>JAJEJO010004707.1:36793-120485 GCA_020662805.1 Glaucomys volans | reverse complement strand
GTCTGTCATGCTTCAGGCGCTGGGTGCAGCTCGGGACCCTCCAGAGAGATCTGACACAGTAAACATGTTTGGGCTGGTTGCCTAGCAACAGGGAAGACAGTATGAATTTTTCACCAAGAAATTAGCATAGATCATTTCAGGGAGATGTGCACACACCCACTGGAATCACTAGGCCCTTGGAAGCACCCATGGAGGGGCCTCTGTTTCTGTGTCCATCAGCCTCCTCCCCTGGCCGGGCTTCCCCTCTGTCCTAGTTCCTCCCTTGGTCCAGCACGGACCTCACTCGGGTCCACAGCTCTTCTCTGGGTGGAGCTGATGGTTCGCTAGCACCTTTTGTTAAATCTAGCAGAAAACACTGCCACGTCCTTTCCTGAGTTTCCCATACTGCCCAGGTTGCCACCAACCACCTGGGCTGCAAGAGGAGGCACAGAGAGGCCATCAGACACAGCGAAGGGAAGAGCCAAAAAGGAAATCAGACCGGGCTTATGGCAAACCAGGAAGAAGGGAAGAGACCTCCAGACGGGCAAGCATCCGTGCTGGGAGAGGAAGGGGAGCCAGGACAGACACTGACCTCCAAGTCAGAGTCCTCGGGGGAACACGGCGTCCATGAGAGGAGCCCTTCCTGTCCAGTCTCCCAGTGACCATGAGCAGTGCACCTCCCAGTTGCACCTTACTGCCTCCAGTGCCCCTGAAACCCTGCTTGGAGGATGGAGGAGGTCAGTGTCATGCAGACAAGTTTTAAGAACTAAGGGCTCGTATGTGTGCCCACAGAATCAGCACACCTGGACGCATGAAGGCCCCACAACCAATCTGATGGGAAATAATGTGTTAACAGAACTCAAAAGGAAAAAAAATGAAAGGGACATAGGTCTCCCTCCCTGCTTCTCCCTCTTCCTCTCTCCCTCCTCCCTTGATGATGTTTATTGAGCACTTACTGTGTACCAGATACAGTGCCGGGGGTTGGGGATACAATTATATGGGAGGATGTCCTCCAAGCCACTGGGATTACAGGTGAGGGCCACAGTGTCTGGCTCTTTTTCTTTCTGACAGCTGCCACTCTAGGTGCAGTGAGACCGTGCCTGGCGGTGGTGTGATGACGTTGCTCTGATGCTGGGCATGTCTTCGCGTCCTTGTTGGCCATTCCTATGTCTTCTTCTCAATATCCTGGTGTTCTGCCCATTTTCCAATGGGATCGTTTGGGGGTCTGCTACTGAGTCCAAACTCTTGTTTTTAAAAGTCATCAGTCGCTGGGAGGTTTTAGCAGACCTTTGCTCTCTGCGCTGAGTGCTTCATGAACTGAGCCACGGTGCGCCCCTGCCCAGATCTCACTGCTCTGAGTCCCACAGGGCAGGGCAGCGCCCGGCAGTCCCAGCTCCTTTCCTCCAGCATGTGCCACCTGCCCTGTTCTTCACATGTCACTGTTATGTCACCCGCCCCTCCCCTAAAGGCTCTGGGCCCTCAGGAGTCCCAGGAGGCTTCAGCCAGCAGGTGAAGGCCCTGCAGTCCCGGGACCCCCCTGAGGTGTGCGAGGTACATCTCCACATCACTTCCTTTCCATCCGATGTTGGGGGCCACGCGAGGCAGGGGGAACCCCAGCACTGTCCCTGGGCTGGCGTGGTGCTCACCCCGCCTTCCCCCAGCAGTGTCCCCAAGTGTGAATTCATGAGGTGAAGTGTTTCCATTGCTTTATGTGATAGGAAAGTCACCACACTGAAGGATGTTGGGATGCCATCTTGGGACATTTCTTGGGGCTTTGGGTGGCCTGGGGACGCATTCCAGTTTTTCCCATTAAAATAATGCAGAAGGGCCTGCCTTCTGGAATCTGCCAGCCAGCACTTTCCAGGACAATGGCAGAGTCCTGAGGTTCTTGCCTATGTTGAGTGTGAATTTTAGAAAGGGGGACAAGAATTCTGTGAACTTGAGCTTGTCCACTGAGCTTAGGACACTGTGACCCGCGTCACCGACTCCTCCACCTTCACCTCCACTCATCGACCCCAAGGCCTTCTTTTCCTTCTTAACGACCTGAGTGGGGCTTAGCAGATGACCAGGAAGGGGAGGAAGTGGCCTGGTGACCAAGGGGAAGCGGGGAGGAGGGGATTCACGGGCTGCGGTGACTTGTGCCAAAATACAGGACCCGGGAGGGCGCTGCAGCCGCTGGAGCACCTGAGCCAAGGTCCACCAGGAATCCAAGGGAGGGATGGGTGGGCGCTGGCAGGTCCCCTCCCCTGCTCCTGCCCCTCAGGGCTGTTCTCCTGGTTGACGCTGGAGAGAGCTCCCCAAGTCGTCAGCAGCGCAGCGAGGAGAGGACACCACAGAGCCACATCTCACTTGGAAGGCAGCGGGGACCTGCTGTCGAGAATGGCATCGTGGGGAGCAGAGGATTTCCGAGGCCAGCCTGCGGAGACGGCAGTTCAAATGGAGTTGGGAAGAATGTTCCAGAGGGTGGTGCTTGAGGAGGAAGTGAGGTTACGGAAAAGCAGTTCCGGAGGGGACCGTGGGAACAGCTGCAGGAGCCCCCTGCCCTGGGGCAGCCCTGGCTGCCTTCCGATGGCCCCTCTCTCGTGGCGCCCTGCCCGGCACCGCAAAATCCACCTTCCTCGCCACCACGGTGACTTCAGGTGGAAGGCAGGGCAAGGCCACCAGAAAGAGGTGTGTGGCTTCAGGAGAAAACCCACCCTGATTCGCAGGGCCCTGCTCCACCTTCCCTGCACAGCGTCACCTGCGCGCTTCTTACTGCGCAGACAGGCAATGCGACGGTCACCCTCCGTGCAGCCGCCACAGTACCAACCGCGGAGACAGGAGGGAAAGGAATGAGCAGGAGATGAGGGGTCCCCGCCCAGCTGCTGGGAGGCAGCCTGGTTCGATTTTGGGTCCCCAGGAATATTAGTTTTAGGCCACAGTCTTTGAGGCTGCTTGACACGGTTGAATATGGTTGGAGTGTGTGTGCCAAGGGTCATGTGTTGGAAGCTTGGTCCCCAGCGTGGCAAAGTTAAGAGGTGTTGGGACCTTTAAGAGGTGGAGCCTAATGGAAATAATTAGGTCATTAGGACACTGCCCGCCCCTGAAGCATTAATACAGTTTCATGGAAGTCACTCTCTGACTTCCCATCTTGCTATGATCTCTCCCTCTCACGCATGCCCCCACCATAATACCAGCTGGTATCGTGCTATTTGGACTTTCTGCCTCTTTTCTTTATATATTACCCAGCCTCAGGTATTTCATTACAGTGATGGAAATGGACAAACATGCTACATGAAAGAGAAAATTGTGTCTCAGAATGAAAATATTCATTGTATGATCAAGATGCTGAGCAATCATAGGAAACAAATGAGAGCTAAAATCCTGAACTTGAACTTAGAAGTGCCATGGCCTTGATCATGCTGATTCTTACTTTCCTCATGGAGGAAATAGAAATAGATAGTAATAAGGTTCCCCAAGGCAATGTTTCGGATGGAGTGAGACGACTCTCATGAGTGCACCAGCAGCCTCGGCACTGGCCACTGCTCAAGGCACATTTTAGGTATCTCTGAATCATTTTCTCCTTTTTCCTTTGCCAAGGCAGTGGCTTGTCACCATGCAGGGGGAGAGACTCTGGTGACTCTCCTGCCCTTCAGGCCTAGGGAGTGCCCAGCTATTCCTGGCCCCAGGACACCCACCCACCCTTGCTGCCTTCCTTAGCCCACTCTGTAAATATCTGCTTTCTGCCCGGTGTGGTGGCACACACCTGTAATCCCAGCAGCTCAGGAGGCTGAGGCAGGAGGACCGAGGGTTCAAAGCCAGCCTCAGCAACTTAGTGAGGCTCTAAGCAACTCACCAAGACCCTGTCTCAAAATAAAATTTTAAAAAGGCTGGGATGTGGCTCTGTGGTTAAGTGCCCCTGAGTTCAATTCCCCATGCCAAATAAATAAACAAACAAACATCTGCTTTCTGAAGCCCTGCTCCTCGCCCAGTGTGGAAGTGCCCTCGGTTCCTGCCCACACCCTTTTTGATAGTGTGTTCAGTCCATTCCCACGATCATCAGCAACCCTAGCCATCAATGAGAGGAAAGGGAGAGTCTCCGGAGACAGCGTGCCAACAAAAGTCACTCCATTTGGCAAAGATCAGGATCAGCCAAGATCCAGACCCTCTATTGGCAGGTTTGATCCTTCAGAAGCCACTTTTATTTTCCCATTTCATCAGCACCTAGAGGGAATCTGCACATTTCGCAGCTTTTAATAAGTGTTTGCCAGACCGACACCTGGGCTGGAAGTTTGGGCTGCTAACCTGCCTCCGGAGCTTGCGAGGAGCCAGGAGATGCGCTCCAGTGTGCGGGAGGCGGAGCCGAGCGGGTGCCACTGACCTGCTGCTCTTGTTTTTGTGACAGCATTTTGCAGACTGCTCCGGGGCTGGTCCGTGAGAGGTGGAAGGGAATCCGGTAGGTTTGCATCTCATTTAAAAGGAAGAGCAGCCCCGTCTGATGGCACTGATCGCCCTTGACTCCGCCCCAGCTGGGAGGAGCAGGGCAGAAGTGGCCCCTTCACGGGCTGTCGCTTAAAGCATCTTCCTTGCCACTAGATGTGCATGTCACACAAGGAGCAATCTGCTGCCCAAACCCTGCTGTGACTGCAGATGTTCCGTGACACTTGGGTCCTCTTCTCTTTGGAAAGGGAAGCTGGAAAAGCCATCTGGAAGTGCTGTGTCCTTGGTACTGCTCTCAGATTCCTCCCTTTCCTGCTGCCTGGTCCGCCCCCACCCCTGCCAGGTGTTCCTTGGAGAACCTTCTTTTTTCACCCAGATTCTTGCAGTCATTCCCCAGCCTGGTCCCTTGCTCCCTCCCCCTGTACTGGCTGCTGACATTCCCCCAATTTGAGATGCCTCTGTGTCCCCCATCAGTCATCCTTGAATCCTGGGCTGAAGGCCCTCCTCCAGGAAGCCGTCTCTGGTCACACCGATGATGAGAAGCTCCTCCTTAGATCTTCTGTAGCACACAGTCCAGAACTTTGGGGCTGTGGCTCAGCAGGAAGGTGCATTCCTAGTATTTATGAGGCTCTGGGTTGGGTCCCCAGCACTGCAAAAAATAAAAAAAAGACTACTCTTTGCATCGTATTTACTTAGTTTTTTTGTAAGTATGTGTCAGGAACAGCAAATAACTTCCATCCTGCATGTCAATTCTTATCCACTGACAATGGCTTTCTGGAGCCATGAATTGAGCACACTATGTCTGACCTCAGCAGGAAAGAATGCTTTGATCGATTTGCTATGTCTGCCATGAACACAGGAAAGGTATAGTAAAACTTATGGAGTATCTGGGCTCCCACGTTGAGTATCATGCTTTCTGGGCAGGGACTTATTCATGTATCCTCCATGGGATAGAGGCTGGGTAAATATGTAGGTAGTGGGCAACAAGAATGAGCTGGTTTCTGTTTGATTGGATTGCAATTAGATGTTTCACTACAGTTCTCCTGACTGTGTTCATGGCAGACATAACTAATCAATCAAAGCACTCTTTCTTGCTGAGCTCAGTTAGACAACATGTTCTCAAGTCATGGCTCCAGAAAGTCATGAATTTGGCTTTAAAACTGAAATATAAGGAAAATTCAGTGAAACAGTCCCTATCCTATTCTGAAGCCACGCTTTACAATTTTTTTTTCTTTTTTGGTACTGGGGATTCAGGAATGCTTAACCACTGAGCCACATCCCCAGGACTTTTTTTTTTTTTTTTTTTTTTTTTTTTTGAGACAGGGTCTCACTAAGTTGCTTAGGGCCTTACTAGGTTGCTGAGGCTGGCTTTGAACTTTTGATCCTCCTGCCTCAGCCTCTCAAGCTGCTGGGATCACAGGTGTGCAGTCACCATGCCCATGCCCAGCTTGTCTGTTTTTCAAACCTCCATGGTAGAATGATGCGCTTTCCCTGGACGTCTTAGATTAGCAGTTCCCTGTGCTTTCCCACACTGAGTCGCCTTTGATGGACGATGTTACATGCTTAAGGGGCTCTGAACAATTCACCTCCTTTCTCTCCCTTTAAGGAAAGCTCCTGATAATGCAAATGTGTAAAAGAAGTATTGTTACATGGTAACCTTGGAGGCACTCTAATCAATTTTTAAATGAGTGAAAAAGACCAAGTTTCAGTACCTTCACTATCATTTGCAATCAACAGGCACAATAACAGCTTTAAAAGCATTGTCTAGTGGCTCCATCCATGACTATAGAATATAGGACTATAGAATCAGAAACTCCTGTCTGTGCTCTGGAAGAAGATCCCAAGTTCAATGTCAAGGATCCTGATACATCACCACATGTTCAGCCTTTAATATCAAAACTACTTCCTTTGGAAAATGAGCCTTAAAAACACGGCCACCACAAATGGAAGCCAAGGGGAAAGGTGTCTAGAGGATATAAAGGACACCTGTTGGGCAGACCCAGAGAGGTACTGCGCAGGGGTCCCCATCTCAGGCCGGCACCCCCAGCAGTCAGCTCCCCCACAGCTGGACGCCAGACTTGAAAGGAGTCTGCATGGGAATTTCGGAGGTGAAAGGCTGGCGAAGAGACCACTCTGGAGCCAAGTGTGGTGCCACCAGCCCAGCAGGGGCTACTGAGACAGGGACCCGAGGAAGGGAGGGGCAGTGTTGAGGTCCCTGTTGAGACCTGGGATGCTCGGAACCCTGGCTTGTGACGAGTGCCTCCGAGGGCCTTGACATTGCCTCTGTGCAGGTCGTAAGTGAAACGGTTGTGCACAGAGAACTGGAACCCAGACTGGGAACACAGAACGGTAAGCAGGACAAACCCAGGCAGCTCCTCGGATGGAGGGGAGGGTGGGCGGAGGGGGAGGGGCTGGCCCCAATGGCTCCTGGGCGGCAGTCTGATTACGTGGCACCGGCTGGAAAATCAGAAGCAGCGACTTGGTCGTTTCCATGTCTAAGTGAGGTGGTCAGTGACCAGGGACACGGCCCCAGGGACCCTGCAAGGCAGTGCCTGGTTAGCACTGGCTTCAGGGTGGACTTGGATTCCAGGCTCAGTCACCTAGGTCCTGGTAGTGATGTGACCTTGGGCAGATTCTGGTTTTTCTTTCTGAGTCTCAGTTTCCTCCTCTGTAGAGAAAATGATGATATTATTTTATTCACTGATATGAGGATACGTAGAATAGAGAAATATTCTGTACTTAGCTCTAGGGTTGGGTGAAGGCTAAACTTGATGACCTTGGTGCTGCCCTTCTCTGTGTCCTGTGCGGTGGGGAGTGTTCGCCCTCTTGGGCGTTGTGACAAGGGACCTCAAATCAACACAGGAACCACCTGTGAGAGGACCTCCAGGTGGCATTTTGCTCTTGTGTCTTCTGTCCTGTGGAGTCTTTGTTAACATCCTATTTTAAATTCTATTTGTTCCAGAAATATTGGGGTTCTCTAGCAATACTCGTCGGCTCTCCCTTTCTCAGTGGGCTGCAGCCTCCCTCTTCTCTGAACCCACTGGCAATTTTCAGGGCGCCGCCTTGGCCAGGCCGGTCTACCCCAACTTCTCCACCTGTCGAACTGCAGCCAGGCTTCAGGGGCACCCGACATGAAGTCAGGGCTCTGTGACCCTTCTGTGCGTCTCCCTGCTCCCCTCTCGCCCACCTGCCCTCTCTTCCCTGGCAGTGCTGGCCTGGACTTCACAGGTCTGCCTGGTCTCTCACTGGTCTCCGGAACAGCAGACACCGTCACCATAGTCCCCCACCTGGCCTCTCCGCACCCCGCCACGCACGTGCAGACTGTGCCTGCCCCCTGGCTGCTGTTGCGGAAAGTGTTTTTGACATTGAACGATGATTGATTGGATGCATGAGCCATGGCGGGCTAGGCGGGTGGTCGTGGGGCATTCTCCCTCTTTCCTGGGGTGGCTTCTCCTTCCCACGCCCAACCCCTTAGAGAGAGAACAGACCATTGCTGCGGTGGGTCCTCGCTCTCAGCCGGGCAGAGAGGCCGATGGCCGATCGTTAAGTCCGCAGGCTCCAAGTTATGTGCCGGGGATCACATTCCGGCCGTGCATCTTATTAACCATGGGACTTCAGACTTAACGCCTCTGTCCTCAGGTCCTCTTCTGTGAAGAAGGGATGACAGCGATGTCTTCCTCACCAACTTGTGAGTTTTGTCTTTTTTTTTTTTTTTTGCGGTGCTGGGGATTGAACCCAGGGCCTTGTGCTTTCGAGGCAAACACTCTACCAACTGAGCTACATCCCCAGCCCACAACCTAGACGAAACTTGCTCAGACCAGCAACTGACACATGGCTAATGCAGGATATGATATATATTGATTTTTTTTTCTTTTCACATTTTGGCTTAGGGAGCCTTCCCTGACCCTCAGATTCTTAGTGGACTAACCGTCTCTTGCCACTCCTCCCCCACCATCTGCCCTGATCCTGACAGTATTTATTGCTGCCCCAAGTTGCTCATTTGGGTCTCCTGTTTCTCCCCTGCGCTCTGGAAAATTGAACAGTGCTGTTTCTAGGGTGTTCCAGCATCTGGAGCTTTAACAAGTGCTGAGTGAGTGGTTGAATGGATGACTGACAGCAGAGAAAGGGGCAGGTGTCACTCCTGGTCATGTGTCGTTCTGAGTTAGGAGAGGTTCACCCACCCAGCTGACAGCGAGGTGAGCCCACCCACAGGTCCCCCAGCCTGTTACACCCGGTGCCAGCCAAGGAGAGGGGTCCATCCCAGAAATTATATTTTAAACTTAAAAATAGAATGGAAAAGAGTGTAGGAAAAGCCCCTAAGGAAAGGGGCTCGGGAGAGGACAGGGCAGAGGAGGGGTGGGGGGCACAGACTTGGGATACACGGAAGAGAGGCTGGTGCAGGGGAGGGTTGCCATGGAAACACTGCTTGGTGTCTGGACCAGAAGACAAGCCGCTTCTTCAAAGTGAAGTTCAACCTTGCAGCTGGAAGTACAACCCTGCCCCCACCGACCCCCCCCCCCCCGTGTGACTCTGGGGATTTGCCTAAGTGGCCAGGCAGTAGAGGGCCCGGTGTCGACAGCTCCTAAGATAAAGGTCTGTGGGAAGCCGAGGACCCAGCTGAGAGGCGCAGCTCACCCACACACCAGGGACTTTTCTACCTTTACCCTCCCGGGGCGTCCGCTTCCTCCCCCAGTCCAGCGAGGCCCCAAGGGAGGCACAGGGACCACCCACATCTTGGTCACCCTGATGAACTCCTTATACAGGCAGGTTCCCTGGGCTCCACCCGAGACCCCAGCTGAGTGAGACCTCAGGGAGGCCTGGGAATCTGAGTGGCGCCCTCCCCAGGTGAGGCCGCTGAGCTGGGAGGCAGCTCTGATGGACAGGGAAATGGGCTTTGAGTGGCTTGGGATCAAGCTCTTCTTCTCCCAGAGCTTCTCGAGGAGGAGCTTTTATATAACTGGAAGGAAAGATTTGAGAAGCTTCTAGACGACCTTCCAAAAACGTGAGGGCTGTGCCCACTCCCAGACTCAGCCTCGGAGTGGTCTTTGCGTGGAAGCACAATGATTTTCTCTCAGCCACTTGCAGCCTGACCTGAGGTACCTCTGGCCTGCCGGCCACACCTGAGAGGAGTGTGAGAGTGTCTGAGTGTGTAATCGTATGTGTGTGTGAAGGGAAGGGAACGTGGTGCCAGTCAGTGTCCTGGGATTTAATAATCCAAGTCATAAAATGATCAAGGGAAACTTTTCCTTCCTAGTGATAATTTCAAATATTTTAATAATAAGCAATCTTATGGAATCAAACACAATAGTCACATGGACCCATAAGACAGAACAGGGGAATTTGAAAGATTTCCAATTGCTCTAAACAACTTCCTGCCCCTGATTATGGATTACCTTCCTGTACCTCTGGAGCCACTTTGGAAAGAAAGTTTGAGAAGCACGGATCCAGAGACCAACGGATCCCAAGTGCATGTCCACAGGTTTTGGGCTGACATCCAGTCCAAAATGCAGGAGTCATTTGGGAAGCTTCCTGAGCATTCAGATTTTTATGCCTAGCCTAGAAAGCCTGATTCAGTGGGTGAGGTAGAGGTGTGTGTGTCTGTGTGCGTGTGTGTGTGTGTGTCTGTGTGCGTGTGTGTCTATCTCTCCAAATTTTCACTGAGTGCAGTTTGCCCACAGTGAACGACACACGTCCCACGTTTATAGTCAAATCAGTTTTGACAAGTATTTATCCCCCAGGCTGCAACCCACACCCCTAGCGTGCATCTTCCAGTCAGAAGCAACTGCTGTGCTGATACCTGTCACCATCAATTGGTGTCACCTGTTCTGGAACGTCAGATGAATCGGGGTTTCCCGACTTGAGCATGGTTGACCTTCTGGGTTGGTAATTCTTTGTGGTAGGGATGTTAGGGACTGATGTTTGCACCCTTGCATTCGCAGGTTGAAGTCCTAAGCCCCAGGGTGATGGTGTTGGGGGGCTTTGGGGTGGGGTTAGGTGGTGAGAGTGGAGCCCTCTGACTGGGACTAGCACCCTGGTAGGAACAGGCCTGGGAGAGATGCTCTCTGTCCTCCACCAAGTGAGGACACAGTGAGAGGACAGCTGTCTGCAAACCAGGAAGTGGGCCCTCACCAGACCCTGGATCTGCTGGCTCCGTGACCTTGACTTCCAGCCTCCAGGACGGTGAGAAATCCACACAGTTGGTTAGGCCACCAGCCTGTGGCCATCTGTCACAGCAGCCTGAACTAAGTGGGGGGCTTTTCTGTGTATCACAGGATGTTCAGCATCACTGGCCTCTCACCGGTGACAATAATTCATAGCAGCAACCCCCCCACACACATACTCATGATAACCAAAAATGTCTGCAGACCACAAATGTCCCTGAGGGGTGGGCAACACTGGTCGGGAGCCACTGCCGTGAACGTTCCCACGGCTGCGTGTTGGGGTGCATCCGCCTCCTCTCCCTCAGCATGTTTGTGGATTGGTGAGTGTCCCTGAAGCTCACTGCGTCTTATTATTGGGGACGCCTCCATCATAGGAATACGCCCCAAGTTCCTTCCCCATCCTTCCGTTGGTGGGCACCTGGCTGCTTTCGGTGTGACCGAAGTTGCCATCGATAGTCAGATATAAATCCTTCCGTTTCATTTCTCTTGGATAAATACCAGGAGTGAACTCGCCCGTCCTCAGGTTGGTGTACGTACCCAACGCTTAAGAAGTCCCTTTGCCAACGTGGTTGGCCACTTTCTCTTCCACCAGCAGCGGATGAACGTTCTGGATGCCCTGTGTCCTTGCCAATTCTGGTGTCCGTCTTCTCGATTTTAGCCATTGAGTGGCTGTGAAAGTGGATTTTTTGTGTGTTATTGAATAATTCTTACAAACAACTCTGTTAGTTTTTATTGCTGTAGAATAAATCAAATTTAGTGGCTTAACAAGACAGATATTATCTCCTAGTTTTGAGGGTCAGGAGCCTGGTCACAGCTGGGTGGGTCCCTGGCTCAGGGTCTCACAGGCTGCGGTCATCTTGGGCTCCCTGGGAAGGCTCTGCGTCTGAGCTCCCTCGAGCCCCTCCCTGATTGCCCTCCGTCCCTTGCCACGTGGTGCTCTCTGCAGGGCAGCCTCGGCACCCAGGCCTGTGTTAGCAGAAGTGACAGGTGACAGAGAACAAGTAAGGTGGCATCTAACTTTTGGCGAGCTGATCTCAGACATGACCGCAGCTGGTGTCTGCACGTTCTGATCCTTAGAAGCAAGGTCCCACCCACACTCAGGGGTGTTGCCCGAGGGTGTGGACACCCAGAGAGAGATGCCCTGGGGGCTCCCTCAGCAGCCCCACCAACCTCCACAGCTCTGGAGTGAGAATGCTTGGTCTAGACCCGAGTGTCTCAATCCATAGGTGAGACGGGAACCGATTTTGTTCAGTTCCGATTCAATACACACACTCCAGGTCTAGATGTATCTCATCTCAAATGAGCAAAGAAGAGTTTATTGACTGGTCCCAATGAGTGAACCCCACTTTGCATAGCCCAGTCAACAGGGGCCAACAAATACTGCCGACAGGGGAGGTTTGCTCTGCCGGCCTCTGTGCCAGAAGCTCTAACTGGGTTGCCTTATCTAACCCTCAATCCAGCTCCCGAGATGGATGCTGTTGTCAGTATCCCCAGTTTTACAGAAGAAGAAACAAGGCCCAGAGAGGTCAATTAATCAGACCCTACATCACACAGCACAGAACTGGCAGAGCCTGAACTCTAAGCAAGCCATCTCCTTTTACAGCTTCAGAATCTGACCAGCAGGCTGTATTTCAAACTCAAACTCTTATACGTGTTTAGTGTGTGTAATTTCTAGTATTAGAGTCCAAAGTGACATCCCTTTCCCCTGCCCCAGTGTCCCTTCTGAAGGCAGTTTAGCTATTGTCCAGACCCAGGAGCAGCGGTAGCTGTGTTTAGCGCCGTGTGAACACTACGCCCAGATCTGTCTTCTCCGCTCTCCCCTTCAAGTTCAAGCCCAAGGGTCAAAGCCAGGCCCTTTCCCAGCCGGGTCTGCTTCCCCACCTGTACTTCCTGGGTGCTGCAATGCTACTTTTAAAATTCAGCACAAACCCTGAATTAATGAACAGTCTTCAGGTGAAAAATCAATCATGTCACCAAAGAGGTTGCCTCGAGTCTCTGGCAGGGCGAGGAGTTTGTTTGCAGATCATTAACTACATAATTAATTTCTGCTTCCCTGACATCCGCTCTGCGAGGCCCCGCGTCGGTCTGGCTCACCCCGTATTCCTCGCGCTCGCGTGGGACCTGGCTGATGGAAAGCTGGGTAAACATTTGCTCATTAGATGAAGGTTCAGGTTCGCCTGCCCTGCCCTGATGCCATCTGTCCTGCCCTGGATGGCAGCAGCGGAGCCCGAGGTTTCTGGGCTGCTGTTCCCGAGGACGTGGGAGCGAGGGGCAGGAGAGTCGGGTCTGCGGGAGGGGACACACCGGCCCAAGGACACAGCACTTGGCAGCCAGGGTGACAGCAGGGTCTCCAGGTGTCATCGTCTGCAGACGTTGGGAGAGAGCCTGGCAGGGGTCGGAGAGGAATTCTCAGCTGACTTCCTGCCCACAGGGGTCGAGTTCCTCCCAGGGAATTTTTTAATTAGAAATATTTCCCCCGTTTTTTTAAATCATAGCAGAACCCCCACCAGAGCCTGCCACCCCAGCCCGAAGCGTGCAGTTCAGTGGTGCTGATTTCATTCCAGATGCTGAGCACACCGCTCAGCAGGGCGGCGGCTGTCGCACTGCACTCTACCCCCTGAAAATTAAATTCTGCACCCCTTACACCTCCCATTGCCCCCCACCCGGCGTCACCCTGCTGTTCCGTCTCTGCGATTCTGACGCTCGCCGCGGCTCAGGTAGGTGGAAGCCCAGTGTTGGTAGCTAGGAATGGGGGCATCTCCCCAGTGACCCCGTTTCCTGGGTACCTACCAAGGAGGGAAGTTGCTGGACCCTGAGATAATCCGACTTTTAAGTTTTAAAGACATAGTGGTACTGGGTCCGTAGCAGCGGCACCCTCTAAGGTCCCGCCCAAGGCATCCAGGACTCTGATTTCTCCACGTCCCGGCCAACACGGGTCCTTCCTCTTGAGTTACAGGAGCCACCCCCTTGCCATGGAGTGGCACCCAATACAGTTCCAACCTGCATTTCCCTAGTGACAGTGATGCTGAGCATCTTTGCCTGTTGCCTAGTGGGCACTGGTACTTCCTCTTTGGAGAAATGTCCAGCCAGGTCCTGGACCCACTTTGAATTGGGTTCTGTGGGTGTTGTCTCCCCCGTGAAGCTGTGACTCTTGGCACACCTGGCCTGCTTGTGGGTGGACGGTGTCCCTGGTGGCTCTCACCTCAGCAGCCGGGAGAAGCGCCAGACAAGAAGCTCGGCAGGGAGGGGGGCCTGGTGTGGGCCTGACAACAGGCACTGTGTGTGCCCACGTGGAACTGGTCCCCACAGGATTGGCCTCAGTGGGAGGAGCCAGTGGCCAGAGGTCCCAGAGACAGGAAAGGCTGGGAGATGCCAGGGAGGTGGCGAGAGGGGCCGAGCCCACCTGGGGATGGGCCTCTCCTGGCTGCCTGCCGAGCACAGTTGGGGCAGCTCTTCCCTACTTGTTCAATGCCAGTTCCCGCTGGAAACCGTCCCTGTCTTTTCTGCATCCATTTCCCCCAGGGCCTCTTCCTGAGAATCCTTGGTCCAATGCCCTGCCCTCCATCACCCACAGCAGGGCTTACACAGCTCTTTCTCTAGGGCCCTGCTCTCAGCTCCTTTCCCCGGATGCCCTTGCTTTCCCCTGGAACCCCCTCCCAGGCTCTCTCCTCAGCTCCCAAACCTCTGCTTCTTGGATACTGAAGTTCCAGCTATTTAAGACGCATTTGAAAAATGGGGTGGAACCAGGGTTTTGAAAAGCAATAAATAAGACTGTCCAAGAGAACGAGATAGGTAATCAGCTAGTGCTTTTGCTCCTTGAGAAGATTCATGTCACTGTGAGCAGAATGCGTTCTCGCCTGGAGAGGGGCTATGCATCATCCTCGGCTAGAGGCAGCCATGGCCCGCAGGATTAGACAGAAAGCAACTAAGGATGTCTTTGGCTAGAGGCAGGGAGATTCAGGAGAGGGCAAAGAACAACCCAGGCTGAGTTTACCCAGGGTCAAGGTCTCTGTGATGCTTGTCAGAATGCAATGCTGGCGCACGCCTATAACCCCAGGGGCTGGGGAGGCTGAGGCAGGAGGATCTCAGGTTCAAAGTCAGCCTCAGCAACTTAGAGAGGCCCTAAGAAACCCAGCAGACCCTGTTTCTAAATAAAAAATAAAAAGGGCTGGAGATGTGGCTCAGTGTCTTAGCACCCCTGTGTTCACTCCCTGGAGGAAAAGCACTGCATCCATCTGGAATGTACTGGACTGCCAGGCACAGAACTCAAACCAGCTCAAACAAGGACACTTCTCCAAGTGCAGGCCAGGCCGGGTTGCTGGGCCATCACGCATGGCTCCGTGAGGTGTGCATCAGGATGAAGTGATCTCTGACTCTGCACGCTGCTGCCCACTACACTGGCCTTGTACTGGGCTGACCTGCCTTGCAGACCCAAGTCAGGGCCACACACTCCTGCCCAGTTCCTCTGCTACCATGGAACGTGAGCCCTTGGTCCTTGCATTCCATGTGGGTTGGCTTCTCCAGGACAGGTGTCTCCCCATGGGCCAGACAAAGGCACCAAGATCATACCAAGAACTGATAGGATCAGGCCAAACAAAACTCACCCCAGGAGCTGGGGGTGGGTGGAGCCTAGACCACCCAGTGACGGTGTGTGGGGAAGGTGGTGGGGACACGCAGTGGACATTGATGGACCACCCAAAACACCTATCTTTGCTCTCGGGCTACATTTTAAGCGCCTGTAACAGGCTTCTCTGAGTATCAGGGGCGCACAGATCAAAGCCCACGAGGAGGGAGGAGAGCAGCCCCGGATCTGTAAGGCCATGCAGAGTGAAGCTCACCCCGAGCTGAGGCCAGCCGGGAGCGCCCCAGTGAACATGCAAACCAGTCAAAGGGAGCCAAGCTGGGCGTGACACAGGCCTGCTCTGGAGCCACCCAGCTGGGAGGAAATCAGGAGTGAACAAACACGTTTCCAGGCCACCCTAAGGGCCTTCGTTCTGGTCCCAACAAGTCACCCACAGGGTGACTCTGAGGCAGGAGCACTGTGGCCAGCAGCCTCTGCGAGCCCTTTCACACGGTTGAACAGTGGGGAGTGGCTGCGGCTGGGACCCCAGGATGCCATGAGAGCCACTTAGTTTCCAGCATTGGAGATTCGCAGGGAAATGACCTGAAATCTGAAGTCAAAATATCTGGAGGCTCCGTCATCCACTGCACTTAGCAGGTGGATGACCTTGGGCTTCCCTGGGCCTGTTTCCAGGTTGTGAAATGGTACAATAAACGCATCTCAGACTTTGATGAGATACGGGTGTGGAGGTGCCTGTGGAGGATAAAGGACACGGGTGCTTTAGGCCTTGCTCTGTTCTCCGGGGCTCTGGCTGCCTGGTGTCAGGGCCCAGCCCTCCCCATTCCTCTCCTCCAAGGTAGAGCTCAGGTCCTGGCCCCTCCCTGATGCCCCCTGGCCTCCAGGCTCCCTGACTGCCCCTCATGGAGGCACTCCCACCACCCCTGTGGTCACCTACGCATGCCACCAGCCGCTGCTGTGCTGTGGTCCTGAACAGCCAGGAAGACCTGGCATTGAGATGTTTGGGATCATCTCCGACTCACCCTAAGTGAGAGTGATGCAGGACCGTACTTCCTGCATCTTCCAGCCTAAAGAAGTGGCTCAGACCTGGGAGCAAGATCCGCCTAAAAAGCACCAGTCACTTAAATGACAGCTGGGAAAGTCAAAATGACCTGCCCAATGTGACCCAGCTCCAGGGGAGGGGTCAGGAGCAAGGAAAGGCATGGTCCTTGTGCTCACGGAGCTCACACGCTGGAGTGAGAGACCCACCGCAAACCGGCCGCGGGTGACCAACACAGTGAGCTGGCAGCGCAGAGCTGCGAACCCAAGGGTGGGGTGTGGTGCTGGGGAGGCGCAGGTTTGGCGGAGGGGCGTGGTTTAGGAAGGAGGGGCGTGGTTTGTGCTGGGGAGGCGTGGTTTGGACCGGAGGGCGTGGCTTAGGGGGACCTGGCTTTTGGTAGCAGGTGGAGCCAGCCAAGCTCTGAGAGCAGGTGGAAATCCGGGTAGTCAGCTTGGGGAACAAGGTTGGGCATGGAAGCCTGACCTGGGAGCGAGTCCATCCTGTCTGAAGAGCAGGGAGCTCGGTGGCTGGAGGTGAGCCCGGGAAGTGGGGAGCGCCGGTCCAGGCAAGCCCTTACGGGTCACCCAGAGGAGGGTGGGCTTGTTGCCCGGTGATGGGAGCCAGCACATCCCTGAGCCACGGGGTGGAGAAGCGGGGACAGAAGAATAAGAGGCTGAGATGGAGGGAGCGCGCAGAGCCCGGCACAGGCGAGAGTGGCAGAGGGGTGACCCCCAGAACCCGCCTGAGAGCTCTGGGCTCAGCCGTCTACCGCAGGCCGACGCGTGGCGGACGGACGGATGATCCCGGCCCGCCTCTCCGGGGCCCTGGCGTGATGCAGGGCGCGTGGGCTCAGGTGCTTTTCATTTTCCTGGCCCTGCTCTTTGGAGTAGTAACACCAAACCTCTCCGCTGCTCCGTACGGGCAGGTCACCAGCCGTTCTTCCTTGGGTGGAAGCCCGGCGGGAGGCCCCGCTTGCTCACCGGAGTGATCTGCTTGCAGTTCAATGTTAAAAAGTCCACGGAGCCCGTCCAGCCCCGCGCTCTTCTCAAGTTCCCGGACATCTATGGCCCCAGGCCAGCTGTGACAGCCCCGGAGGTCATCAACTACGCAGACTACACACTGGGGACCACAGAGGAGCCTGCTGCACCTGCCAGCCCCCCTGCCCCCAATGACAGTCGCCTCAAGAGGCAGGTCACCGAGGAGCTGTTCATCCTTCCTCAGAATGGTAGGGGTCCCCAACCCGGGGCTTTTTGTGGGTGGCAGGTGGGTGGAATCTGTCACTGTCTCTGTGGATGCCATGCACGGTCTGTGGGCTGTCCACAGCCCCCGAGTCCCTGCCTTGACAGTGGGCAGGGGCCTCCGTGTGAGTCTTTCATGCCTGCTAAATGCAGCCCTGCTGTCTTCCCCATGGCTTCCAGTTCTCCACTGGGAAACAAAGTGTCCCTTTGAAGTCACATGTGTGCTGCTATGGAGAAGGGAGAAAGAATCGCAGTTAAAACCACTGGCTTCAAAGTTATGGCTTTAATTCTCTGTCCTTTTATATACTTGCTGTGTGGCATTGATCATGCTGCTAACCTCTCTGGACCTCAGTTTCCTCCTGTATAAAATGAGATTATATTATTTTCTACCTGTTAGGTTGTTGTAAAGCGTAAGTATAATAATGCCTATCAAACTTAATTCAGTGCCTCTGCACAAAGGCAGAGTTGGAACATTGTTTCCCTTACTCTTTCTGCTCTCCTTTTCATCCTCATCAACATCAAGAACACAATGTCTTCAGGTGGGCATCATGGGCGAACCCGAGGGTAATAGGTGGAGCAGAGGCGAGTCCCCATCCCCAAGGAAAGTGGAAGCTTTCTAGGAAGGTGGGGGAATGGCTGTCACATGTGGCCTAAGTTTTGTTCTGTGAGGTTGGTGAGGGAGGTGGTGGAAGCAGAAGCAGCCTAAAGCCTTTGACATTGACCCCACCCTGAACCATCTCCTGGCTTGGATTCAACCAGATGCACACTGGCCAGTGGATGGGTCCCCTTCCCGGCCCGCCCGGAAGCACAGCAGCTGGCCTGACATTTCAGGAACAGATTTCTGTTGTGCCTGCAGTGGGAACAGGTGAACGCTGGCTGGCTTGAAGCCTCCAGGGACCTAACGCAGACCCATTGCAGGCTTGAGAGTCCAAGATGGGGGTGGGAGTGATTTGCATGAAGACTCTTAGGGGTGATCACTGCAGTCACGGCCCCCCTTCCTGAGAGCCCCAGATTGCTTGAAGCGTGGATGAAGCCAGGACTGGACACTCTGCCCAGCCGAGAAGGGGAGTCAAGCAGAACTCGGGGTTCATTCGTTCGTCCCACCTTCCCTGGCTGCCCCAGAAGGCACCAGCCTATTTCTGTTGAACAGAAACCTATGGAAAATCAATTCATTGGGCAAACGCTGACCAGAGGTGAAGGAGTGCAGGGGGACACAGATCTTTCAGCCACCATCCCCACGATGTGCTGAAGCGTGTCAACTCCACCGGCCACACCACTAAGCACTCACTGTAGACCTCATCTCACTTCCTAAAGCCGAGGCCTTCTGTTTCCAGATCCTGTGGTCCCTCCTGGCGGGGAGGGACCATAGCAGAGTCCACTTGCAGTTACTGCATCTGAACGGGATGCCCCACCCTCCATGAGAGGTCTTGGTTAAGCAGAGCCTGGTTCTGATGTCAAGGGCTGAGTACCTTGGGTGCTGCTCCTGGGTGGACACCGCTGTGACTGTCCCTCTGATGGCTCTGGGAGCCGAGCGGGTTCTACCTACCCTGTGTCTCACGTTACAAGTGGCCACACCCTGGTCAGTTGGCTCGTCTTAGAAGCACTGGGGAGAAATTTTTCCTGCTTGCAGGAAACTGACCCTGAGCTGCTTGGGAGTGAACGGACCTCCGTGTTTCCACCCAAGGAGTGAGTTCCAAGAGTCAGAAATTAAATTCTGGTTCACTTAAAATAGAGTCTTCTGAGCGACTGGAGCCTTTTACTTTCTGTATTGTGTTTGACCCTGAGACTCTTCCCATGTTAGGCTCCCATTCAAAAGGGGGCAGAGAGCAAGAGTTGTGGATTTAGGAACATCAGAATTAGAGGTAACTTCTCTCTTCATTCACTAAAGGTCCAAAGTCAAATCCACCACCTTTACCTTGGTCCCAGCCTCTGCTTCTCCCCTGTTCTCAGCAGCATCTGTCTCCATCTCTGAGCTCCTGGGGAGCAGGCACCAGGCTTTGTGGAAGGGGCGGAGCCAGCTGGGCTGGGGCTGCTCTGCCTCCAATATGGTGAGCGGACACACAGGCTGGGCCTTTTTTCTTTACCGAAAGCTCCCCATGGACCAGGCCCTGGGCTAAGAACTCTGCTTTATTCCATTTAATGTGAATAGTAACTATGGGAAAGAGAACCCTTACCATCCCCATAACAAAGATGAGGAAACCGAGGGTCAGAGACATCAAGTGCCTTGTCCAAGTTCACATTGTTATTATGTAGGGGCTCATGTCCAACAGCAAGACCCACATCTTGATTGCTGGACTATGACGGTTCCCTGAAATGCACATGCCAACTGCTGGGGTCGCCCTGGTGTGTCCAACATTTGGAACTTCAGGAAGCTTTGGGTTGGGGTCTGTGGCTTAGGTGGCAGAGATGAGAAAGGAGAGATGAGGGAAAGGGCACCGGTGTGGGGACAGTGACGGCTTTGACTCTCTTGCAGGAGTGGTAGAGGACGTCTGTGTCATGGAGACCTGGAACCCTGAGAAGGCGGCCCGCTGGAACCAGGCCCCCAAACTCCACTACTGCCTGGACTACGACCGGCAGAAGGCTGAACTGCTTGTCACCGGCCTGGAAGGTACCGTTCTGGGCTCCCGGGGAGGGTGTGCCGTCTCCCCAGAGGAGACCCACGGCAGGGGGCGGGTCTGCGGCTGGCCCAGATGCACCATGCTCCCCGGACCTATTTCTTGTTCCTCTTGTGTAACGGTCCACAGTGGGGGCAGACCTCTGTCCCCAGAGGGTGGCTCTAGGACCAGGCTCCCTCAGGGTGGTGCCATGATCTCCTCAGGCCTCCTGGTGGTCTGTATCCAGCCATGGAGGACAGAGAGCCAGAGAGGGCACAGCCTCCCCTGGGATGTGGCCTCCGCCACTTCCGATCGCACCTGCAGGCGGGAACCCAGTCACATGGCCCGCCTCACTGCAGAGGCGCCTGGGAAGTGGGCCAGCCTGCTGCCCGGGAGGAAGAGGAAACGGGTGTTGGCACACAGCTGGTGTCTCTGCCGCCGGTGCCTTTGGCATTGAGCGGGGCTTTGTGCCCGACGCAGAGGGTCTTCAGAAGGGTGGGGAGAGTTGCTGCAGCCTGAGCCCCAGTGGTGTCCCTGAGGGACCAGATGTCCTTGGTGTCCCTCCTGGAGTTTCCTTTGCCATCAGCAAACAAAACTAAGACTCTGCAGAGGAATCGGGGCCATGGATGGGGCCAGATCAGCTGGCCTTCTGTTCGATCTTTGTCTGCTGTTAGTTTCTATCATGGGGAAAGTCAGTGCAAAAGGAGGAAAGATTCACTTCGGCTCATGATTTCAGGAGTCTCAGTTCCTGCTCGCTGGACCCTGGTACCTTTGGGCCTGTGGCAAGGCAGAGCCTCATGGCAGGGAGCACTGGTGAAGAGCCTGCTGTGACCAAGGCAGGAAGGTAGCAAAGAGGGAGAGGAAGAGCCTGAGGTCCCAGTATCCCCTTGCAGGGCACACCCCATGCCTAACTTCCTTCCACCAGGCCTCACCTCCTGAAGGTTCCACCTCCAAAAGCACCATCAGCTGGGGACCGATCCTCCAATGCCTGGCCTGTGGGGGACTTTAAAGTCCAAGCCATAACTGGCCATTTTGTTTTGTTTGTGTTACTCAAGATGAAACTGGGGGCCTCCCCTGTGCTCAGAGTGCCCCGAGCTACACCCTCAGCCCCTGGTTCCCTTTTTCTGAGTGAGTGGTTCTCCTCTTCATTGTCTTTTAAGTTTTCTCAGCGCTTTCATGTACTTTAGTACATCTGGTCTTCACGACCGTCCCATTTTACAGGTTAGGAAGCTGAGGCCCAGCAACTCAGGAACATTCCAACCAGCCAGTGGCAGAGCCAGGCCCAGCCCTCCCTGGAAGCCCAGGAGAAAGCTCTGTTAGGATAATTGCCTTGTTCCTCATGTTCTTTTCCTGTGAAATGTCAGTTCCCATTTCCCGAATTCTCATTGAAGAACCAGCCATCAAAGCAAAACCGGTGGGAATTTTTGGGGTGAATCCACATTGTTGTGCATTAAAATCACCTGCTGAGCGATTCATGTGAACGCAGTAATTTGGATCTCAAGCTTTTCCCCAAAGGCCCATGTGGTAAAGGCTGTTCCCCAGGGCAGTGCAGGGGGGAGGGAGAGGAGCATTTAGGAGGCTGGGCCTAGAGGGAGGCTTTTAGGTCTTTGGGTTAGGTTCTTGAAGGGAATTGTGGGACCCTGGTCCTTCCTCTTGCTCCTGTTGGCTCCCTGGCTGTGAGGTGACTTGATTTGCTCAGCTACACACTTCTGCCATGATGTGCTGCCTCTTCACGGGCCTAAAAGCAATGGGGTCATGGATTAGAACCTCCATAACTGTGAGCCAGAATAAACCCTTTTTCTTTATAAGTTGATTGTCTCAGGCATTTGTTACAGCAACGGAAAGCTGACATGATCCACGGTGTGTGCGATGCATTAAAAACACCAAGGTTCAAAATATAAAACATTCACGAGGCAGCAGCCAAGTGATTCACACCACAAGCGCTTATGCAGTAAATATTTAAAGTACAAATGAATCACAGTATCAGCAGCAGCGCTAATAAAGTCATCCCAGGGGCCCTGGCACCTTGGGGAAATCTCAGGATCTTGAGGTTGGCAGTGTCCCAGGAAGCACTGACGCTTGTCTCTGTTGTCCAAGGAGGACTGGCGAGTGCCAACCTCGGCCTCCTCAGGTGACCTCCTTTGTCTAAATATCTTGCTGCAAGGCAGTGCCCCAATTTCCCAGGGTGGTCAGCCCTGGGGTCTTTCGGACACCCAAGGTCATGGCCATTCGTTAGGGTTCCACAGCCCTAATTAGGGCCATGCTGCCCCTCTCCAGTCCCTGGTGAGTCCCATTTGCTTTGTCCTTGCATGCAGCTGTGACCAGTGACCAGGACGGAGGCTGTGACTGCTATGTCCAAGGCAGTGTAGCCAACAGGACGGGCTCCGTGGAGGCCCAGACGGCCCTGAAGAAGCGACAGCGGCACACCACCTGGGAGGAGGGCCTGGTGCTCCCCCTGGCAGAGGAGGAGCTCCCCACGGCCACCCTGACCCTGACCCTCAGGACCTGCGACCGCTTCTCACGCCACAGTGTGGCCGGGGAGCTCCGCCTGAGCCTGGACGGGGTATCCGTGCCTCTGGGGGCCGCCCAGTGGGGTGAGCTAAAGACCTCGGCTAAGGTAGGCACCTCTCGGTCGCAACAGGGCGCCTGTCAGTGGAGCAGGGAGGGCAGAAGGCCGGCGGAGCTGAGGGATCAAGCCTGAGACCCTCCAGCTGTGACAGGCAGGTCGGTCTTGAACAGGGCAGCCCTGGGGCAGGGTGCCCCATGCGGATGCCCGGCCTGCTCCTGCTGGCAGCTTCGCCAGGCAGAGACACCTCTGCCGGCGGGGAATGCATCCTGGTGTGTGCGTCTGACCTGACACTGTGGCAATGTGATCCCCATTTAAATCCAGCAACGCTCCTTGAGCACCTACTATGCGCCAGACACTATGGGGAGAGGAGCCAAGGGGAGGAGGGGCAGACCAAAGGGCTAAACTGGCACGGACCCCTGACGATGACGAGGACAAGGATCTCTGACACGTGTCCGATCCTGAGACATCCAGGAGAGCCTCACCACGGTCTCTGATGGAGAGTTCTGGAAGGGCTGTGTGCAGTGGCGTTTGCCCTGCTGGGTGGCCAGCTTCTCAGAGAGGGGCTCCCTGGGGAGAAACTGCCATTCCCCACAGGCCAGGGCACAAGGGGGACAGGGAAGGGCAGGGCTGTGGACAGCAGGTGGGAATGTAGGGTCAAGGTCTCCACCAAGGATCTGCCTGGGGCACCCACTGGCATCACCCAGCTGGTCAGCTGCACTGTCCAGAGACTGGGAGGCCCATGCAGCCCCCAGCACTCGCCGTGTGGCCCTCTGGATGGCTCCCGCCCTGGTGCTGCAGTGCTGAACCAGTGGGTCAGCGCCCAGGGTCAGTTGCGATGCCCAGACTGAACCTGGGTCCCCCTGACTTCCCGAATCAATCAACCAAGGGAGACAAGACCCCCCACTGCAGACAAGGGGCCTGCAGGGGTCACCCAGCCAGGACCTGGCCGAGCTCAGCCTTCGGGCCTGGCTTTTCCAGCTCTCAGTCCTGCGACGTCACCAGCCACCAGACGGGCCCCGGGTGTGACTTGCCGGCGCCTTTTCTGATGCCTGGCTGCCGCCCGCTCCCTGCTGGCCATCTTTCCTTCTTTGTCCCGTTTCCTGTCTTCCTAGGCAGAGGGAATTGATAAAAACCATCACAGCCACCCTAAGGGGCGCCAGGCTGGGTCGAAGCACGCTCTCTAATTAGTGTGTGATTGGGAACTTGTGTGGGGTCACAGATGGGGCCTCGGAGGACAGCCCACACTTCTATTTATTAAGCTAGTCAACTGGCTTTCTCTGGAGACGCTGGGGTCCCCTGTGGGCCTTGGGGCTTTGGCATGGCCCCGTCTAGGCAGAAACTCAGGCTTGTCCTTCCCCTCCAGGAGCAGTGTCCTTCCTTCATTCCACAGACACCCTGCCCTGCTCCTCGGGTGCACCCCATGCACCCCACCCCATGCTGAGTGGGGACCAGGCCACAGTACAGTGGAGCCTGTTCATCCATCCTGATAATCAGTGCTCCACGAATATTCTAGAATATTCTAGAGCGTTTCTCTCCGGGTGTGTGAGGCAGAGCCCCAGGCCAGGCCAGCCAGGGAGCTCCCCCTGCAGACGCAGGTGGTGGAAGCAGGTAGTTGTTCCAACCCAGCTTTGTCTCTGGACCAGGACAGGTTAACAGAGGTGCCGGCCGGAAGACACTGGGCCCGAATCAGTAGGTGCGTCACCGAGGACCTCGGCGAGTCCACTCAGCCTTGAATGATTCACTGACAGCCTGAGAGAACGGGGTGGGGAACCAGGAAGAGGAGGAGGAAGGGAGAGGTTATACTGCGAGCCGGCCAGCTAAGGGGGACCCCACGAAGTCTCTGGCTGTGGTGCCGACAGCAGGCAGGTCCCGGGTTCACCCTACACCCCGGGAAGGCAGTGCTGCTTCCTGCAGTCACCTGTGGCCACAGCCCTGGCCACCCATGGACCTCTGATGAGTGACCTTGAGTCAGGAGTCTGTTCCCAGCCCACCCGGCAGCACTCTGCTGCCCGGTCCAGGTGCCCCACACCAGGCCTGGCCTGGCTTCCTCCCTGTGAGATGAGAGGCGTGGGCAGACCGGCCATGTGGGAAGCCAGCGCCACAGGTTTAAGGGGAAGGGCTTTGTATCTGTTCCTCGCCATGATTCGGGGCTTTGCCAAGGTTCCCAAGTCATTTTGTGACATGACTGATCACTGTGGGGTCATGTTGGGCAAAAAGTGTCTCCCAGGGCAGGGGTCTGAGACTGCAGCTGGAGGGTCCTGAAGCCCAGCTGCCTCCCGTTCACCTGGAAATGATGCTCCCCACCCCATCTCAGGAAGTACTGATCCCCCTTCCACAAGGACTGATGACCGCAGCCAAGCAGACAGTTATACTGCGTGGTGTGTTCCTGGCACTTTATGGGCCCTCGAGTATGACAGATTAAATCCTCACAACCCAGCTGGGGTGGTCACACACACGTGGAATCCCAGCGACTCAGGAGGCTGAGGCAGGAGGATGGCAAGTTCGAGGTCAGCCTCCTCAATTTAGCACGACTCCATTTCAAAATTGAAAAAGAAAAAGTCTGGAGATGTAGCTCAGGGGTAAAGTACCCCTGGATTCAATCCCCAGCCCTGAAAGAAAAAAATCTTCATGACTCCATCAGGTAGAAATAATCCTATTCCCATTTTATTGATGAAGAAATGAAGGCTCAGCCAAGTTAAGTAACTTGCCTAAGGTCACACAGTAGGTAAGTGGTGGGATTGGAGTTCAGACCCAGACTGGCTCTGGAGTTCTGCTCTCAGCATTGCATAGCTTTACTCTGGGGTGTTAATAAGAAGCGTGGTTCTAACTATGATCATTATATAATTTATAAGCGCTGATGAGGAAGAGCTGAATGCTTTTTCTCATTTAATGCCCTGGTATTCCTCAGCCCACTTCCGGTCTGTCTCCCCCACGCCATGCGAGCTTCCCGGAGGCTGTTTCGGTCACTGCTTTAGCTGTGGCATTGAGAATCTAGTTGGTGCTTTCTGCATGTTTACTAAATGGACAAACCCCTGCTTTTTTTTCTGGCAAGGAAACCAACATTTGGAGAAGCTGAATAACTTTCTCAGCATCACACGGTGGCACATGGTGGGGCTGGGTCATTAAACGCAGGGGTGGGGTCACCCGCGGTGGCCAGGCCCTGGCCGTGGAGGTCACGTTATGCAGAGGGCTGATCTAGTGTGTGACAGGAGAGCCCGGGTACTCGGTGGCTGTTACCCAGGCCCTGGCACCTCCCTGAACTGCCCCTACTGCTCGGTGGGGAAAGAAGGGCAGAGCCAGAGGGAGGGGACAGGGCTGGAAGTCGTGCCACGGGTGGGTGGCTCTGGTGTGCCTGTTCCCTCCAGAATATTCTCCCCCAGACGGAAAGGCCATCTGCTTTCTGCTCAAGGAGGAGCCTCGTGCCTCCTCTGGTCCCCGCCCACCACACCTCCCGCTCCCTCCCTGCTCCCAGGGCTGGGACTGTCACCAAGCCCCTAACTCTGGGGAGGAGCCTTTCCTGATCATTGAAATTCCAGACAAACCCTGGCCAGACTTGGAAAGCTGCTTTTGCAGGACAGGTGTGTTCAGACGCTTCCTGGAAGCATCCGGGTCTCCTCTGAGTGGCTGCTGGCCAGTTGTCTCTGGTGTCTTTCCTACACCCTGTGCCTGGTATTGCATGGACCTCTTTGTGACCAAGCAAGCCTCTGCCCAGCACGTTACATCTCTATGGTCTCTCTCGGCTCACATGGCCAGGCTGCAATTATCTTTCCAAATGCAGGAACGAGTATCAACTCCCAGCTGCCCCCCCAGCCTGATTGGTCAATGTGGTGATTCTCAAACTGTGTTCCCTGGAACCCTAATTTCTGCAGAGGCACCCCAGGAACCAGGGGCTGGGAAGCCTCTGTCCCCGTTGTGTCTCTGCTCTGTTATTTATGTCGGGCTTGAACACACAACACGAGGTCACATTTTGTAGGAAGCAGTGACTTTATTGACCCACATGCCGGGCCTCCCTCCTGGGTGCCCAGCTCCCTTCTGCAAGGGTGGGAACCCCATTGCGGGTGAATGGTGGCTGGGGTGCCCGTTGAATGTAAGCCCAGAGTGACCCCAGCCTCAGCAGTAGTGGCCGGGTCAGAAGTCACTCCCAAGATGGACCCCTTCCCGCCTGTCCCCTCCGTTGCAGGAGCCATCCGCGGGAGCTGGAGAGGTCCTCCTGTCCATCAGCTACCTTCCGGCTGCCAACCGCCTCCTGGTGGTGCTGATCAAAGCCAAGAACCTCCACTCCAGCCAGTCCAAGGAGCTCCTGGGGAAGGGTAAGGTGGAGAGAAGAGGACCAGGGGACCCGGCCCCTGGGAGGGGCACCAGCTGGAAATGGGGACAGGAGAGGGGAAGGCAGAAAGTGACACGTTTCTCAAGTCGTCACCCTCTAGGGGAGCTGGGTTCACAGTCTCCACTAAGCCAAGAACTGGAGAGCAGGACACAGAGAGAACAAGCAGCAGCGGGTGAATTGTACAAGTGACAGTAACAGACGCCCCGACAAGAAGGGGCCTTGGGGCCGGAGCCCAGGGGAGTGTGGCCTGCTCTGTGCATGGTCTCTGGAGTGTCCTCCTTTCCTCACCTCCTCCCCTGTCCACGCGCTCCTCACTATTATTGACTGGTGCCCCCTCTGTCCATGCGTCTGTTTTAGTTTTTCTTTTGGATTCCCCACTTAGGACCGTAAGTACAGAAGTGTCTGTCTGATCGGGTCCCCTTGTGTCTAGGAGCACTGTCATCAAGCAGGAAGCTGACCTCATCAGAAGACCCTCCCCTGGCCCTTTGTTCTGCCCTGCCCTCGACCCCTCACTGCCATCTTACCCTGGCTGCCTATGTCCTCCTACTCTCCCCCAGTCACCCTCAGATGTGTCTTCCACCTAAAGCTGCAAACTGCTTTTGAAGGACACACCTCTGAGTTCACATCCATTCGTTCCTGGGCCCAGGTAGCAGCTCCACCCTGAGGACTATCTGCCACGGATCTTGGGAACCCGGGGGGCAGGCTCTGCTCTGGGAGTGGAGGACCTGGGCTCTCGGAAACCCAGACCTGCAGGACACACCGCCTGGGCAGGTGGTGATGAGCAGAAGCCTGGGTCCTTCCACTTGGTCTCTGCCAGCCACCGCTGCCCTTCCCACCCTCCCCAGTGTCTTCTCTGTTCCCAGCCTTGGGCAGCTGTCACCCACACACCCGCTGAGCGTGGGCGAGGCAGAAGGTGTGTGGGTGAGGCTGAGCCTGCGATTTAGGGCATCTGTGCCCCACATACCCACAGCAGCCTCTTTCCAACACTTCAGAAGCCTTGGTCTTCCCCTTCTCGGTACCCCAGCACAGGTCCCAAGTCTTGGGGACCTATCAGAGCAGGAGGGCAGCCCAGGTTAGCGGGATACTACCTGAACTGGGATCCAAGTGCTCATGACAAGATGTAAATAGGTCTCTATTTATAGAAGGATACAACTTAGAATTGCCACTGTGTTCTGATTCTTTGAGCAAAACATTTTGGGCAAATGAAAATCAAAAGGGTTGAGCTTGCTGGAAGATTCTGGAGTCCACGGTTAGGGTTCAGCGCTTTCTCCTTAGCCCTCCGGGGCTCTCTGCTTCTCTCTCTTTTTATAGCTCTGTAAGGACAATTGCTCTCAGCGCTTTGTCTCGGAAATCTCTCCGCTGAAATAACAAACTAACCACCCAGGGGTGATAATTACAGCAATAAATACAAAGTAACAATTATTCTCACATTAGCTTCCGGAACCTTGACTAATGAAAAAGGAATCTCCTCCTGAGCTGAGGGAAGCTGTCTGGTGATCTGTGGGTGGGTTTCCTGGGGGACATCGCTACTGGGCAGAGCCTCAGGGTGGGGGACAGACAGTCTGCCTTCACCTTCCCCATGACCCTGGGGTGCTCAAAGGAAGACTTACAGAAATACAAGCGAGAATTCCACCAGCCAGCGGGAGAGTTGCTGTCTCCATAGGGAATGAGGTGGCCTGGACGCAGCATCAGGGCGACAGGGACCTGGGAACAGCATTGCTTTTCTGGTCTGAGTTTGAAATCTAGCTGAGTCGTGGTTCTGGACTTGGTTAGACCTAGAGCTAGGAAGTTTCAGGAAGGGCTCCTGGCAAGTGACTTCATATCCATCCCCTGGTGGCACCTTACTGGGCCCCAAGACGGCCCATCCAGTGACCAGCATAGGTGAGCACCCCAATCCAAAACCCCAAATACCAGGTGCTCCAAAATCTGAAGCTTTTTCAGCACAGATGGAACATTCTACACCATGAAACTGGGTTCCCGCACAAAATTATTTTTTAAATTGCATAAAATGACCTTCAGATTGTGCATCAAGGTGCATATAAAACAAATAAATTTCATGTTTAGACTTGGGTCTCGCCCCCTAAAATTTCTCAATAGGTATCTGCAAATATGACGGAATCTGCCAAGCCTCCAGGCTCTGAAATGGGGGTGGGGGGTCCCGGGTATCTTGGAGTAGAACCCCCAACCAGCCTGTACATCCCAGGCTGCAGAGCAGGTTCAGCAGAGGCGGAGGGGTTGGCTGTATCCCCCGGGGGGACACTTCACCATTGTTGAGTGGACGTGTGTCCCAGAGGGGACGTCGAGAGGGACGCCAGGAGCTCACTTGGCCCCTCTGTCTCTGTTTCCTCCCTGTCCCTCCTCAGATGTCTCTGTCAAGGTGACCTTGAAGCACCAGGCTCAGAAGCTGAAGAAGAAGCAGACCAAGCGGGCGAAGCACCGCATCAACCCCGTGTGGAACGAGATGATCATGTTCGAGCTGCCGGATGGCCTGCTGCGCGCGTCCAGCGTGGAGCTGGAGGTACTGAGCCAGGACGAGGCGGGGTCCGGCTGGGCCCTGGGCCGCTGCAGCCTGGGCCTGCACACCTCGGGCTCCGAGCGCAGCCACTGGGAGGAGATGCTCAGAAACCCTCGCCGCCAGATCGCCATGTGGCATCCGCTGCACCCGTAGCCACCCGGCCCAGCGTGGCACTGCCGTCTTCTGCCATCTCCCCATGTGCCCCTCCTCTTTCAATGCAAAGCCAGGCCCCAGTCCCCTCTCACCACACTCCCGTTTGGAAGAAATCACAAAGCCAGCTGGGCAGTGTGTGGAAACGGGACATTTGGGTCACACTGAGCGATGCGGTGTTGCTCCTCTGTGTCGCGGAGAGTCCCTTATCAGGTGCACCTTGCATGCAGGCGCTGCAGGTGACGTCCGGCCAGTGGCAGGGGGGGCTCTGGCTGAGGAATAATGCGTGCAAAGAAGCTTTTGACTTTTTAAAATTAAGCATTTCAAAAAGTGATAAAGCAGATCAAATCATCCCACATCAACCCATCAATCAGATTGTCTGGGTGAAACGAAACCTGAGCCAGCATTGAATCCAGTCCCCACTCCTGGCAGTGCCCAGCTGTTGTGCTCAGATGTTAGCATATGAAAAGTCACCAGCACATTCCCGGTGGCATGACGACTCCTAGATCCCTGTCCCCAGCCAACGCCCAGGCGCCTTCGTCCTCCACAAGCACGGTGATCCCAACGCAGAGCAGAGCGGGGAGGACCGTGCTTGGAGAGATCCCTTCTTCAACATTCCAGACCGTTCCCAGCCAGTCCTCCACGGGCCCAACACCAGGGGGACACCCAGTTCTACTGCTGGACTCCTCAACTGTCAGAGTGAATTTAGATCCTCTGTTTTTTATTCATTTTAATTCTTAATTTTAAAATCTGTGCTTTTCCGATTCTGCTCTTGGACTGCATTGTGAATACTTTTTTTTTAATAGAAGAATTTTATTGTTTTATTTTTAAATTGACTTCTGTTATACTTGGGGAACCTGTCCCCACAAAGTATAGGTGGGCTCCCCTGTGGGTCCCTGGGCTGGATGCTCACTGAGTGTTAGTTGTCATGTCCACCAGCATCACCAAAGTGACCCCGTGAGACAGACCCGTCCTTCTCAGCATTCTGGCCACTCCAGGAAGAAGTTCCTTAGGAGCTTGGTCTGCTGCATCCGGGAGACAACCTAAAAAGGAAAGGAGGCTTTGTAACCGCGCCTCCCTCCCCTCCCTCCCACTTCCCCTCCGTTTCGGGGACTTTCACTGTAATGGGTAAATGCCCAGCAGCTCGGTGTGGACATTCTCCCTGGTCATTCCAGTAGATGTTCCCATGGTTAATTCAGCCTAAAGGGTGCACTTGCTGAGTGGCCACAGCGCTCACAGGTGAACCGGACTCCTGGGTGTTCTGTGGTCACGTCCTCAGAACCTCAGCGTGGTTCCCTGTAGAGCAGGATCGATGTCGTGGGCGCTGTCTGCATGGGATGTGACAGACGCGATGGTGTCCAAAAGCTGCTAAAAACAAACTCCAGCAGATGATCTTTAAGCTCGATGAGTGTCTTTCACTCCAAGTGGGCAGTGCAGGAGGCCCAGAACGCGCCAGAACCATCCAGCTATTTCCTCTGCCGTGGGTTCTGCATTTGGATTCCTCTATTCGAACTTCCAAACTCTGGACCTTCAGCTGTCACCTGGGTTCCCTGACCTAAACGAGGACTTCTGAATGGAATCAGGGCCTCATTCCTCCATGAGTCCAGTCTTTCTTGACTTCCCGCTGAGAATCTGAGCAGGGGCCTTGTAACCTTGGTCGTGATTGGCTCTTTACAGAAACAGAAAAGCATTTGGAATAGTTTCTACCTAGAAAAACAAAAGCATCTAGTTCTTCTTCCACGGGCAAGTAAGTCTTCCAGGTAGTTGGGAACCCTGTCCTTTAAGGTGGACCAGCCCTTGCTGAGTATTTTGAGGTGAAGCTTCGTCAGTGGTTTCCTAAAACATGTTTCTGAGAACCAGCCCATCCCCCTGCCCTCTTCTCTTTTGCTTGGCGTGGCAAAGAGAGACCAGTATGTTCCCAGGTCAGCTGAGAACAGACCTGGCTCCGCTCTTGGTAACATCTGCTACTCCAGTCTGTAAAAGTTTGCATTTGGACTTAAAATCAGGAAACATGGGTTCTTTTCCCCTATAAACCTGTGCACCTGCCTTGGAGCCCATCAAAGGCCATAGGAGGCAAGACCCCTGGCCCCTGAATAGCCATTCCACTTGGAGTTATTTCATGCATTTTCTTGGATCCCAAAGGTTTGGGTTTCCAGAATCCAAACTAAAGGTGGCCCCTGATGGGAGTAGCATTCCACCACAGGACAGCTCAGTGTCAGTCACCACCTCCCTTAGCAGGGATGCCAGGTGCACTCTGCAGGGTTCTGTCTGTGTGTTCACGGGAGACTTCTAAGTACCTGGGAAAAAGCTGTCCAAGGGAGCTCCAGAAGTGTTTGTTGAATGAATTAATGAAGGATGGCTGGCTGGATGGTGGAGGAGCTGGAAAGAGACCCTGCAAATGGCAGAAGAGGAGCGCCCTGCAGAACTGTCAATGGGAGACCCCAGTCATCTTTGTTGACCTGCGAAGTCAGGACATGGAGTATTACTATCCACTGAAGTCAGAGCTCTCCATAGAAATGTAATGGACAAAAGAAGATGATGTCATTGCCATGCTTTTCCACCAAAACTCCCTTATGGTGAATTTTAAATTATCCATTTGCAATTTACCTTGGAATTAGCAACTGAGTCTGCGTGAATGTGTCTGATCATTTTTGAAAGGAACACCTTGTTCTTCGCTGGAGCATTTTCAGGACTGGGAAACAGAGTTGAAAATAAAGAGAGACCATTTCAGGCTGGACTGTCACCCAAGAGGTGACCTGGTTCTTTCACAGAGATGGCCTAGGGAGTAGGGAATTAGGAGTCAGCCTCTTTGACATGTGGATCCTTTTTTTTTTTGCACCCAATTAAGATGGATTTGCTGAGTGCCTGCTCACCAAGGCCTTGCCCATCCGGCCACGCCAATCTGAGATGGGACTTTGTGAGATCAGATGACCCATCCATCGCCCTGGTGGAAGCGAGGTAGAGTGAGTGAGTGAGGATCACGGTTCTTCGGGTCCACTCCTGTGGGATGTCGAGGAGTCTGGGTTGGAAGGTGGCTGTACCCTAACCACGCTGAGGTGGGGACCACCGCGAGAGACCTCGTCCTCGTGATGTTGATTTTGCCCTCAGTGTTTCCTGTTGTCAAATGCCGTCTCTGTGTGTGTTTTGTAGTCATGACCCGAAGCACAAAAGACGCATGAGACATTGTAGTCGTATGTCTGGTGTTGTACTTTGGAGCCCAAACCTTGCAGTGGTAAATAAACAATTTCCAACAGGGTGAGCAGCTCTGGGTTCCTCTTTTTCTTTTACTTAATATTTTAGACATGTAGAAAAAAGGCATCAAGAAGCCCTCATGAACCACTGCCAAGTTTAGTACAACCTACCAGCTGCAGCCAAAATCCCCTTGAGTGCCCCTTTTGCAGGAGACCAGGATCCTGAACTTGGCTTCCTTATCCCATGCATTCCTTTATCATTTTCACCACATGCACCTATAAATCTCAAGCACTACAGAGTACTTTGTTTTTAAAGCTTTTTAAAATTGCATCACACAATTTTTGCTCAACACTGAAATTCTGAGCTTCATCTCTGCAGGTATGTATAGTTCTAGTCATTTCTTTTTCACTGCTATATGATGTTCCAGCACGTGGATATACCACAGTCCATTCTTCTGTTGATGTACATTTAGACACCCTTTATTCATTCATTTCCTTTTTTCTTTTTTTCATTCCTTCCCTTCTTTCCTTTCTCCCCTGCTTCCATATTTCTCTTTCTCTTAGAGGAAAGGTTGCTATGAAGGTTCCCATGGTTTCTCCCATGCACTTATGCAAGTTTATTTAAGACATACACCTAGAAGTGAGTGCAATTGATATGACATAGAGTACGTGTGTGTGTGTGTGTGTGTGTGTGTGCGCGCGCCCTCCTTTTTTAACTTCCCTGGATCATCAATTGGATCAGAGCAGCATCCAGGGTACCCTTGAGCTCCAGGTAGTAGACAGACAAAGGGGACTCCTGGATCCTGCCACCCTGGACCCTCTAGAACAAGGGTCTCTAGACCAAGAGACTCTGCGCTAGGTGAGGGGCAGGATCTGGACTTTAAAGTCAGGAGGAATCAGCCCTGGGACCTGCAATTAGAATCAAAGGTTCTTAAAGGGGATAGATGATTCATGAGGCGGTGAGACGCCCTGGCTCTCCAGATGCATGCCTGTCACTCCTCAGTGTACACGACACACAGACACGTGCATCTTAGAACTAGGATCTTCACTTTCTCAATAGAATAGCATAAGTGGGTTTTACCCCACGTGGTCAAATACATAGACTGTGTTCCCAGGTAATTGTGAGTATGGTCCACTGGGCCCCAAGCTAATATCTAGGAGTCTGGATTTATGTAAAAGAAAACTGGAAGAGGGGGAAAGAGCTTGTCAATCACCACCTCCAGGGGTCCCACTGACGTTCCTGACCCTGCGTGTGAGACATGGAGCCTGGTGTGAGGAGCCAAGAACCTACACCTTCCTGACTGTCCTGGCCACCATCACGCCCTGGGACAGTCACGCCCTGGGCCTCAGTGTCTTCATTTGTAAAATGAATTTGGTCCAAGGGATCAGTGAGGTCCCTTCTGACTTTCACCCTTTGTGACAAAACCCACCTTCTGCACACATCCTGGCCTCCCACCTCAGGTCCCCAACCCACCAACGCCTGTCCTGTGTACCTGGCCTCTCCACCCCACGTCTGGGAACGCCCATCCCCCGGGTCTTCCTGCCGGTCACCCCCTCCTCTGGACAATCTGCCACACACCTGAGGCTCTGAAGCAGCCTCTTCTCATTTGCTTAATTGCTAATGAGCCCCCTGGTAATTTTCCAGTCAAGAGTTCTGATTTTTCAGAGTCGGGGGATGAAGCACCTCCATTGTGAGAGCCCTTGAGTGTGTTTGGTCTCTCCCCTGGGCGGCCACCTGCAGAGACAAAGCCATGAGCTACACATGGCCAGGGCTGGATGCCCGCATCCTGGGCAACCGCCCCACGCTCCCTTTTTCCTGTCCTCCAGGTGGGCAGCACCGGTGGCCCTGAGCAGGGACTGAGCAGCTTCCCCAGCCAGAGGTGGAGGCGCCCACCTGGGGGAGGATGGCAGGGAGTTGGTCTGGATGCTGGAAGTCAGGCATTGCCATGGAAACCAGGCTAGTGGTGACCACCATGTGATTGGAGCCCAGTGGTGGCTTGTTCCGCTGGGAAGGCATGCTGCTGGACATGCTGGGGCCGCCTGTGCACCTGACCTGCGTGTCTCTCAGATTCACCTGGGAGTGGGGCCGTGTGACGCAGAGCATGGGGCGTGTGTGTGTGCGCGCGCGCGTGTCCTTGCTGGAGTGCCAGTCAAAGGCTGGAGGCCGTCAGGAATGCGAGGCCCTGTAAGACTCTGACTCCATTCTGGGAAGATAAAATGACAGGGAGACTTGTGCTCCTCCTTCTCTGGCATCCCCCAAAGAAATCCTCCCTGAGGGGGAGGGGGCTGATGAGAAGGTTGTGCTGAACCCCAAGAGCACTGAAGGGTGCTAGGCAGAGAGGACACCATGGACTGGATTCCTGCTTTAAAAAGATCATTCTAGAAACTGCGGCATGGCCCCCTCAGATCTTCAGGCAGCCAGACTGTCCCCAGAGTCTTCTCTCTGGGGTGAACTCAACTTGCTCTGCGGACTCTGGAGAGGAGCTGGGGAGCCGAGGAAGGATGGGAGAGGCCCCATCTGGCCCCTTTCCATATCCTCCAAGGTGCCCTTGGGGGAGACTGACTTCACGGCCAAGTGCAGACGGGGTCTTTGCTCTTCCCTTGGTTCCCGCTGATGAAATCCCCAACACATTCTAGAAATGGCTGCAAAGGTGGATCAGACCTGGGACAGGGCAGCAGCCCTGGTCCACCTGGGCTGGTTAGTGGACAGCTGGGCCCCTTTGCTCCTTCGTCCCCTAGTCCTCTTTTGGGAAGAAGAGAACTAGAACATTCCATGGGACCCTGAAGCAGCTTTCACAAGAAGCATCTGCATGACCAACAGGGTGGGGGGACCTTCGGGGGCTGAGAGGAATGAGAAGGGAGAGGAGGCAGAGGAAGGAGAGGAGGAAGGGAGAGGAAGGAAGGCCTCTGACAGGAAGCAGGCGGGAGAGGGAGCCGGAGCTGGAGGGCCCAGCGTCCCCAGAGGACAACTGAAAGCAGTCTGGGTCTTCCCTCTTCCTAAAGACTCTGGGTGGGACACCACCCGTCACCCACCCCCACACCAGCGCCACCCTGGAGGCCAATGTCTGAGGAGAGACGCTTCCCCCAGGACCAGGCCTGAGTGGAGAATCCGAGGGCCTCAGAGGGCAAACTGCTCACGTTTGTCTGTCCGTTTACCTGGCCATTTCCTCAGAGAGCCCCGTGGGGATAATGTACGTGAGGTAAATGTATGTGTTTTAAGTGGCCGTGGCCACATCTCCCTTGGCCTCGCTGGTGGGGAAGGCAGGCAGGTGACCTGCAGGGGGAGAGTGAACTCCAGTGGGGGAGAGTGATTTACTGCCCAGAAGGCGCTGAGGAGGCCTCGGCTAGTTCCTTCCAACTGGCAGCAGGCAGGCTGCCTCAGGACCCCTGAGCCCTTGGGCTGGGGACCGTTCCCAATTACACAGAAGACGGGTGGAGGCAGGGAGGCCGGGATGCGACCTCCGTAAGTAAATTTAAATGCTTTTATTAACAATCATCTTACATTACAAGGATAATATGACAAAAGGAAAGTTCCTGCGTACATATCGTGAGAAACCAGCGCAGCTCTATCGTATCCAGTGTTCTGGGTCCCGCACAGAGGTACTACAAAGCAGAGTCTGCGAATAATAACATCAAGAGGTTTTTTTTTTTTTTAAAGAAAGAAAGTATTAACATATTAATACGCGCATGATAATAGACTCCTAGGTCTCCCCACCCCGCTTTACTTTTCCTTTGTGATTGAAATGAAATCGGTTCAGCAGTGTGGGGTGGAGAGGAGGAGAGAGACGGGGCTGAGAAAGACGGAATCAGACTGCTGGTTCTTCCCCAGAGGAAAGTGAAGACCGAGGGCGCCCAGGGGCCTGGCCTCGGTCTCCGTGAGCAGTATTGTCACCGACTGTCCTCCTCTGTGCGGAGGCTGGTCCCCTTGATGCCCCGTGGCCCGCTCTCTCTCTCTCTCTCTCTCTCTCTCTCTGAGGTACAGTGCATTGTGGGATTGCTACCGGGGATGCCCATCCCCTGGCCATGGGTGGGCCCAGTGGAGAGGAAGGACCGCTGGGGCCAGGCCTGGACTCTCTGGAGCCAGGCCCTGCAGAGTGTTCTGAGACCCAGTTGGCAGCTCGTGTGGCTCAAGGAGGTGGGCACTGGCAGAACAGCCCCGGGCCCTGACCGTGGCCCAGGGCCGGCTCTGCTGGAGACTGAGGTATGCTGGTAGGGTGGTGAGGAAGAGTGGGCAGGCCAGGGGTGCAGGTGGGAAGGTGCCTTTGTGGAGCGGAGAGGCAGAGGCTGGTCTGGAGAGCGAGCAGGCAGATGCCCATCAGCCCCTCCCCCCTGGAGGGGACAGAAGCGACCGAGAGGAAACTGGAAGCAAGGGGCCCCTGACTCCTGGCACAGTGGCACAAGCTCTCGGCCAGGCTGCCGGGTGCACCAGGGTCCCCTGGCTCCCAGATGCCCCTACCCAACTCCGGTGGGAGCTGGGGACAAGTGAAGAGCGGCCCCCTGCCTGGGTCCCCACTCAGCCTGTGCCATGAGTCACACAGTCAGAACAGTGTATGTGAACGAGGAAACCTGCTGTCACTGCGGGCGGGGCAGGAGGAGGGGAACCGCGTTGTCCTGAGTACGGGGGGCAGGGTCAGGGGCAGCTGCGCAGAGTGGGCGGACCAAGCGCTGCTTCTGAACTTGAGTGGCCATTGCATTAATGAGAGTGTGGCTACGTCTCTCCCACCGTTCCCTGTGAGCAGATGCCCTCTGCTTTGGCCAGAAAGCCTCTGGGTGGAGGGCATTCTGCCTGGAGATGCTGGCGCTGCCTACTCCCCGACCCATCCCGTCCCTGGCGTCCTGGGCTCAGTGGGCCAGAAACTCCCAAAGGCTGCTCTTCAGAAGCCTGGCCTCTAGGGGGCAGCAGAGGCAGCTGGGGCAGCACCTTTCCTATTGCCACCCACGGTGCCTGTTCCCAGCCAGGAAGGGCAGTGAGGAGTGGTTCCAACAACAGGGTCAGTGACCACACCCTATTGCCAAGCATCAGTGACCAACTGAGCGCAGGCCTATGGTGGCAGGAGGTAGGGGCACACCAGCTGGAGCTCAGGACCAAGCCCGTGAAAAGGAGAGGACGGGCCTGGAGAGGGCCAGGACCCAGCTGCCCTCCTCTCCCGCACTCCGGGTCGGAGGCCCCAGGGCCAGCCACCTCGGCCCACGCAGCTTACCCGCCACCTCCTCCAGGGACCTGCCCTCCCTTGGCACAACACAGCCACAGGCTCCCCCACTGCTTTACAAGCTCCATAGACTCTATTTTTATATCTATTTAAAACATAGAAATGTATAAATATATAGGATATTATTTATAGATATATAGACGTGATTTACTCTTACTCTGTGCGGAGGCCCCGTCGATGCCCATATATACATACACACGTTGTGACACAGTACTGTACACCGCCCACCCCCTGCCAGGCAGGCCTCCCCAGGCTGGATTGCATAGGTATTTCCAGGGCGATTCCACTTAAAGGGATGGAGGGGAGCAAGTGCCAGCTGGAAGAGGAGGGCCGTACCATTTTTCTCCCAAAAGGGCACTTTTCTCCCCCTGGCTTACATGCAAAGACGACCCCACAGGCTCCTTGAAATCACAGCTTCATCCACTCAACTGAGGCACCCTGACCAACAGAGGGCAAGAGAAGGGCCTCCCTCCAAGTGGGAAACGGGCTTTGCTCATCTCTTGACAAACCTTCTAGAACCCAGTAGGGTGTCCTGACTCCACTGCTCCGGGCATCCTCCTTTCTTGCCTCCAGAGGCCTGGCCACCTGCTTTGGCCGTCCCAGCCTAGCCTGGCTAGGCTGCATCTTGAAGGAACCCAAGGGCATGCCTAAGTGCCAGTGAACTGGAGCCTTCAGCCAAAATGGGGTACGTGAACCAAGAGGCACAAACTCTCCTTGGAAATGGACCCATAAGACCATAAGCCAAAAGCAGATCTCGATACAGAGTTCCCTGCCTGGAGCAGGAAGAGGGTGGGTCTCCAGAAGACAGAAGTTATACTTCAACCCCTTGCGCTACTCTGGAGCCCCACCAGGCTCCAGATGGGCAGTCAACGTGGTGCCAGCCCGAGGCCAGGCTGGGCCAAATCTGGGTCCGTTTCCACCTCTCCACAACCATGTTTGGCCTTCCCCATGCCTCCCCCATTACTTCTTGGTGTCGCCTCCAAACAAATGGAAAATATTTCAGCAGTGCTTTAAGTAATTACAAAGTCCTCGCTCCAAATTGAAGGGCTCGCACAAGCAAGTCAAGAGGAGGGGCCTCAGCAAGACAAGTGGACTTGGAAACATGGTGCAGGGCTGAGGGCAGAGACCCCAAGCACCACAGACTCAAGGACCCAGCACTGAACTTGGCCATCCAGGTCCCGGAGCTTGATCCTGCTCTCATTCCCAGTGAGGTTGGAGAAACAAGGATGTGCCCAGCATCACAAGATGTCAGGCAGTCATTGAAAAATAAAAAGGGGCAAGCTGGGCGCAGTGGCGCACGCCTGTGATCCCAGGGGCTTGGGAGGCTGAGGCAGGAGGATGTGGAGTTCAAAGCCAGCCTCAGCAACTTAGCAAGGCCCTAAGCAACTCAGTGAGACCCTGTCTCTAAATAAAATACAAAATAGGGCTGGGGATGTGGCTCAGTGGCCGAGTGCCCCTGAGTTCAATCCCCATTTCCAAAAAAAGAAAAGAAAGGGGAAACAAAAAGACTGCTGCTTCCGGGGACCCTCCTGTTCCAGCAGGCTGGGAGGAGCTGCAGACGGGGCCAGGCTCCAGTTCCTCAGACACTGGATGGCACTGGGTCTCTCTAAGGAAGAGCAGATCCTTTTAATCAGGAAGGCCTGTGGCCCCAGGAAGGCTGTGCAGTGCAACCACCTGGCACATCTGATCACCAACCTGGGCCTCAGTCTTGACCTCACTGTCCACCCTCTTCATGAGCCAAAGAAAACCTCCAACCGGCCTCCCAGGGAGGACAAGTCGGCTCTAGACACACACTTCCTTCTGTGTCTATGGAAGCCACTCCTAAGCCAGGGCTGGGTTAAAGGGCTCCATCTCATCTGCAGTCACCTCATCTGGGAGGCCGGGGCCACCTGTCCACAGTTTTTATACCTGTTCAAGGTTCTGGGCTAGTAAAGCATGTGGTTCCCTGTCCCAGACCCTGAGTGTCCCTCCACCCGAGTCTTTCCCAGGAGGAGAGGAGTGGGACAGGCCTCGGACAGAAACCACACACAAGGTCAAGCAGAGTTCACAGGATGGAGCCCAAACCTCCCAGGGAGCATCCAGGCTGAGAAAAGACTCCGTGCAGACTGGAGTGGCGTGTTCCCAAGTTGTTCCCTGGTTATTGCCCGTCCCCAGGCACAGTGGCCGACAGTGTCCGCCACAGTCCAGGCCTAGCTGAATGAGCAGCAGCTGCGAGCACCCGAGTTTGAGAGGCCCCGACGAAAACTTAAGACTGCCTGTGACTCCAGCTGCTCAGAGCACCAAGCCACTGCAGGGTGACCGCCAACAGCCAGGTCCTGCGGTGGCAGCGAGGCAGGTCACCAGCTCCCAGCTCTCGGCAGATGGCACTGGCATGGGCTGGGGGGAGCGCTTCCCCCGGCTGAAGGCTTGAGCTCATCTTGGCCACGGCCCTGGGAGGACACAGTCACAGCCCTGACTAGGTGCTCAGGCAGACCCTGATTCTCTCCCGAGTCACAGGAGTGGTCTGACCCTCCCTGCAGAGGGTCCCCATGCAGTGGGTCTGAGGAGGCGCAGAGGGGAAGGAGGTGTAAGGCAACTGTTGGCGAGAGGAAAGGAGCCCACCTGCTGTCCCTGCCCCATGCCCAAGGCCACCTTGCCAACCAGCCCTGCTCTCACCACCTCGGTCTCTGCGATGTTCAGTGACACTCCTCAGACAGTGGTCTGTGTGCCCAAGGGGACAGGAAGTCCCCAGGCAGGAGCTGGGGAACAGGGACCTTGTGCTTTGCATCAGAATCCCACTTGACCTTCTCGGTGACCCCAGTTAGGCAGTGACCTGGAGGGGAGGAGGGGCAGAGGGAGATTCCAGCTCAGTGCGGGCAGGTGGAAGGAGGCTGGGAATTTCAAGCATCGGGAAGGGACTTGGGCCTTCCTGCTCTCTCCCTGCTCAGAGGAGGGTGGGGAGGTGTGTGCGCGGTGGGGCCGGTGGGGTCACCAGCGGGGGTGCATTGACTGTTGAAGAAGGCAGCATATGAGGCCTGGCAGTGGGACGGTTGGAGGAACCCAGTTGTGTTTTCTGGTTTTTTGTTTGAACATGCTACATCACCATTGAAAACAAACAAAAACATTTCAAAAATAATATATAATATATATATATATATTTATAATGAAAAGCTATTGACTAGCAGCAATGATTCTAAAGTTATCTTAGCACCAAGACCATGGAGGTGAGAGGAAGGATCTGTGAGGAAAAGGACTGGCGGGACCAGGAAGGGGTGGTGACGTTCAGTGTTGATGACCTTTCCACTACGGTTCTCACGGTGGCACCAGGCCGCAGAGGCAAGATAAACCAGGAAGGAAGGAAGCCACCACAGTTCTAGAATGTCTGAACCACACAGGCCAAGGGCTCGGGCCCTTGCCTGTGGCCCCATCTTAACGCCCTCCCCAGTGGGGAGAAGACAGCCGGGCATGGACGAAGAGTCCAGATCCTCCTCCCTCCCGGTATGACCTGCGTCCACCTTACAGGATCTGTGCATATAAAATACACAGACCAGATGTAGAAACAAGAACAGAAGTTTTAACAGCTCACGCACATATCTGAAACTCCCTTGCGAGGTATACTGTAGTTAAATGACCAAAAGAGCGTGGGTCAGACTCCTCTAGCTTAAACCACTGCTTGCCCAGGGAGTAGGCAAGTGGCCATTTCTAAAGCTTATATTGTGGTTGTGGTGTGTGTGTGTGTGTGTGTGTGTGTGTGTGTGTCTAAGCTGATGCCTTGAGAATCTGGTCCCATTTCCTGTTTGCTCCTTTTCTTCGGGACATCTCTACCCTGTTCACAAAAAGGAAGCTCACGGGCACAGAAACACTGCCCGGTCCCCGGCCTTCCTGCCAGGCTGTGCAGCCGTCGCCAGCCCAGACGACCTCCCCAGGGACTCTCGCTGGAGTGACATAACCCAGGGCACCACTTGGACTGACAGCTCCCGCTCCTTAACCACACAGCAGGTGCTGGATGATGAAGGGAAGCAGAATTGCCCAACACAGGATGAGATTATAAAGACAGTATAAATAATTCACGTCGATCCAACATATACTTTTCATTTTACTTGTTTTTAGCCAAAAATCGCTGCCCTGTTGAGGGTCTGGATTGATTGGCTTTTCGTCTCCCCAGCAGCCCTGGATCTGAATGGAATTCTGTCATGTTATCCTCCACTACATAGAAATAGGAATGCCGAAGGCCACCCCTTCTCCTCCCCTGGAGGGCAGGGTGGGTCACAAGGCCGTCCTGCCTTCCATGGAACAGGTGATATCTTTCAATCCAGGGGCCTGGAAGGAGGGATGGACAACCAGGGATGGGAAGGGGCTGGGGGCTGGGGTGGGTTCACAGTTTGACCAACACCTGTGTTTGTGGGACGGTGAAGGAAATGAGTAAAAAATCCATCAGACTGATGACGGGTCGGGGAGCAGGACACCCCAACCCACACCGCGGAAATCAGAGACCTGATTCAGCCGGACCAGAATGTCAACAAAGAAGCCAAGAACCACCCCCACCCCGCCATTCAACCCAACAGAAAAAGGCGAGAAGGTGAACCCCAACCCCAGCCCACTCCCTCCACCCCCAAATGGAGACAGAAACAGAACGAGCTACCTAGAGGCGGTGACAGAGACCCGTCATCTGGCTTATGCGGCTGGTGGCCTGGTGGGACACCTGTGGCCAGCACATGCTTCTGCATGGAGGGAGTCACCGCGGAGTTGAAGCTGCCGATGTCACCGACGAGGTTGGGTTCCGGCCTCATTCCGTTCTAAAAGCGCCTGTAGCTTCCGGTGGACGCGTCCCCTTGGTTTTTAAAAATTTTCAGTGTGGGATTTTTATATATATATATATATATAATATAATATAATATAATATAATATAATATAATATATATTTATATAATATATCAAAGCTTATGAGTATAGATTAAAAAAATATTCAACAGCTTAGTGAACTCCGCGGCGCAGCTCCCTACATGTCTGGGTAAAACTCGGACCCGGGGTCCGTGGCCTGCAGCACCGGCTTCTGCTCCAGGGCCGACATCCTGCTGAGGACCTCGGCCGACAGCGCGTAGCTGTTGCCAGACTTCTCCTCGAACCAGCTGTCCAGGGCCCGCTTGGCGTCGAAGTTGGCGATGGGCGGGCCATTGACAGCGATGGTCAGCAGGTCGCTCAGCTGCTCCAGGGTCAGGCGGGAGCGGTGGTTCTTGCGGACCCTCTGGAGGGCGTTGCGGCCTTTCTCGCAGCACACGGTGGACGTGGGGAGGACTTTGAGGACCTGGATGATCTTGTTCAGGAGTGGGAACCTCTGCTTGTACTTGCAGACATGGCTGAGCAGGTCTTTGAAGCCGCTCTTGGCATAGTAGTCGGCCTTGAGCTCGCGCCACTCCAGCAGCAGGCTCCCGCGGGGGTCCAGCCCCTCCTTGCACACGTCCCGGGAGAAGGTGGGGATGGCCTCCAGGTGGTCGAAGATCTGCACCATGTCCTCCTTGCCGTAGCTCACCAGCTCCTCGCTGCTCCTGGGCCAGGCGGCCAGGTCGAACACCTGGCAGGCCTTCACGAAGATCCTGCTGCGGGAGTCGAACCTCTGCGCCAGGATGACCTGGGTCTTCTGGCAGATCTTCTCCCTGATGGACTGGAATTTGGCCTCAGCCACCCTGAGGTTCTTCATGGCGATCCCATTGAAGCTCTCCCGGAAGTTCTCCTCAAATTCCTGCAGGTACTCTCCTGGGGAGTCGGCCAGCCGGCTGATCTCCTGGATGGCCTCCTCGATCTTGTCGTCCACCTGGGACACCAGGAGGTACTCACCCTGGAAGACATAGGCCAGGCGTGAGAGGACGGCGATCACGTCCAGCAGGAAGTAGATGAGCTTGATGGACTGGTAGTCCAGGAGGAACTGCAGCAGGGCCAGCGCGATGGCCGAGGCGTCCGCCCGCTGCGTCTGGCTGCTGACGTCCCTGAGGTGGGCCACCACCTCCAGGTAGTCCTTGATGAGGGCGTTGAGGACGTTCTGCTCCCCGATGATCCACCTCACGGCTCGGATGTCCCCCAGGAACTCGGTCTCCTCGCAGAGGGTGGCGGCCGTGGAGCGCAGCTCGCACATGAGGCGGGGCGAGTAGCGGTAGAAGCTCAGCAGCTGCTTCAGGTTGTTCTCCAGCTCCTCCAGGCAGGGCAGCTCCTTCCCACTGATGGCATCCAGGATCTCCAGGTGGGGCCGGTGCACCATGAAGGGCAGGCACAGCAGCCAGGGCAGCGTCTTGCGGATGCTCATGAACATGCTGGCCCGCAGGCTGGCTGTGATGTTGGCCCCGTCCACGCCCAGGCCCACGGTGGGCTTCTCGTCCTGCAGCCGGATGCCCAGGGTGGTGAAGGCACGGTCGAGCGCCTGGAGGTAGCTCTCAGTGCTGGAGAACCCCAGCTCCTGCAGGGACAGGAACTCAGTGGCTGGGGGACCGTCGCTGCTGGTGTACTGCACATACACGGCCACCGTGTCGGCCAGCAGGTCGTCGCTCTGCCCATCCAAGATGATGCTGAGGCACGGCGACTGGCGGATGCGCTCCACCAGGTCCTCCCGCAGCGCCCGGGCGATGTGGTGGATGAGGATCTGGCAGTCTCCCTCGTTCATGTACTGGTCCACCACCTTGAGCTCGCACTTCCTCAGCAGCTCGGCCAGGGGCCGGAAGTCCAGGTAGGGCCTGCCCTCCAGCGCCAGGTGGTAGGCGGTGTTGAAGAGCAGGGTCATGTTGCGGCACATCTCCTCCGTCTTCTCGGGGTGCATGCGGAGCTTGTAGAGCTGCAGGCACTTCTTGTGCAGGTTGCTCTGGCTGTGCAGCTTGATGGTGTGGATCTTGAATTGCTTGGAGCCGATGATGAAGGCCGAGGTGCGCGAGGACTGCACGGTGTACTGGCGGCACACGTGGCACCACATCTCGTTGAGGGTCGGCGAGTAGCGCAGGAACCAGAACTTCTTCAGCCACTCCTGCTTGAAGCGCCGGATCCGGCGCCCAGCGGCCGAGGACATCTTGGACGGCTCGTCGGTCGCGGGCATCATGTCGTTGGAGGCGGATTCGTCTGCCGAGTCCACCTCCTGGTCATCGTCCTCCATGAGGGCGGGGCCAGAGACCATGCTTTCCGAGGCTGGAAGATAAATGGGAAAGAGACATTTACACCCCCGGAAAGAATAGGGACGTCCCCAAAGGAGCAGGAAACACTGCCTGACAGGGGAGACCGCCGCAGCTGTGAGGGATGGACTCCCAGCCTGGAACTCATTTCCAAGCACTCCACACTCCTGTTCTGTGCACGGGACTTTTCCTCTTTGTGGAAGGTCCATGGTGGCCTTTGGTCACCGCCCACCGTGTTCCGGGCTGTCCGCCCTCACCACCCCTTGTGGGTGCTCCAGAGATGGCAGTGCTCCACGTCGACTGGAAAGACAAACTGGAGGAGCGAAATGACAGAGGTGCCCCAAACATGCCTGGTCACACGAGGAAGGCCAGGGAATCGTGAGACCAGAGGAGGCCCATTGCCCTGGAACGAAGGGCCGGGCTGCGGCCCCTGTGACCCATTCAGGGTCAGAATGCACTTGAGCTCAGACGCATGCTTGGCTATCTGCACCACCTCATTTGGAACTCAGAGGCGTGGCCAGGGGAGGCAGCGCCCGTGCTCAGCACTGATAATCCACCCCGTTCCCGACTGGCTCCCCGAGATCCGAGCACCAGCACAGAAGGGCAAAGCCATGCAGCTCGGTGCCCTGGACCCCCTAAGTCCTGTCCTCTGAAAGCTCCTGGCGGGGGAGCTGGGACCATGTGGGGCAGAACAGACCCTGGCAGAAGACAAGGCTGAGTTCCAGACTGAGTTTGGGGAGCCATGAGGGCTGCTGGGCATGAGGACAGAGAAGTGGGGCTTTGGGATGAGACCCCAGTAGGACCACCAGAGAAAGGCAACGGTCAAGAACACAGACACACCCCTCCTGCAGCGGAACTTCTTTTATTGACAGGGAGGACACAGGGCAGCATGGAAGCATCCCACCAGAGCCCCAGGCAGCCTGCCATCTGCCCTGAGGACAGGGTGCCTCAGGTCCCCCAGAAGGCGGCTCCGACAGAGGCCCACAGGCCGCCCTCCTCACAGCCCCCTGCGCGCTCTTCCCTCTGGCAACAATCGCATCCACACCCACTTACCTGTGGGGTCAGAGAACTCTGGGAGCTCCGGTACCTGTGCTGGCAGAACAGGGGGCTCTGGAAGCTTCCCAGACTTAAGCATGTCTAACTCTGCCTGAAGCTCCCGGACCTTCTTCTTGAGGCGAATACAGTTAGGGCAGAAGGAGGTGGTGGGCAGCTCGTGGGCATCAGACGCCAGCGAGGCCTCGGCGGGGCTGTCCGCCTTGAATGACGAAGGCTCCTCTTCTTCATCCTCCAATGGGCCTGGGTCCTTGGCCACCCCTTGGGGGGTCTTCCAGTCCCCTTCCCCCTGGGTCCGGCTGATGTTCCGCATGCCATGGGTCACGGTGGTTGCACACCGACCGTAGGCGTCGTCCTGGTACTTGGGAACTTTCCTGATGACCAGCGAGGTGCTCAGGGCCAGCTGGTGGGTTTCCGCCTGAGCAGACTCTAGGGAGGCCTCCAGCACGTCCTTGAAAATGAGGTCGATCTTCTTCTTCTTGGCCTGGGGGTGCACGTCCCCCTCATCAAAGCCACGCTTGTAGGGACTTTTGCCCTGTCTCAACACGGGGAGCTGAATAGAACCCCTCAGGTCTTCTGGGTTATCCAGAGCCTGCTCAGACTTCTCCCTCTGCAACCTCTTCTCTCCTAGGAAGGAAAACCAGGCTGTAAGGAAGTGGGGAAAACCCCCAAGCGGAGAAACCAACAGAAAACAAAGCAGAAGTTCTGCAAGGGGTCAGCTGACACAGCCCTCTGGAACAAGCCTCCTGGGGCAGGCATGATATGAAACGTGTTGGTGGATGGTGGGGACTCGTCCTAGGACCCGCAAAGTGGGAGGGATTTTTTTTTAAAAAGGCAGTTTCAAAGAAGCCTCATGTGTATAGATCAACACGTACAAGTTGAGAGACATCTACTGGGGAGGGTAATTGTGCCTTCTTTCAAAGGGACTTGCTGTCCTTGGGAGAAGAAGTCCCACCCCATCCGACTGGGTGGATGGGAACATCCCTCAGAGCTGAGTGGGAACTGATTCTCCCAAGCCTGGAGGCTTCCCTTCCAGCCCTTGCAATTAGAAGATGGCTGCTTTGACTTGGTAAAAGGTTCACAGGCCCCACTCCTGCCTCTCCATGGCTGTTCTGGAGATGGCCCACTTAGGGGCCTTGTCTAAACCTCCTCACAATCAGAAGACTAGGAACATGCAACAAAGCATGACCTGTGATTCTCACTGATGACTACAGCTGGAGAAAGAGGGAAGACAGGGATACCCACAGTTGCTGAAGGCTCCAAGATGGCGGCCTCCAAAAAGATAAAGGACAAGGTAGTCACAATGACCCAAAGTAGTCTTAACACACAGCCGTTTCCTTCCCTGACACAAGATGTTCCCTTTTCTCTTTCTTTCTATCATGTGTCTTTTAATTATCAGTTGTCTTTTAATTACTTTGGGATGCTTCCAGCTTTTGATGAGCTCCCCAACAATAAATTATTTTAGCCTGATTCTGTAAAACAGCTAGCATCATACCATGAACTACCAGGGAGGGGCTGATACTCCCTGAGGGTGGGATGCTAAGGAAATAGCTTTCACAAAATTCTGACAGCTGTCTGTGCAGCTTGGAATCTTAAAGACATCTTAGGTCAGGGGCAGGAGCCCTGGCTGATGTGACTCAGAAATGACTTGACCTGAAGATTTCCTGAAATGAGGTTTCTCATGGCTGTATTTTCTAGAAGCCAAGGGATCTCTATTCAGATGTTCCATGCTGGGCAGGTGCTATGCCCTGCCCCAGGTATAATTCCAGTTTTCCTACAGGTGACAACACAAAAGGAATGGACCTGTTCTGGATGCTCCTTGTCATTTCTCACATGAATGCTTAGAGAACAGCCTCACCTCCAAGGTTTATGGAACTGAGATGGCTCCCCCAGCCTGCATTTCTATATCAGCAGAGCTACAGAAAAGAGGAGAAATGAAGGATTTTTTTAAAAAATCCAACACATTTGTCTTACAGATCAGATAAAAGCACTTGCCCATTTGGAATCTCTAAAAATCAAGGGCTACCCTTCTCCTTCCCCATGGACCAGACAGATAGCCAACAGCCAGGGAAAGAGGGAGGTCAAGTCTACAAACCACCAGGGATTCCTCAGGTCCCTCTGTAAGAGGACAAAGCCATCCAAACATCCTAGCGTGAGCAGGAGGCTATTTTGGACTTAAGGTTCCCTCCCATGAAAAACCTTTGGGCCAGAAATAACTAGTAGATATTGTGAAATTGATTCCAAGTTCTCCCAGAAATAGGGGGAAAAACCCCAACCAAAACCTCAAAGTAGGTCAGTGACTCAAAGTCAATCAAAGAACAACTCTTTTGGATATGAATATGAGATGCATTCTATCCTAAGATAACCACAAAGGAATAATTTAGACTCTTTAGGTAAGTTCTGGGCTCCAAATAACGTCCCTACCTAATAAAGACTCATAACTCATGCTCTGGCCTGATTTGGCATACCAGCCTCCAATGACAAAGAAACCTCCTTCCAGGAAGTGTTGAACAAGGGGATCTCCTTCAAGAGCAGGACTGGAAATGCCAATCTAAGACACCACTAAAGCACCAGGGTCAGCCAAAGTGACAAGCTACAAACACACACACCTAAATGCCACTAAGCTCCATGACTGCACCAAAGGCTTCATTCCAGGCTGAGAACACCCAGAGCTGTGGCACTATCCCACTGTGGCTTTCAGTGTCCTCCCCACTTACTACTGCTCAGCCAGGCCAGCCACAGACACTCCTTGCTCCTGTATCTCCACCTGGCTCTGGACATCTCCCTTCACACCTCCTTTAAGCCACCACTCCTGAGAGCCCACTCCCTCCTCTGAGTGGTCCCCTTGGGTCTCAGCTCTCTGAAGATGATGCAGCTTGAGGTGCTTTGGAGAAATCACTGGGGATGGAAAAAGGACATTACAAATCCAGAAGAAGGTTACGGCCAAGGGATGAAACCTGTATCCTCAGATAGGACTTCTCTTGGTTTCCTTTTCTTCTGGTGGTATGATTCTTTTGGAAATGTCTTGACTGTCTTCACTCATTTCTTCTTTTGTCCATGAAGTAAAGATTTATTGAGGACCTACTAAGTTTCAGACACTTTCACAGAAGGCATCTCCAGAGGTCAAGTGGATGCCACAGCAATCTCAGCCTGGGAGCATGCCTTCCCCAGTGAAATCGGCACGAGCCCGGCCCCCAGTTCCAAAGAAGACAAGAGGTAAGTGTGTCTACTGGGTCCCCTCTCATTGCCAATCAGTCACCAGATACCTTTTACCAAGCCAGGCAGCAGCTGTGCTCTGTTTCCACAATTTGCTCTGCTCTGATTTGTCTTTAAAGACAGCTTAACCTCAATGAGTCACCCCACACCTGCTCCCATCATCTTCCAGGTGAACAGACTTCAAATACGCAGGTGGGTCAGGACCATGATATGGTGGGACTTGGGCATAGCCTGGGTTCCTGGTCCTGATGGACTCTGGGCATTTGGATGTGTGGCTTTAATGTAAGAAGTTCCCCTGGAGAGAAGGACCTGGACTCACTACCCTGGCCAGGCTGAGGGTGGAGTAGGGAGGTGAAGGTCAGGGGCAAGGCAGTGTTTGAAAACACCTTCAGATGACTCATTTACCAGGAGCCTGGATGGACAACCAGCCCACCAGACTCCCCAGGCCTGAGTCACCTTCCTGCCCCCTCCCAGCCTTCCTCTTCCAAAGCAGCTGTTTTTTCACATCTGCTCACTGGGACGGCCAATCACGAGACCGAGAGGAAGCAGGGAGGAGACTGGTTTTGTCTGAGAAGCCACTGTGGGTTGGAACGTAGGACCTGGAGTCCCACAGCTGTAGGATGGAAGCCCAGTGCTGCCACCCCAGCCAGGCGACCAGGGTGAGTCACTGCATGTGCCGGATGCCCTTTGCACGTGTGTAGGGACGGCTAAAGGTCCACGTGGGATGGTTGCTGTTAGCAGTTTTCACAGGGGCTTCACATTGTTCCAAACACGGTCCACACGTGGCTCCACTGAGTCCCCACCCCGCCCCCGAGGGAAGCTGCCACTGCTGTGGGGTCACACGGGAGCACACGGTGAGCACTTAGCAAATGTCCTCTGTCCCTGTGACTGCTGAGGCGTCTGCAGCGTGTGACATCTTTTCGCCACTTTGAGCTGGGGGACAGGCTCCGTGGGTTAAGCCTCCTCACTTGGGGGTTGCCTCTCTCCCCAGTGCTCTGAGACCGCCGGGCAGGGGAGAGGACACCCTGGGCTGGTCACTGCCTGGTCTGGACCCTCTGGGGTCCTGAATGGCCCCGTCCTCCCGCGGCTGGGGCGTGAATTTGCTCCTTGGTGACCTCTGTGAGACCCCTGGGCACGGCCTCCCGCGACACTCACCTCTGGCCAGGTTGCGGTGGATGGTCTCCTGGGACATGCTGTGCAGGCGCTTCATGTAGTCCTGGCTGTACCAGACCCGCAGCCGCTCCCCTGGCCGGATGTCCCTGCACGCCCGGAAGTAGATGCGCTCGCCGTGCTGGAAGGCCAGCAGGTTCTGCTCCCTCTCCTCCCGGGAGATGACCACGTACCTGGGGGCGAGGGGCACAGGTGAGAACCACGGGCCACCCCTGGTGGAGGGCTTGCCAGGGCTGGGTGCGGGTGTGAGGGGCGGCAGGTCCCCAGGTTCATGGGAGCTAGGGGTCCCTGACTCTCACAGACCTGTGATGCTAAGGGTGGGGTCTTTGGACTGTTTTCATTATCTGACAAAACTTAGCAGAAAGAACCTGCAAGACACGGGGCTCAGGAGAGTATTCAATAAATGTTAAAAATCAAAAGTCTTTACTGAACGTCCGATGGGAACAGAGGAGGCAGGGGAATAAGAGATGATGAAAGGCTGGCAAGCTGCTTAATCTACCTAAATGATTTAAGGTCAGAAAGTGAAACTCAGAGAGCCTAAGTAACTTGTCTAAGGACACACAGCTAATAAACAGGAGGTGCAGCTCTGGGCCTGTGTTTTCCCTGCTATAACTCGTGGCTTCTGCATGGGCGTGTAAAGCACCAACTCAGCTTTAAAACCAAATGATACAATAATAGCATGTGTATTGGTAAAGGTAGCATGAGCGGAATCTCCCAGGGTGGTCACCACACAGCCCTTTGGGAAGGACGCTGGCAACCCAGACCCAAGGCAGTAAGATGCGCTACGGGTGGGCCAACCTCGCAACCCACCCCGCGCATTGCTTCCCTGATTATAAAAGTGCAAAAGCCCAAATATCAGAATGTCGAAAACCAGGGTAAACGATGTGCATTCACCACGGAATGTGACTCATCCACAGAAAAAATGTTTGCAAAGAACCGTCCACCACGTGGCCAGACAGTGCCCATCGAATGCAGAGTGACAGCCACAGGAGTGGAAGCCACCGATGCCACGGTCCCGACAAGGCTTTGAAACCAGCCTCTGTGCCTGCTAGTGGGACGCAGGCCCGCGTCCTCACAGCATGATCCACGCTGACCGGATTCCTTTGTGATTTTCTGTACTTTACAAGTTTCCTCAGTAAGGTTTGCTCTGCTTTGACTATTTATGTCTCCCACATAGAAAGAAGAGAAGTGGACAATGCCAACTCCAGCACTGGTGGTAGGCACAGAGGCCAGCAGCACTGAGGATCAACACTGGAGAGGCCCCATGGACAGCACCAGCACCCTCACATCCATCCTGACCTCCCCTTGGAGGTCCTGCAGAATCCAGAGTCTGCCTTGGAGTGGGCATGGCCTAGAAGGGGTCCACTGGGACCAGGGAATCGTCTGCTCTGACACGGCAACGTAGCGCAGAACTCAGAGGAACTAACAACCAGGCAGAGGGAAGGGAACTCCAGCTTTGGCAGCCTCCCCTTTCGAAGAGAGTCCCAAACTCCACCCTGGGAGCAACAACTCGCATCATGTCCAGGACCTTGGTTCAGAGCATCTGCATTCTCATTAGAATCAGACACCAGCGTCAGTCTCCATCATAAGCTGGGAAAACCACGTGGTTATTCCATGCCCCCAGCCTTGACGGTGTTAGCCGAGGACTTAAAGCGGAGGACCCTGGCCACAGATGCCATCGCTGGTTACAACTCCCAGTCCTGATTCTCCAAATGCAGAGCTGGCCATTCTCCATACACGCCCTGATTTTTTTCTGAATGTATAAATTAATTTCCAGTCCCCAATTTTGTCAGACTCTGGGATTTGACATCCCCAAATAATCAGCCTAGTAGTTGGCACCGGAGGCAACAGCGGTAACTCCCAACATTTCCGCTCCCAGATACACATGGAAGGCGACTGCTCCATTCATCCTCGTGAGGACGCGTCCCCTGCTCCCTTGCTGTCGGAGTCTAAACTCAAGCTCAGAAGGAGGGAGTCATGTCCCCAATATTCAACTTTCAAAGGAAAAGATAGTGGAGGGACAGGTGACTATCAGGGATCCATTCATTCCAAAGAGCAACGTCAAGAGTGTGCCACAAGGTTTCCCCTTCCGTGCCGGGGTTTCTCTTCTCCAGAACCAATATTTAGAAAGAGCATCCCAGGCCTTTGTATAGATCGCAGAGTATTTTCAAAGACAGACCCGAATGTGTTCTGAATCTTATATTTGGTTGTTTATAAACTTGGCATTTGGAATACGGTATATATGCAGCTCTCAGTGAATCACAACAGAGTCCCTGCCAAGATTGTGTTCCTATGATTTTTGAAGTAAAGCAAATCTCTAATACGTCTCCCTTGTAAATATTTTGTGGCCCAGCCTAGTCTCAGAGTCCTGCTGTCCCCATCCACAACAGTCCCTCTGTGAAGGGCCGTGTTTGTCCCATCACACAGGTGCAGGTCAGCAAGAGCCCTCCCTGCAGAGCACAAGGCTCCCAGGGAGTGAAGATCTGGAGCTCTGAGTGGCCAAGTCACCCCCTGTTGGAGAGGACGCCCTGAGAAGCAGGTGGAGGATGCCCAGCTGGGGCTGCAGTCCAAATCCCACTGCAGATGCGGGCACCTCTGGAGCCATGGGGGGCAGGCGGGGGTTCTGGATCGAATCTTTCATGGGAATAATGCATTGTATTCATTCCTGCCTCCGTGATGGCCTTGGGAACTGGACACATGAGTGTCGCCCACTGTGTCTTATCAAGGGCACCATGTTTTCTAGCTGGGCCAGGAAATGACCGTTGGGTTCCAACTTGACAAAAATAACCCGCAAGGCATCCACTTCACTGGAGGGCACCCCCGAAGGCCGTCCTCAGCCTGCTGCTCTCCCACAAAGAGGAAACTGTCCCCATCGGGAAGCAGACCTGGGGAGGCCTGGGATGGGCTGGGCTCTGTACTCCTGTGAATTGGGCCTCTGGGCTGGGAGGGACCTTGGGTCCTGCACCTGCCCTCCTGGCGGTCACCTGGCCTTGGACAGAACACCTCCCAGCCAGCCAGGCCCCCACTCATGGCCACACACCATCCACTTCCTCTCCCTGTTCTCACGTGCTAGCCTCCTGGTCCCCACTGATGCCAAGAAACAGATATGGCCCTTCTCCATCCCAAACTGTTGAGACTCCTCACCTCCCTGTCCCTTTGCTCTGGCCTCCACTTCAGGTTTACAGCTTTCAACTTGGCCTCTTCCTGACCCAGGCCCAGAGGAAGAAGTCAGCTAAGCACGCGCTGACCTTGGGGGTCATGGAGACCCCAGGCCCACTTTCACAGCATCGCTGCATCTCCTGGAAGTGGGGACCCTTGACTTCCGTGGTCATCCTGAAGAGGACAGTCTAGATTCCAAAGCCAAGGTAAGTCAGAATCATCCAGAATGGGAACTCCTGGTCAAGACCTGGGATTCCTGCATGGAAGAAGCTCTGTGATTGGCAGCAAGCCAGGGCAATGCCCTGGCCACTCTGCTGAGGACACTCTCGGGGGAGCCAGAGGAAGCCACTTCAGTGGCTGTGAGAAGCCTGGGATCTGCTTGCACAGGGCCCCACCCCCAACAGACTGACACCAGGATCGGCAGGGACTTGTCCCCAAAGGTTTGTGTCTCAGGGCAGTCCTTAGAGTGCACTGGCAGACGAAGATGACAGCTCCTGATGCCTTGGACTCTCCTGCCAGCAAGGACAATCTTCTCTGGGAACCCTAACTTAACTTTTAGGGGACCCAGGGCCACCCCACTTCAGTGTGCAGAGATGAGTCAACACAGAAGGCATGACGGGATGCTCTGCCTCCCTCTGACCAGGCCTCCGACCCTGTCCCCTGAGGGCCCAGCACGGGCGGGGACAGTCACCTGAGTGTGTGCAGCCAGGGTGAGCAAGGGCCTCTGGAGCCCTCTCCGCAGCCCTCTCCCCCTATCACCTACCCCTGCTCTGGTTTTCCACCAGCAGCGAAGAAAGAGCATACACACCAAAGAAAGATCCCGGAGCCTGGCCGTGTTCAACGTGTGAGATTGAGTTCTTTTTATTGCCATCTTCACAGAAATACTCAGGAGGGCAATCTGGGGATCCAGCACAGCAGGGCAGGGCATTCCAGGCAAGGATCAGGCCCCTGGGCTGCTGGGCAGGAAGGGTTCAGTCTGGGGGGCAGGAACCCCCACAGAACCACAGGGTGGGGGGATGGAGCTGGGGCACAGGGACATGGCAGGTGCCCTCCGCTCTCCCTGTTGGGGACTGAGCTGGTCTGGGTTCAAAAGCAGCACTCCAGGAAGGGCCTGGGCAGGCGCTGGTACAGCAAGCCTCCCGGCCCCCACGGTGGCCCTGGGGGGCAGGGTGAGAGGTGGGGGGTCAGCAGAAAGATCGGCTGAGATCTGGAGACCTCTCTCCCAGGCCAGAGAGCAGCTGGGCACACCTGTCCCGACACCTCCCTCCCTAACTCTGAGAACCCAGGCCTCCTCCCACCCCAGGGAACAGGAAGCCGGAGCTGCGTGTGTCGCTGATGCTGGAGCGAAGGCAGCCCGAGCAAGCAGAGCAAGGCATGCGGGCACAGGGACGGCTCCGGGTCCCCCCGGAACGAGGGCGGCTGCCTGCAGGCTCCTGAGACCCAGGACCTCCTCTCCCCAGACACTGGCCACGAGCGTCAGGGCCAGGGTGCAGTGGGAGACTCGCCTAACACTGCCACCACCCCCAGGCCACCAGGGGAGCCAAGGCAGGGGCAGAGGCCAGGCAAGGAGCAAGACCCCTGCCCCCGACTCCAGATGTGGCTCTGCACAGAGCAGCTGGAAAACTGCACAGTCCTGGCGTCCCACTACGGGCTATGTCATTGTCACCTATGAAATGCAGATGATAGAGATAATGTCCGACTTAGCTGCCTCTCAGGCTGTCCTGAGAACGCCCTGAGATCACATATATCTTCAGGTGCAGGAAAAGCATAAAGTGCTCTGAGAAGGTGAGACCACCTCCCTGCCGTCACCCACTCTCCACCCACTCCACAGAAGGCAAGCACAGCAGCCGAGCGCGCGCACTGCCCCGGGGGCCAGCAAGGGCCAAGGCAGGCACCCCGCGGGCTTAGAGCCCTTCCGAGGTAAGGACAGACCCCTCCCACAGGGGCTGCGCCCACTTGGAAAGCAGCAGGATCAGGGACCTGGAGGTCAACAGGTTGAGGCGGAGCCCTGAGGCTGGAAGCGGGGTTCCCTTGAGATGCTCCCCCCACACTCGCACCCCCTCCCCGCCAGGCCGCTGCCATGGGATACAGACCAGGAGGAGGAGGAGCCTCCGGGCCAAGCAAGCAGCAAGCAGGGGTTTTCTTGCATGTTGAGCCTCCGGCAAAGATGAGGGAGGGGCTGGGCACAGACTCCTAGAGTGGGGGTGCCAGCGCCCCAGAGTCCTGCAGGGGTCATTGGTCCTGTTCCTGGACCCCAGAGAGCGGCCGTGGTCTGAGGGCCAGACACCTCCCTCCATCTCTCCTCCTAGCACAGACTGGTTGAGTTAGAAATTGTGCTTTCTCTTCCGAGACCTGGTAGTCCGTGTGGGGGCTGGTGCTGGGGGAGCTTGTGGGGGGTCCGGAGGGGGCGCCTGAGCCGGAGGTGCGCAGCCCGTTGGGGCTGCCCCTTCTGGCCCCCGCTGAGATGCCTGGACCCCATCCCGGATCTCTGTCAGCGTCTGGCACATCTGACCCACGCGGCCGGTCAGCTCAGCCATGGCCCGGCCGATGACGTGCATGCTGGTGGCCATGTCCTGGTGCACGGTCACCAGCTCCTGGCAGAACTGCCGGAACACCTCGGTCTGTTGGGCGTGGATGTGGAGGAGCTGCCAGTCGAGGCCCGTGGTGGGCGAGCTGGGGTGCGGCCTCGGGGTCCTGCAGGCAGCCTGCGCCTGGGGCGAGGGGTGGGGCAGGGCCTCGGGCTTGGGGCCCACGGTCTCCGACTGGTCTGAGGAGGAGGAGGAGCGCAGCAGGCTGGGCCTGGCCAGGTGGGCCTCTTCCTCCGGAGACCGCTGCAGAGGCAGCCGCAGAGGCAGCCGCAGAGGCGGCCGTGAGGGCCCGGGCACCTCCTCATCTTCATCATCTTGAGGGACAGAAGCAGAGAAGGACAAATGGTTACCACAGGGAGAAAGGGGCAGCACTGGGTGTGGACTCCCCATGGGGACACCCAGGCACCCCACCCTGCCACGCCGCAGCCTAGACTGGCACCCACCCACGATGAGGCTCGGGCCAGGCACCCCAGGAGAAGGACGCCATTGCCTCCTATGGCAACAGCCGCACTCTAGGGCAAGAGTCCAGCCCGAGACAGCGCGGCCACCCAGTGGCCTCAGCCACGTCACTTCACCTCTCTGCCATTCACTTGCTGCAAAGTAACGTCAGTGATCTCTCCACCCACCTGCCAGCCCCTGGGCCACCCAGCTGGCTCTTCTGCGCTTGGCAGAGCTGAGTGACCCTGCCAAGGGCACCATTGTGCTCTGGTGTGAGCACCAGCCTCCCTGCGGCCATTTCTGAGTTGCCTGGGGCCACCTGGTGGCCTTGCTGGAATCTGCACTCTAGATCACTGTAGGGGGTGCCCATGGCCTGGAGGAGGGCAGGAGGGAGGGGAGAGGGTGGGCAGTGCTGTGCAGAGAGAGCCCCGCCCGCCATGCCCCTCCCCCAGGGCGGCAGCCAGGTCAGGCCAGCGCCCCCACCCAGGAGTGCCTGATCACGCAGGGACCATCAGACTGTTCCCACCACCAGATACAGGCAGGGGACCAGCCCCCACGCATGCATGTCTCAGCTTTCAGGTGACGAAGTCATGGGCTGATTGCCATCCCAGGAATAAAAGCATGCAGGCCAACCTGACCTCAGACAGCCCTCCCTGCCCATGTCCCAGGGGCTATGTCCAGAGCCAGCCCTGGGAGATGACAGGAAGGGTGGATGGTCAGGGCGATCCCATAGGTTGACCTGCTCCCCAGAGGTCCCAGGGTCTCACTGAAGCCAGCACAGTAGAAGCCCAGTGCCTCCTAGTCCTGCTAGGTGGGACAGCGGTCACCCCCCAGATAGGTCGAGAAGGCGTGAGACCCCCTCTGGCAAGGCCTCAGGCCACCGAGCTTGTCACTGGCAGGGGTTGGGGGTGCTCCTGTCTCTCAAGGTTACTTTAGGTCTCGGGGAGACAGAGGGGTGAGCAGGGCAGGATTCGGGGACTGGGTTTTACTGAATGTAAAATTTTTCTCATAATTGGGTGGATCACCCCAAGACTTGGAGGAAGCCTGACTGACAGGGTGCCAGCGGCAGACCCAGTTTCGAGTCTGGGTCTGATTCGACCTGGGGGGCCCTCCACTTCTGATTGTGTCCTTGTCTGGGTAACAAGGAGACTCCAGGGTCTCCACATTCCTTTCCAGTCCTGAGAATCCTACTCTGCGAATCACCACCTGTTGGGAGCCCCAGCCAAACAGGAAATGAGCAGATCCCCATGACAAGGGGCCGGGCAGGGAGGCGGGAACCTCTGGGGCCCACCTCCCACTGCTGGCTGGCTGGGGCCCTCCTGCCCTGTTCTGCAGGGACTGTGGCTGAGGGTGGGGCGGATGTGTGCGGAGGCAGAAGGGCTGGGCGTGCTCAGAGGGGCCCCAACTGCTCTCCCTTCTGGTGAGCCCCAACTAGAAAGCACCCCAGGGTCCTGGAAGCAGAGGGGAAAGGCAGGGAGACATGGGGGGAACAGGGCAGTGCGGATGGGGTGGACAGGGGAGGACACCGGGGCAGCCCCAGGTGGGCAGAGCCAGAGCGAAGTGGACCAAGGCAGCACCACTGGCCCAGGCGACCAGAGAGGAACTGCTCCTTCCAGGCCTGGGCCTGCCGCCCACCCCCGCCCCTCGCCTGCTAGCTGGGGCTTCCCTGGCTTCTCCATGTTCCGGAACGTGCCAAGACCTTCCTGATGTGGGGCCTCTGAACATGCTGTTCCTGCAAAGGCCTCCCCACCCCGCCCTCACACCAGCCTCGGGCCCTTAACTCTTCCCTGCCCTGTCACTTCCTCAGGGGGCCTTCCCAGCCCCTCGCCCTCAGACAGGCCAATGCATCATTGGCAGTGACACATGCAAAATCAAAGGCAGGGCTCCTGGTGGGGGCAGGACCCTGGCTGTCAGGGACCCTCAGTAGAGCCCTGCAGCCAGGGCAGCCCCTGTGCCAGGACCTCCTGGACAGGATGGCCTGCACGGGTTCAGCTCAGGCTGGCTCAGACCCGGGTCCAGGAGCTGCCCAAGGGCAGGGCTATGAGGTGCTAACCCAGCTGTGTCCTCCTGCTCCCAGCGCAGCTCCCCGCACAGGCGGTCTCAGGGCCCATTCTGGGATGAATGCACGAAAGGACAAGAGACAGGACAGAGGGGGAGCAGGCGGGGGACTGGAAACAGGGGCAGACAGAGAGGGACGGAGAGGGACAGGGGGAGTCGGAGCAGCCCCTGGAGCGGCGGCAGGCGGGCGGCAGGGACGGGATACTCACAGCTGGAGGACGGGCTGTCCATGCCGTCCAGTTCCGCCCGGGGGAAGCCGTGCCCGGAGCGGGCCGTGAGCAGCGCCGACTCGATGGCCCTCTCGTGGGCAGTGAGCATGACTGCGGGGGCTCGGCCCCCAGACCCGGGGCCCGACAGGGACTGCTGCATGGAGGCCAGCTTGTCCTTGGTCCTCCGCTTCATGTCATCCCATCTGTGCTTAATGTCCTTGACGGAGCGGGGGACCTGGCTGACGGAGGTGATTTTCCGAGCTATGCCTTCCCAAATCTTGTCCCTGTCGGCATGCGACAGCCGCATGGTCTCCCTCCCAAAGAGAACTGCTTCGTGGTGGGTCACCTCCGTGACCAGAATGTCCAGCTCCTCCTTGGAGAACTTGGGCTTCCTCTTACGCTCAGCCAGGGGTGCCACGTTCCTTGGGTTGAATATCCCACAAAGCACAATTGGGTAAATGACCGTCAAGGCCGGCGGGCCTCCTCCTTCCTAATCGCCAGCCCCAGCTGGGGAGCCAGGAGGCACCTGGGACACCCCGGCCACCACACCCTCCTCCTACTGAGAAGTCCCTTCTACACTCCTTGCACACACGGAGGGCAGGGGGGAGGAAGAGGCGCATGTTAGGCAGGTGGGATGCTGGCCCAGGTCCCGCGTGCGGAGCAGGCCTGGCCTAGCCTCTGGCTAGCATCGAGTGCTGGGGCGCTTCAAGTTCAGGTGACCTTTCCTGCCTCCCTCTCCCCGTCCAGAGGGCAGTGCCACACACCAAGCTCTCAGGGTGGTTCTAAGTGGAGGAGGTGTATGATGTGAAAGCATCCTAAAAACCCTAGAAAAGGAAGCAAGGATCCTCAGCGGGGCTGGGATTGGAGCACTGATCCCACAGAGCCAAGTTTAAACAGAGCCACGCAGCTGTGTGAACGCATGCAGGGCCACCGTCCACGTGGGCTGCAGTGGCCTGTGGCCTCAGCGGGTGCTGCCCATCAAAGGGTGTCATCACAGAAAGCTGATTCCATCATGTGTGGCCCCCCACCCCTCTGCCATCTGCCCCCTCCCCGTCCCCACTTCTGTGGGTGCAGGAAGCCAGGCCCCTCCCACCACTGCTCCACCCGCAGTGTCTCTTGGGGTCACTCTGTGGCTTTCTGGTTGAATTTGAAGAGCTCATGAGCATCTATTGGGAGACAAGTTCCACTCTGATGGACACCAGGAGTGACCTCAGCTTCCGTCTCCATGGAGCAGCCAGGGGCACTGGGAAGGGCACGGTGGAGCCTGGCACCTGGCCTGGCACCTGCTCTGGTCGTGGAACTCAGCTTCTCCACATTGCGGTGCCGCCCACCCTTTCACTGGTGCTTCAGGGCTTGACAGGTCCACCCACAGGAGGACACCAGGGTGCAAGGGAAACCTGGGGCCCCAGTCACCCCCTGCCTTCATTGTCACATGGAAGGCCAATGTCAGCAGGCTCCTCCAGCCTCACCCAGCCCTGCGAGCTGGGGAGAGCAGGGCTTGGGTACCCAGGCCAGGGCAAAGGCAGGCACAGACCTGTGCTCGTGCAGACCTGAGACGAGCGGCTGTCTCCTTGCTACGACTAGGGGGACCATCCCAGGGCTACTCCCGAGGGCTGTAGGGGGATGTGATGTGGTTTTCTTGATCTTGCCACTACAGGCATTCGGGGCTAAGAATATTTTTCCTGGGTGAGGGTCCTGCAAGGTACGTTTATCACCACCTTTGGCTTCTACCCTGTGTAAACCAGTGGCACCCGCCCATAAAGCTGTGACTGCCAAGGTGACTCAGGCACTGCCCAGTGCTCCCAGAGGGACAGCAGCCCTTGCTGAGGACCCCTGCACACGGCCCCAGCATGGGGGCCGCATGGTCAATGCTCACACTCTGGCGTCCATTCCCTTCCTGTCCACCACTGAAGTTGCAGACACTGCCTCCATGCCATCACCCCACGCCCCCAGGTCAGGCAGTGCAGTCAGGCGCACCTGCAGACCAAAAGGAGTTGTCCAGTGGAAGCTGCCCGTACACCCAACCCCGACCTGCTCCTTGAGCTGAGGGCCCTCCTGCAGGGACCACCCAGACGCCATCTTGGGTCAGGGCAGGGCTGGGAGCAGGGGCAGGACGCAACCCACACTAGCAAGGTGGTGGGAACAGAGCCACTCCCACGCCCCAGTGCCCACCACAGTCCAGGAGGAGGCTCTGCCTGGTCCCTTGTGTCCAGAGCCACCACTTCCAGTCTTTGATCTGCTAGTGACCGTGCACCTGGGCAAGAGCTGGCCCTGCTCTGGACCTCGGTTGACCACTGTGGCATGAGCACCACCAGCAGCTTCTCGACCTACACACACTGGCATCGCCATGGACAGCCTGATGGAGGCCAAGGCCCTGGGCCACCCCGGCCAGCAGGCTCTGCAGTGAGACAGTGGACACATGGTTCAGGCGAGGGACCCCCTTCTTCAGCACGTGAGAAAGTCTGGTCCCCAGGCGAGAGCTCAGGGGTGGGAGGAAGAGCGGCACAGGCTCGCTCTAGGGGGACGAAGCTCCCGGCACCTCGAAAGCCACAGTGCTGATGGCCTGGGCGGAGCCACTGACCCCTGCCCTAGTGCCTAGAGCCCGCCTGGAGCAACGGGGTGAAGCCCAGTCAGAGGCCTGGCCCGCGCCGTCCACAGACAGCCTGTTTGAAGGCCTCATGACACTTGCTCACGGTGTCCCCAAGGTCCTGGCCGCTTTGGAGGCCCCTGTCAAAGGCCCCTTCTCTTCCCCCTGGGCCCAAGCAGCACAGTGAGATGCCATGCAACAACCACAACAGAAAAAGCCGCTTTTGTGGCACAGGGCGAGCCCTGGGGGGGCCACGGGGACAGGGCCAGGCTGATCCAGCCCAGTGCCCAGCACAGGGCCTGAGAGGAAGGGGGTAAGGCACACGTGTGCCCTGACCTGGACCCAGAGGTAGGGGAGAAGGTGGCCGTCAGAGCTGCCGACCCACTTCCCGGGCCACTTTCAGGGCCAGGGCAAAAGAGACGGAGGAGTGAGTTTGTCCCCAAGCCACAACGTGGGCATCTGCCAAACAGGAAATGAGCAGGACCCTGCTTCTGCACCTCTTAAGTGGCAGGGGGAGCAGCTTCCTCAGCGAGTAAGAGGATGAGCCTTGTGCTCTGAAGGGGGAACCACAGCTCTGGGGACCAGGGGTCTCTGACAGGTCAGAGGGGCCGTGGGGAGGACACCCCAGCCCCCACCTCGACTCCCCGGCTCCAGCCAACTCCTCAAGTGCCCCTGAACTGTCACAGCGTAAACAACGCCAAGTCCCTGGTGGAGTCCCCACCTGCAGGGAGGCTCCTCTGCAGCCTGCAGCCTCCAGCCCCTGCAGGTCACCAGACCACAGACAGACCCAGGGCACCAGGTTCACGATGCAGTGGGTCCCAGGCCAGCCAGAGGCCCCTTGCTTGCCCCAGCCAGACCCCATCCCCGTTCACCGTCTAGGGGGTCCCAGAGAGAAGCCCCCATGGAGGGGAGAGGCCAGCCAGTTGTACCGCTCCACCACCCAGAGCAGGGCTCCCCACAGGCCAGGGCTGAGCCCCGGGGCCCAGACAGCTCAGCCCCTGGGGTGACCTGGGCAGTTTCCTGCTCTCTCCGGCTAGCCTTTAAGGACCTCTCTGTCACACACTGGCCCAGGGTGAAATCACTCAAGCCCCGCAGCAGGCATGGGGACAGCAGGCCGCACCTCTGCCAGAGGCCTCCTCCGCCCTGGGCGCCATCTGAACAGCTTCTGGGCCGCGCTGGCAGGAGCCCCATGCCCTGTGAGACAGAGTCACGGCCCTACTGGCGGACATTCTCACCCTACTCCCTGGAATGCTACCAGGGCCTGAGGTCTCTGGGTCCCTGTGGCCTGCCGGCCTGGCCACGGGCGGCCTTCAGAGCCCCCTCATGGAAGCCTGGGGAACAGGAAGGTCCCCAAGGCTAGACATATCCCCTGCTCTGCACACAGTAGTCCTGGAGGCCTCTGCTGCTGGGCCTCCTTTCCAGAGGCTGGGTGAGGCTCCCAGAAAGCAGCAGAGAGGACTCACCTCATCCAGTTGGCTTTGGTCTCATCAGACCCGTCTATGGACTTGTAGCGGCTGTTCTTGTCCACGATCTGCAAGACAGAGACGCAGTCTAGGATGGGCCATTCTAGAAGGGCTTCTCATGTCCCTGGGCTCCTTCCCAACCCAGGACCCAGGGCCTGGTCCCTCCACGGCCACACCTCCCTTGTCTGCCATCTTCTTACAATGTCACTGAAGCCACAGGACCAAGACTCAATCTAGGGTCCAGAATCCCTGCCACCTACCTACCCTCCCCTGTTCCCATCCTCATCCTCCTAGAGGATGGGGGGACACACACATGCACACACACACACACACACACACACACACACACATAAACTTTCAAGGTGCTGTGAATTCTGGGAAGAGAGGAATGGTGCCATCCCTGTCCTCTGTCCTGATGGAATACCCAGAGACATGGCCACTTCCAGTAGCCTCGTGTTACAACAGCAAAAGCTGAACTGATCCATCTCTCTCTCCGGTTTCTATGGGAGACAGAAGCCACCAGGGCACAACTGGGTGTGTATGACCTGAGAGGGCTCCTGCTCCCCAACTTCTAAACATTCAAGAGCCCCGGGGGTTGGAATGGGACCACTTCCCTTCAGAAATTTCACCATCACTCTTGGATATCAGAGTTCAGTGGTGTGAAGTTCTAGGCTGATTAGGTTTTATTTTTTTCCAATCTTGTGAAGATTAACAAAAATGACTGCCCTATGGTCACTAGCAATCTACTGTTAGCCTAATGTTGGTCTTTTGTGGATGATCTGTCTATGGTAAATTCAAAGACTTTCCCTTTGTGATTTTATGCCATTTTGCTCTGTCATTTATTTTATAAAATCCCCCTCATTACTTGAGGAGCACTTTCAAACAAAGACACATCTCCCTTGATTCTGGAAAATTCTCAGTCATTACACTTTTGAGTACATAGCTGCTCAGTCATTTTTCCAGTCTCTTCTGGTAGAATTTCTACTAACCACACATGGGAGTGGCTCCTTTACTCCACGTCTTTCAACGACCTTTTCATCTTTTTTTCTCCTTATCTTTCAGGGAAAATTCCCAAGACCTCTCTTCCAATTCACTAATTCTCTCTTTGACCATGTCCAGTCCCAAGTTCCTCCCATCTACTCAGGTTTTCCTTTCTTTCTTTGCTTCTTTTTTAAATAGTTACCTTTCATTCAATGGATATTTTTCATTCACAGGTTTTGTAACTGGGTTTTGTTTTTCATATCCATCTTTTTCTTTCATTCTGCCTCTTTGGGTCCCATAAGGACATGTTCCTTCCTTTTCCTGCCCAACAACTTGATTGAGCAGATGACCTGGTAAGTGTGGGCACAGGAGCTAGATCAAGGCTGTTCCCTGAGGACCTCATGGAGCAGAGTTAACCCACAGACCCACACTCCTAACCAGCCCCCAATGCCATTCCTAACCTTCCCTGGATTCTCCCCAGAGCATGGGGAAAGTTTTAATTGCTGTAAATCAGATCATGTCACTAACCAGCTCATGATTTTATTTACTGCACTTACGATAAAATTCTTAAGGTCACAGCCTTCAAGCCCTGTACCCCTGCCAGCCATCTAACTGACCTTGGGATTCTCTCTGTAGCCATGATGCTCTAGGGGCAAACTTTAACCTGGGTCACTCCCATGCCTAGAACCTCTTTTCCATACTCTTAAAAAACAAGACTCACATAACATTTCAATCATTCAGAAATGATAAAGAATGATGCCACTGACAACCCTGTGTCCCTCAGTGAGAGCCAACAAGAGTCACACCAGGTATCTCAGACCTTTCTCTTCTTTTGCTTCAAGAAAATCCCAAGATGCAGCTGAAGACTTTCTCTGCCTCCAACTCATCCTTCTTCCCTTTCTCCCTTCAAGGGTGACCACCAGTCTGGAAGCTGCTGGGGAGCCTCCCATTTCTAAGGCACAAGGATTTCTCTAAGAATAACGTACAGCATTGTTTTGCCTGTTTGGGAAGTTGATAGAAATGGCCCCTAAGTGAACACATCTTGTATAAATGTCTCACCAAGCTATCCAAAGCTTGGATTAAAAGATTCCAAGTCCCTTTTTATCTCTTGGGTCTCAGGTTGTGTCACCCCCACAGAATAAGCCTTTTGTGATCTGACCCTAATGTAGTTTTCCCCTGCGCACCTCATCCCCACCCCAGCGTTAGCTCCATGGCATCCTGTTACTTTTTTAAAGCCCTAAAGACAGTGAGTGTTCTCATTGATGATGAAGCTGATCCATCTGTTGATTGGAAAAGGACCGTCCCTCACCAGACACAAAACAAAGGAGACAAAGCCCAGGGCTCTCCCACTCATGTGGTGACGCATGCTAGAATCTGGTTGAATGAATGAATAAAGAACCTTTCAAATAAAGGCAAGTCAAAGAAAAATTAGATACTGTGGACATTTTAGTGAAAAAGAAAAGAGTGGCATGCCGAATCCAGCTTGCACAGGGCAGTGAGGGTGGACCTCAGGAATTCCAGGAGCCACTTCTAGTATACAGGCAGCCATTATTAAAGATTGGATGGTATAAAATTGAGTTCAATACATTACACATTTTTAAAAGGTAATATCCAATATTCACTTGCCCATTCTTTTACGACATTTTTCTGTCTGGTTTGTGTTAAAGCTTGGTCCTCAGCCTGGTGCTGTTGGTGGGACTTCTAAGAGGTGGCACCTCATGGGAGGTCTTTAGTCACCCTGAGGGGGAATGTGGGACCCTGACCTCTTCCTCTCATTGCTTCCTGGTGGCCAGGAGGGGAGCAGCGTGCTTCACTATGCCCTACACATCCTGATGTGTTTCCTCACCAGAAGCGATGGGGCCCAACGACCACAGACTGAAACCTCCAAACCCTTCCTCTCCTACAGCACTAGCTCTCCAACGTCCTCTCGCTTCCTTTAGAGCCCTAACTACAATGAGCATTTTCAGTGATGATGGTGTTTATCATCTATCTGTTGGTTTGGAAGTAGACCCTTCCTCCCCAGATAAGTCGCTGATCTCAGGTAGTTTGTTACAGTGACAGAAAGCTGACAAACACATATGCTTCTCAGAATATCGCGTCTACTGTCTCTGTACAGTCTCTACCGTCTCTGGAAATATGGTCTGCTAGTCACTACTGCATATTCCGTCCCAACTCCATGTTCAGCACTCTCACGTAGTATAGCTGGAAATTCATCACAGCGGGAACATATATACCGCAAAAAATCGGCACCTATTTCCCCACCATCACCTGCAGGTTGTCAATCATTTACCAGCACACCATAATGCACACACGTACATGCCCCCCCCATACATCTATTTGCAGTGCCCAGAATTAAACTCAGGGCCTCACGCAAGCTGGGCCCATGCTCTACCACTGAGCTGCACCCCAGCCCAGATCCATGGGTTTACATGAACACAGTCTGGGAGATGTGCATCCAACCCTCAATCTGTGTTATCTCTGCAAAGGAGGAAAGAGGGGGCAGTTTTTGGTTTGTCTGTCTATGAGACTAAACTGCCTTTGTGTTATAAAACTCTCAGGAAGATGATGGACAAAATGTGGAGTTTCAGCCTCGCTTCCCACAGCAAACTCCCCCGGAGACACTGATCTGCAGGGACCCTCCTGTGGAGTCACAGCGAACCCTGTGCTTTATCACGACACTAACCACCATACCTTGTCATTTTAGGATCGCCTCTCTCTTCTTGGGGAAAGAGAAGCATCTCCAGGTCCCCAGTCAGCAGGGGGAGCAGCCAGTGTAGCAAGAGCCACGGAGCCAGAGGAATCGCCTAGAACCTCAGCTTCCGCACTTAGGAGCGGAGATACCTTGGGCAGGGGCTGCATCGGCCATGCCTCAGTTTCCTCATCTGCATCATGGGGTCAAACTATCCTTGTAGCATTATTGTCACTCAGTGAATGGTCACTATTGGCCCCATGATCGTGATTGTGATTATTAATGAAAGGGCCACGTCAGATCCTGCTCATTCCAGGTGGTGGGAGGTCTGTGGGTCTGTGACCAGGAGCTGTAATCAGCCTCTGCCACTCCGCCCGTGGGGACTGAGAGGGACACGGGAGCTGCCTTATGCCTCTGGTGCAGGGCCGAGGCTTTCTGAAGGCTGGTTCTGGGTTTATCTTCCCCACCAATGGGACTTTCTCTAATGGTGTATCCTTTCGCTCCCCGAGATCATGGGGACAGTGGCCACAGTGACGGGCTCTGGGGATGAAATGGTCTCCAGGAAGATGGTAGCCCTGGTGTCACAGTCCACAGCCCAGCAGGACACAAGAGAGGCCACGGTGGCACTGTGTGGTCAGGATCACATGGTGGGGATGGCGTTGTGAGAACCCAGAGCTGGAGCCTGGGTTCCTCCCTGGGGCATGGAGTCCACACTGAGACCCTGGGGACGGGGGACGGGTGCTGAGCAGAGGGTCAGGGGTGGGATCCTGCAGCCCGTAGACCCCACAACTGCTCGGTGATGGGCAGGCTGTGAGTCTCCAGTCCTGGGTCAAGGATGGGACAGCGAAGCCTCCCAGGGTCCTGAAGGCTGGCTCCCTGCCCCCACCCTGCAAAAGGACCCATGGTCCATCTGAAACTAAGAGTGGGGGCATCGACCTGCACGGACCGCAGAAAATAAGACGCAAGCGTGAATTCTGGCTTCTGGGTCAAACCCGGGAGGACCAGGAAGCCACCTCTCACCGTGGTGACAACTACTAATGACACCAGTGAGGACAAGCCATCGATAGCGGCTGCTCTGAGCACGGTCAGTGTCTGGCGCTCTGATACTGCAGCCGTCTCCTCGCCAGGCTGTGTTCAGGTTGCAGATCGGGCAGCTGAGGTTCGAGGCCATGAGGGAACTCGCCCAAGGGCACAGCCATGGAGAGGCTGGAACTGAAGATGGGTTTCCGGTGACCCTGCTCCTCAGTGTCCTATGCACCGTGTGGAGAGGTGGGTGAGGCCCCTGCGGTCCCTCACCCACCAGGGCTCTCCAGGAGCCGGGTCTGAATTCCAGCCAGGCCCCTGGTTTCAGCAGACCTGCTGGCACAGACTGGCACTCAACGCAGAGCAGCAGCTCTGTGGCCGGGGTCTGCCACCATCCAGGAGTCACGGTCGGTGCTCCAAATGGCGCCTTTGCCAGCTGTTGCAGGAATTGGATTTCCAGAAACCTGATTTGCTCGCACTTTCCGGGAGCCCGCTGAATCCACAGGGCAGCCTGTGTTCCGCCAGCACCTCCTCACACAGCAAGGCGGTCACAAAGATGATTTGTGTGGCCACCTGCAGTTGGCAGCCTGCTTTGGAGCCTCAGAGGCTTCTCCCAAGACCCGGGGAGGTGGGCCCATCCCTTCTGTTCTCCAGCCACTCCCCAGCCGAGCAGACCCGGGACCAGGAGATAAAGAGGCTGCCCTGAACTTGAACTTGAACTTGAACTCTGGCTTCTTCTATGCCCAGAAACATGGAGGGAAGAGCACACAGGCTGGACAGGGGCCTCTGCGACCGTCCAGACCCCAAATTCCCACACTGTGCGCAGCTTTGTGTGAATGTTAGCATTTTGTATATATTTGACTTTTTGAGTCACTTAAGAAGTTAAGCTCGTATGTGAACCAGAATCTAACCCATCCACCCTAATCTAACAATAAGGAAATCAGCACTTCTTTTTAGTGTTCTAAAACCGCCTTTTATCAAATTTATTTTTTAAAAAAACTCTTTGTTGAGGTCTGATGCAAACACTCAGAGCCGTGCCTGCTGGATGAACACAGCTGAGGAGTTTGGAGAGAAGACCACAGCCGTGAAGTCGTCCCGCCACTGTGCCGTCAGCACGGCTGTCACCTCTGAAAGTCTCCTTCCTGCTTTTTAAATGCATAGATTATTACCGTTGTCATGGTGATCGCAACACAAGCTCTCTGCTCCTGGGGAGGGCGTAGGCAGCCGCAGTGTGGCTCACTGTAGGCTCCACACTGTTCAGCACAGCTCCAGGACTTACTGATCTTGCATTCTGGAACTTTCCACCCTCTGACTGACACCTCACTCCCTCTTTCCCCAGCCCGGGCACCACCATCCAACTCTTGATTCTGTGAGCTTCACTATTTCAGATTCTTCAGGTAAAGGCGTTAGAGTTTGGATAAGTGTCCCCCAAAGGTCATGTGTTACCAGCCTGGTCCCCAGTCCATGGTCCTACTGGAGGTGAAACATTGGGGGAGGCCTGGTGGGAGGTCCTTAAGTCGCTGCTAGTGTGCTCTTGAAGGAGACTCTGGGACACTGGCTCCTTCCTCACTCTTTTGCTTCCTGGTCACAAGGTCAGCAGTTTGCTCCAGCACAAGCTCCTTGGCATTGCCGTCCAACATGCCCCCCCAGAGCCCCAAAGCCATGGGTCTGCCTGATCCTGGACAGGAACTTGCAAAAGTGTGAGCCAAAATAACCTTTTCTTCATTATAAATGAATCGTCTCAGGTTTTTCGTCACAGTGAGGGAAAGCTAACTAATACAAGTGGTATCAGGGAGCCCTTGTCCTGCGCCTGGCTCATTTCACTTAGCACAATGTTCTCCAGGTCTGTCCAGGTTTCATAAACGGCAGATCCCCTTCCTTTTTAATGCTTAAAAAAGGCCCTGGGTTCTGGTAGCTGAAGCCAGTTTACATATACGCCCAGGTTCCACTGCAGTTCTGACATTTGTCACTGCAACCTACCCCAGCCTTTCCTGAAGCCCTGGGAGGGACCTGGAGGTCAGGCTGGCTGTGACCTGCTCATCACTGCTGGGCACCAGCCGGAGTGAGCACGGTATTCCCAGCAACTCCAGAGGCTGTTCGTAAGATCGTGCATCCCTGTTTTCAGGGGACAGCCCAAAGACACACTTCCAGCAAACTGAGGAGCCAGGATGGGGACCCAGGGACACGCAAGTCCAGAGCCTTTGACCAACTCAGGCAGCTCTTTCTTTCACAAGTACCTTGGCTCTGCCCATAAAAAGTGCCCAGCCTAGGGAACCAGCCCAGGACCAACCACTCCCTGCCAACCACACACAGCCCACTCTTCTTGGCGAGGAATGTGGCCCCTGGTAAAGGTTAAGGTCATCCTGAAGTCCTAGAGCAGAACCACAGGGAGCAGCCAGCATGGAGACTGGCCTGAGACCTGCCTCCTCCTCATGCCTAGCAGGAAGGGTCTGGACAAGGGTGGGACAGAGACCCGAAGAACTGGCCGTCAGGAGGCAGCAAAATGTAAACTGGAAGTGGGGCATGGTGGCACATGCCTGTAATCCCAGCCACTCAGGAGGCTGAGGCAGGAGGACCGCAAGTTTGAGGCCAGCTTGTGCAACTCAGTGAGACTCAACTTCAAAATAAGATAAAAAGGGCTGCGGACCTAGATCAGTAATAGAGCTCCCCTGGGTTCAATCCCCAGTACTGCCAAAAGAGAGAGAGAAAAAAAGGGCAAGCGAGAATGAACCTGGGGCCAGAGAGAAATCAGCTAAAACAAACTTGAAATTTCAAGCTGCAGACTGGAAGGGTCTTCCAAGCTAGCATGGAAGAGGGCAGGAGCTACCACAGCTGATGGGAAAATAGCCCATGGCATGGTTCAGTACACAACCTGAACATCTATCCTGTGCGGCCCTTCCCCAATAACCAGTGCAATGAACAAGAGGGAGGAAAAGGCTGAGAAGGGAGCCTAAAGCTCCACGTGGGAAGTCACAACCACCAGCGTGGCTGGCATCAGGAAATCAGATACAAGTGTGGCCAAGAATGTGGAGGAATCAGAGCCTGCAGAGACGCTGGCTGATGTCTCCTTGGAAAACAGTGTGTCTATTCCTCAAATGACTAAGCGTGGAGTCACCATGAGACCCAGGACCTCCATGCTGAGGGAGCACACACAGAGAAAGGACAACAAGCCACAGGAAAGTCCAGCGCTGCCACAAGGAAGAAGCAGCCCCTGCCCATCAGTGGGTGGCGGATGCACAAAAGTCTATCCACGCAGTGGAACTCCGGCCGGCGGCAAGAGGGAGGCCCAGGCGGGACGTGCAGACCTGGAGAACGCCAAGCCGAGGCGCCCGCTCTGTGACCTCATCCAGGTTGAAGTTCAGAGCAGGAAACCTACCGTCAGAAGGAAGGTCGGGGTCACTTAGGGCTGGTGGGGTGGGCAGAGGAGAACGTGGCTGAAGGACACAGGACTTCTTAAAGTCACAAAAGTCACCTGCAGCGATGGTCACACCTATCTGTGACTGTACTGGGAATGGCTGAATGACACACCTTTAATGGGTAGATCGTATGGCATGTAAATGGCATCTAATCAAGTTCTTCTAATAGTATCTGCCGAAGATTCAGCACTAGTGATCAAACATGGGGAAGCAAACTCGCCACAGATGCTTGGAAAGGATCCCCCCAAAGACTTAGGAGGTGTTGTGGTTTGGGTGTGAGGTGTCCCCCAAAAGCTCACGTGTGAGACGATGCAGGAAGGTTCAGAGCAGGAATGACTGGGTTGTGAGAGTCCCAACCCAATCAGTGAATGGATCCCCTGAGAGGGGGTGGTGGGTGTGGCTGCAGGAGGTGGGAGCCGGGCGTGGCTCTGGGTTTGTATCTGCAGAGTGGAGGCTCTCTCTCTGCTTCCTGATGATGTGAGCTGCTTCCCTCTGCCACACTCTTCCGCCATGATGTTCAGCCTCACCTCGAGCCCAAGGAGTGAATCTGGCCTTCTATGAACTAAGACCTCTGACACTGTGAGCCCTAAATAAACCTCTCCTCCTCTGCGATTGTGCTGGTCAGACCTTCACAGCAGTGAAATAGCTGAGTGAAACAGGAGGCTGAGGCTGAGGCTGAGGCTGAGGCTGAGGCGGAAGACAGCACAGGAGTCACATTTGGGGCCTGGAGCCTTGCACTGGGGCTTTGCTTTCAAGTCCTGGCCCAACAAGAGCAGCAGGAGCAGCAGAGCGTTGGAGAGAGAACCTCGCTCCCAGGCCCAGCCCTTGAAGGGAGGCCCGTGGTGAAATGCCAAGGGCCAAGACCCAGGACTCTGGTCACGCCCACTCGGCAGCCGCCATCCACGCCATTGTCCTGGTTATTTCTGTGCACATCAGCCCAAGCAGCATTTGCTGAAGGTCCCTGGGGTCCCAGGGGTGGAATTAGTTCCGGGGGCGTGGGTCAGACCTCCCCTCTGCAGAGGAAGCTCTGTGTCCTGTGCCATCGAGGCCAGGAAGCCTCTCAGAAAACATGCGTCTCAAACCTGAGTCTTGGGATGTGTCCTCAAGGTCCAAGCATTCTCTAAGAGTTTCTGATCCAACATTTCCATTAAAAACAAATGGATAGGAACCACCATGAGATATCCACACCCGTCGCTCTCTGCCCTGGGATTCTGCTCTAGACTGAGGACAGGTGGCCTGCACTTCTCTGTCCCTGCCCTGGGCTTCAACCATGTTTCTGAGCGTGTGGCCACATTAACCAGCATGTGGCCAGTGGGCCTGGGAGGTAGAGGGGCTCCCCAGGAGTGGCCGCCTGCAGCCCCGTGAGCTCCAGGTCTCTGGCCTCCCACACACGGAGCCAGATCACCATGAGGCTCCAGGCTGTGCAGCCGGGCCAGCCCAACAGGTCAGCCAAGCTGCGGGGCCCACCAGACCCAGGGGCACAGAGGAGGCACACAGCTGAGCGGCAGGGTCACCGGCAAGAACCTCCTGCTGACCAATTCCACCCCACCTGCCTCTGCATGGCCTGGTGGCCAAAAATGGCTTGTACGTTTCTTAACTTGGGAGATAACCCGGGGCGGCGGGCACTGCTCAGTGGTGAGCACCCGTCCTCACGCACAAGGCCCTGGGTTCAGTTCAACCCCCGGCACCGCAAAGAATTTTAAAAGTAATCATGGTTTGCTCAAAAGAAGAGCAATATTTCATGAAACAAAAATGATATGAATTCAAATTCCAGTACTGACGAGGTCTTGACCAGGGAGGGCAGAGGCTCTGGGCTTAGAGCGCTTGGACTTGGAGTTTTGCACTTCACAATGCTTCCGAAGCTGGATCCATTCCGCAGAACCCGTCCTTGGACGCTGGCCTCTCCCAGGCCGGCCGTCTGCAGGAGGAGGCTCTCCACGGCCGGGCAGCACCAGAGCCCACAGCTCCCAGGCGGCCCGGGAACCACGAGGGAGACACCAACGTTGTGCCGCGTTCTGTGTGGCCAAGGTGGGGCGCCCGGGAGGTTAGGAGGGTAAAACGCAGTTTTGATTTACGATGCTTTCTGCACACAGTGAATTTAAAGGGCCATAGCCCCACTGTAAGAGAGGAACCCTGAACTCGCCTCAGACACGGGAGTCCAAGGAGCCCAGACTCTGACCCTTTGCAGGAAGCGCCTGCCGACCGCGCTGCGCCACTGAATGTCAAGATAGCTTGTGTCACAGTCAGCGTTGACTCCACGACACCAATTGTTACCACGAGCCAATAAAAAAGGACAGCTGCAAACTCCATTTGCAAATGCTGCATTTTGGCAAAAAGGTCAAAGCCCAGGACCTTGGGCCAACAGATTTCCCAGGGTTTCAAATAGACACAGACCATGGGAAATAACCACAGCCCCCTCTTGCAAAATCACAGTGCAGTAAACACCAAGGAATCCCTGTGAGGTGTCCCACTAAGCCCTCGCCTTAGGATGACGTAAAATAACAACAGCCATCAGGCTAAAATGCTGCCATTAATGTGAATGACATTGGGATTTGGGGGACTCTGATCTACTGCATTTCTGGATTTATTTTATAGTTGTTTAATAAGTATAAAAAAGTTTGGGTTTGCCCAGCTTCACGTTCAGACCCTTGTCAGCAGCATTAAAATATAATTAATGCAACACTGGGACTCCGTGAACGCTGAGTCACCTGAACATCACAGGAGCGAGAAACATCACTCCAGTAATAAGTTAAGCTAAGGAACCAAGGAGCACAGGAGGCGGGTGAGTTTCCGATGTATAATGGAAACACTGGACCAGTCCAGAATAATTTTTTGTGCTATACTTTTTTTTCAGTGATAGGGACGGAAGCCAGGGTCTCGCACAGACTCAGTCAGCACACTACTGCTGACCTGAATCCCCAGCCCTTTTTAAATATTGAGACAGGGTCTTAGCAAGTTGCCGAGTCTGGTCTTGAACTTGTGATCCTCCTGCCTCAGCCTCCCAAGCAGCTGGGATCACAGGCGCGCACATCACACCTGGCGCACACTCTGTTGGTTCCAATGTCAGATTCTGAGCGTTATGGATTCCACTGGCTCACTGAATATTATTTCTTGATGGGGGGCTGGGGGGTCTTTGGTTTGGTTTGTGGATCAATAACCCCATGACTGGCATTTGTAAAACAGCTACACAAGCTGAGTCTCGCCGATGCTTCTGATGTGAAGAGGACCCTGACGATGGAGGGCACAGGTTCACTCCTGGGGTGCTCCGGTTAAGTCGCGTGATCCACAGCACCTGGGAACACGAGCGACGCTTCCTCCACACTCCTCTCCCACTTTTCCCTTTGAGTGCAGCCTGTACTTCAGCTGTACCTTAGGACCCTCCCCACCTCGGTATCACGGGTGCCCCTGGGCCTTTGGACATGCTGTGGCCACTGGCTGCGACCCTGTGTTCCCTCAGTCTCTGACGTGAAGGCCATTTCAACCTGACCCTCAAGTGCCAGTGCAGGCCCAGAAGCAAGGGAACCAGAGCCACTGCTCCCTAGTCCCTGAGACGGTGGTTCTGAACCCCGTCTCCTGCTGAAGAAACCAGAACTCCCAGAAGCCATGCCGGAAGACCTTTTAGTGCCAGGAAGTGAGAATGTGTCACAAGAACAAAGAGGCAGTCTGGAAGGGCTCTTCGGCCAAATCTCAGGCGGAATGAATAAGACAGGGGTGGACTATACCACGGGGGTGAGTGAGGAGGACTCGGGAGGCCCCACCTCCTTCTCAGTGGGAGCCGGGGGCGGATAAGGATGAACACTATTGTTATCACTGTTTTTTACAAAAGGAAGGCAAGTATTAAATGCAGAAGAATGGAAGAAATAGGAAAGTCATTTTAAACCATGAATAATAATCACGCAGACACAAATCATGAACCATCACCAAACCAGTGACGAAAAGATAAGACAAATGGAGGCCATGCATTTCCAGAGCTGACCATGGGCAGAGGCAGGACTGCCGGGCCAGAGTGTGACCTGTGGCTAGCACGAGAAAACAGGTGGATAAATCCCAACGTGGAGCATTCTGCAAACAGTGGCCCGAACCCTCCAGAAAGCGTCCATGTTGTGAGTGAGAAATGGCACGCAGGGGACTCTTCAGAAACCAGAGGCTAAGGAACATCACGCAGGGCGAGGTCTCGGTGGACTCCCGAATGGGGAGATTAGAAAGGACGTGGCTCAGGGGACCTGGGAGATCTGAGCGTGGGCCGCAGATGAGACAGCCCTGCAGCCGAGCTGCGATTCCCGGCTGTGATGAGTGTATCGTGGTTTTATAAGTCAGGGCCCCCTGCTACCTTGGGTGGGTCAGCTCCAACACCCCTGCCCAAATATGGCCTGTGTGCCAAGAATGGTTTTTGTGTGTTTTTAATGATTGGAAATTTTTTTCATCATGTAATTTCGTTTATATGATTTTCACATTTATAGAAAATTTAAATTTCAGTGTTCATAATAAGTTTTATGGGGACACACGGTGCTGGATCACGGACGTGTGCTCTGGGCTGCTTTCACAGAGTGGAGGGGCTTGGCAGAGAGGGTGTGGTCCACACGACCTGAAATGGTTACCGGGTGGCCATTTAAGAAAATGTCTGCCCAGCCCTGGCCCAGGGGACGTCTCGCCCGTAGGAAACACAAGCCGAAGTTTTTAGAGGTAAGTTTCATGATGTCTAGAACTAAATCTGAAACAGTTCAGAAAAGGAAAGTTTGTGTGCGTGTGTGCGTGCACGCAGGCACACACGGGGGTGGTAATACGTGCACAAAGAGCTAAAGCAAAGTTTATGTAGCAACAGGTGACTCTGGAAGCAGGGCACCCGGGTCTTTGTTAGGCTATTGTAACTGCACAGAGTTTGAAATTTTCAAAACTAAGAGTTAGTAGAAATTTTAGAAGTATGAACTTGATGCAGGGGTGCACCCGTGACGCTGGAGGCTGAGGCAGGAGCATTGCAAGTTCGAAGCCAGCTTCAGCAACTTAGAGGCCCTTAAGCAACTCAGCAAGACCCTGTCTCCCAAAATTAAAAGGGCCGGGGATGTGGCTGTGGTTCAGTGTGATCAAGTGCCCAGTATCCACCCCATCTCCCCAAAAAGAAGAAATGAAGAAAAGGAATGACCCAGCCCGAAAGCCCTGGGCCCGGGCGCGCACACCTACACGGACCCTGCCCTGTCTCCCCGGACGAGCAGCTACTCCTGGCTTCTCTGAGTCCCCTGGACTTGGCAGCCAGCCTGATCCTGCCACGTCTCATGGCACGGCAACTGTCCTCTGAGCTTCTGTCCCGCCTGCTGTTCTTCCCCCCTCAGACTCTGTTCTGTGTCCCGACCCTTCACATGTCAAGTTCAAGTCTTGAAGAAATCCCCACTGCACGACCGCAGCTGAAACGGAAGCACTGAGATGCCACCTCCCACCTGCTTCTTCCCGGAGCAGCGGGGCCTGGCAGGATGGGGCTGACGGGCTGAGCCACCGGGGCCTGCTCATAGACTGGCCAGCGTCCATGCTGGAGGGGCGGACCTGCTCCCTGCTCCCCAGCATGTTTCACGTCATGACAAGGTTCGGGGCTCCCCTCTGCCTGCGGCTGCCAGAAGTGGACCCCAGACACCCAGGAACACAGACAGGTCGCTGTGGCACACGTTCCTGAGCCTCCTTCCTGGCTCCATTCAGGTCTCCCACTTCTTTTCTGGTCTTCTCTCTTCCTTCCACTTGAAACCTGCCATGGGTGCATCTGACGCATCCCGCTAGGCTGCGCAAATCCTTTCTGGAACAAAGTGGGGTCTGAACGAAGAGCTGCGGCAGGAACCCCCTCTTTCTCCTGCCTCTTCAGCGCACCCCAGGGCTGCAGGGTGTGCACCCCCCCAGCACCGCACCCCACAGCCTGTCCGTGGCCTGCAGTGTCCGGGGGTAGCCCAAGCAGCCTTGGCAATGACGGACAGTGCTTATCAACTGCAGTGGGTGAGGACACAGCGGAAGGGGCACTTCCTTCCCAAGGAGTCAGAGGCGAGTGCGAAACACCTGGCCTAGGAGGCCGGGCCCCAATGGAGGGATGCAGAGTGGACACAGCCTGGTGCTCCACTGAAACCCAGGCCTTCCTGGCACTGTGCACACAGTGGGACTCTGCACACAGTGGGACCAGCTCTCTTCAAGCTGAGGGAGCCAGAGAGGCCCCGGTGCTGTGCAGGAAGATGAGGCAGAGTCCACAAGGCCAGGAGGTAGGGAGGACGGGCAGGCCTGCAGCCCGGCTCTGCTATGCACCAGCGGGCGGGCTCTGTGCGGAACAACCCACACCCCCAGGCCTCCGCCTCCTCTCCCGGGCAATGGATGGAATAACGGAGGTGCTGCAGGAGCACGGGGAGGACCCAATGGGGTGGAACAGGCCCAGATGCATAGGGAACACAGAGGCCAAGGCTCCCATGGCCACTGTCCCCGCTCCCACCAGAGAGCTGTGCCTAGATTGCTGAGGGCTGCGCACAGGGAGGGCCTTGCTGGGTGGCTCCAGGGCTCCGGAGGCCAAGCAGAAGGTCAAGAAAGACAACAGCAAGGCAGTTTGGGGCTGGGATCGGACCATGAACGCAGTTTACGCAGGAGGAGGGGTTTCAGGACCCCGGCCCGATCCTGCTGTGGCTCACCCTTGTCCTTCCTCTCTGGCCCATCCCCCCAGGCCGGCCTGGACACCGGCTCCCAACAGGCACACACGAGTGCGCCTGCCTTCTTGGGTCCTGTTGAGCATCTGCTCCCTGCAGGCCTTCAGCATCCCTTGCCTCTCGAAGTCACAGAGGTCAAAGCGTCCTCGAGCTCCGGCCTGTCTCCCCGCCACCCATGTGCTGACTGCATTCTATCTCCACTGTTGCGGGAGCAAACTGCCCCCACACAGTGGCCCAAAGCAACACGAAATTCTTCTTCTGCAGTTTGGAGGCCAAGAGTCTCAAAGGCAAGGTGAGGGCAGGGCTGCACCTCTTCCCAAGGGTCCAGGGAACCCATCTCCTTGCCTTCTGCAGCCACTAGAGGCCACGGGCCTCCCTGACTCCTGGCTCCCTCCTCCACCTTCGGGGCCAGCAGGGAACCATCTTCTAATCTCTGTCTCTCTGCCTCCGATCTTCCTGCCTCGCTCTTAGAAAGAGTCTGGTAATGATCTCGCTGCCCACCAGGCAGGCCAGGACAGCGTCCCCACCTCAGGCGCTCCACTCAGTCACCTCTGAAACTCCTTTTTGCCACATGAAATGACACGGTCCCAGGTTCTGGGATTAGGTCGTGGACCTCTTTGCCGGGATCCTCATCTGGGGTGCCCCTCCCTCCCTCCCTGTGCCTGCTCCAGTCCTCAGGCAGTCCCGCCAGGGGCAGGAAACACAGAACCACCCTCCCTGTCCAGCACCCCCGCTGGAATGCGCCTTCCTGCACCATCAGCCCTCTCGGTGGCTCTGCAGGATGGTGTCCTCGCCCCTCTCAGTGGCTCTCCAGTGAGCACCCCCTGGCCCCTGGTCCTGCTTCCTCCAGTTCTGATCTCAGAAGTTCACGTTTCTGAGAAGAGATGCTGCGGTCACCTTGCTGCCAATCAGGGTCCAGCCCCTCGCTCCCCTGCTGGGTTTCTGCAGATAACTCCATTGGAGGGCACTGTCCCAGCTGTTCGGCAGTGACCTGGGTCTCCACCTGCAGGAGCCAGTGTCCAGACCACGGCCAGACTCCCCAGGCTGCAACCACCAAATTCACCCGTGACCTCCGGGCACTAAATCCAGTGGGCACTTTTTCGCCCTTTTCACTTTGGCTTCCAGGCAGACCCTCTGGCCACTGGTCACCATGGCCCTCACGGCCCTCCCTTCTCCATGGACTCCAGGACCCTGCTCTCCGGGGCTCTTCCCCCATCTCGGCCATCCAGCTCCGCTTCTGGAATGCTGACCTTGGAGTTGCCCCACGTGGAGTCCCCGGCTCCCTCCACCTCTGCTCAGTGCTGCCCCGGTGCCCCTCACCCTATGGGCCACCTGTGCACAGGTGACATCTCCAAACCTGCTCTCCAAGCTCCAAACCCACATGCCCACCTGCCTAGTTGACATCTGCATGTGGACGTTGTGAGACTCCAAACCCAAGTCCAAAACCAGGTCACCATCTTTCCCCAACCCGCCTCCTCCGGCATGCCCCATTTTGCACCTTCAGCAACCTGTGGGGGGGGACTCCCATCGCTGCCCCTGGCACCCCCTCTCCCTTACGGAGGCCTCTCCATTCATTGCAAGGCTGTGCTCTGTCTCTGAAAGAGCTCACTGTCTTCACCTCTCACCTACTTCCTCCATCGCAGGTGGTACCTGGGGGTACTTCACCCTGAGCCACACCCCCCAGCCCTTTTTATTTTTTATTTTGAGACAGGGTCTCGCTAAGTTGATTGGGCCTTGCTAAGTTGCTAAGGCTGGCCTCGAACTTGTGATCCTCCTGCCTTAGCCTCCCAAGCAGACCTCTATTCTTGACTAATACTCCACGGTCTGCACCCAATCAGCTCGAGGCTGCAGCCATAGTTGCGTTTTCAATCATGAGTGTGTTCAGGTCACTCCTTCTTACCTCCAACTCCAAACAAAATGAAGGCTTCTTGCTGTCCTTAAAGAGCACGCAGACTCATTTGGTTCACTGGGCCCACATGGTCGACTTCCCTCCCTCCTCTAGGTCTCTATGTTTGCTGCTCTCCAGGAACCACTAACCAGTTGTTTAGATATACTGCACACTCTCCTCCTGCCCCAGGGCCTTTGCTCATGCCCTCCAGCCACCTGATGCCCCTCCCTACCCCTTGCTTGGTGTGTTCTCTTCCTTCAATCATAGCTCAGTATCGGGGAGCCTTGCCTGAGCTCTGGCCATGCTAATTCCCCAGGCTGTTCACTTTCTCTGGAACTCACTATCTCATCATTAACTACCAGATTTGTAATTTTATGTGTATTTATCTCATTCCTGAATGAATTTCATCTTCTGCACAGTACGCTCCATGAGGACAGGATCATGTCTGATCTGGCCGCCACTCATTCACAGCATGGAGGAGACACTCAGAAGAGAAGCGTTCAAATGGGGAGTGGCGACCTGGCTGCCCCCTCGCCAGCCTCTCTCCATGACCCCACCTTCTCCCCTCACGGTTCAGTGGCTCAGGTTTGACTCCTGTCCTTGGGCACCCCTCTTCCTCACTTCACATCCCACCCGCCAACAAATCCCAGGGGTTTTCCCTGCTAAATCTCTTTCAAATACACCCCCTCTAGTGCCCGAGCTGAAGGAGCCGTTGACTTTTCCCACAGGCCCGGTCCCCAGCCTCCTCGCTGGAACCTGGAGTTCCCATGTAGCCGCCTGCCAGGTCCTGGCTCTGCTGGGCCGGCGTGGACCCCGGCGCTGGGCCGCGGCATGGACCCCGGGCCCTTGGCATGGAGGATGCACTCGCCTGTCTCAGGAACACAGGACTGGCCTGCCCTCCCTGCCTGTGGGCGCTTCACCACTCCGGGGCTAAGGCTGCTGCTGCCACCAGACCGCTCCTGCTTCCTCCCTCCGCATCTCTGTTCCCGTGGAGCGTTTTCCACCCCCCTCTGAGACTAGCTGCCACTCATTCCTCAAGTTCTAGGCTAAGGAAACATCTCCCCCACCCCGCAGCTGGGTCACGAACAACAACAACAATCGCTGACATTCAGCGTGTGTCACTAAGGCAAGCATAAACTGACCAGCTCCCATGACAGGCTCACTTCATTTTTGCCCGTGGTTATTATGAACCCCAGCGTACGAAACAGGCTCGGAGAAGTGGATGACATGTCCAAGGTCACGCTGCATAGTCAGTGGCCAAGCTGACATGAGGGTCAGGCTCCAGGCCCCTAGGTCCTGGGCGCTGTGCACAGCCATAGCCCTCTGTGCTGTCCCCAGGGCATCCTGGCTTCCCTCTCTGGCCCCAGTGAGCACACGGATACACCCTGGCTCAGCGCACACCTCCTGAGACCGCCGGCTCCCTGTGGGCAGGGACCCTGTGGGTCCTGCAGGCTTCGCCTCCAGCTCTGGCCCTGCACCTCACAGGACTGCCTTCTAAGAGGAAGGTCATGTTCTGCATCCCCACAGTCCCCGGGTCCATGTGGAAGAGGGGTGGCTGAGCCTTGTGTAAATGCCACCAAGTGGCCCTACTGGCACGCACCTGCAGATCATGGGAACACTGCCCTCAGCTCTGACAGGGAACTTCCCGCTCTGCTTATGACCTTAGGTGGGCTCTCTCAGCATGGCCCCTGGACAGCAAGGAACAGCCACTCCGGGGGGATGGGGACAGCATTATCATCCATGTGTCCAAAGGCATATGCAGAAAAGCCCTTGGACCGGCAAACGGCTCCCCCTGCTGGCCTCCTTCCCTGTCCCCTGGAACTGCCCAGGGCACACTCACCAGCCAGGAGAAGAAGCCAGCTGATTTGTCCTGGGTGGAGATCTGCCCCTCATAGGGGCCAAAGATGTGGCCCTTGGGTATGACCTCACTTATACACCGCACGTCGCTCTCTCCGCTGGCTTCCTTGACCACCTCCATGCCCTGTGGGATGGTGAGGGCAGCCCGGTCTGGGATGCCCACGGGCACCGGGGTGTCGGACACAAATACGGGGGGACCATGGTTGGGGCACTCGTCCACAAAGTACTCCTGGCAGGACTCGCAGACTGCAGGGACAGAAAGAAGAGAAAGGGGCTCAGCTGTTGCGGGGAGATGGGACCCCTAGGGAGGAGACAGAGGGCTGAGAGAGGCCACCCCAGGATGGCACAGGCAGCAGGCAGCACGCTGCATGCGACTCCCTGGCTCTGTCAGCCAGCTCAGGCCCCTGGCTCATCAGTACAACCACCCAATGCACAACCCGTTACCCTCCCTGAGGCCTCAAAGACCAAGCCGCCACTCAGGGAAGCCACCAGTTCCCTTTGTTGCAACTTTGAAAAAGGAGAGGAGAATATGGCTTTGGAGTCTGGTGGGTCTGGGCTGAACTGCTGCGACTGTGCATCCGAGAGCCCTGGGACCTGGCACTGGGTACTTGGCTCTCACTCAGCCTCAGTGTCCTCACCTGGAAGATGGGCCAACAAGAGCCACCTCTGTGGCTATGGATGAGGACCAGTGGAGCACAGACCTGGGCCTGGCCCATCATAGCCGAGTACCCTGCTGCCAATTCCCAGCCCAGGAGAGGGGGTGGGGCGGAGGGCGGTGCAGCCAGAAAGCAAGCGCCACTTACACCAGAAGTCAACTTGCTGGAAGGTCTTGGGCATGATGAGGTCGCGCTTGCCCTTCAGCTTCTTGGGCTCAACTTCCATGGCAGAAGGTTCTGGTCTCCTAGAGCTGCCCAGGACAAGGGTCAGCAAAGAAAGCAAAGCAGCCATTAGTTGAGAGCCTGATGGGGAGAGAGGCTGGGGGGACGTGGGTGGGCAGAGAAGCCCCAGGTGGCCTGCTGTTCCTGGGCCGCTGCTCAAGTTCTAGAGCCTGCACTGACCTCTGGCCCCAGAAGCTGCCCCTTGCAGGGTTAGGATTGTGGGCAGGGAATGGGAACTGTACCCCGCTCCCCACCCAGCCAAGTCCAGCCCCTCCTCCCACTCTGGGTCCCCACATGGGCCTCACCAGGGCTGGCCATACTCCTGGTCACGGAGCGGTGAGCAGACCTCCGTCTTCACCACTGTCACCATGTCCCCCACGGCCGCCTTGGTCTGGGCCAGGCACTCCTTCATGTTCTCAGTCATTCTGTCCTGGGACACAGGAGGCAGGAGCAGCACAGGAAGAGGATCAAAAAGACAGGGGAAGAGGGGTGAGTGGAGGAGAGGGCAAGCGGGGGTCCCTCGGAGCCTGGCCACCCTCCCTGCCATCCCCAGAGGAAGCGCTTGAGAACACAGACAACAAAAACAGCTGTAGCCCAGCCAAGAGGAAATGCCATTTCTATCCCGGGCTGGTCCTGGGGACGACTGGAGCCACCAGCCCCATGGGGTCAGGGACCAGGGGCAGCTCAGGCCAGGAGGAAGGGCTGGGAAGCACAGCCTGGACCCCAAGACCAGCGGGCAAAGGGCATGAGGAACCCACATGAGCTTGGGGACAACTCTACACAGGGACTCAGGGAGGGAACAACTCCAGTCCAACTGTGGCCAAGGGGGTGGGCAGATGAAATGGGCCCGAGTGCCTGGAGGCGGCGCAGGCCAACTGAGGGGCTGCCAGGGAGCGGCCAGGCCCCCGTGCCAGCTCCGGCAGGTACAGGCGGCGGCGCTGGCGGGGCGGCCGGAGGAGAGCAGGCCCCACCCCCAGGCGTCCCCAGCACCGCTTACCGCCCTGCCACTCCGGGCTGCGGCCCGTCCCTCGGCACCCCGGGGTCCTCATGCCAAGCCCGGGGACACTCTCCGGGCCGGGACGGCGCGCGGCTCGGGCTGGGCGGCGCTGGGGCCCGGGCTGGGCGAGCGGCGGGCGTGACTCACTCGGGCCGCTGGCCACACCCCTGCTCCGCGCGGATCGGCCCGCTCCCCACCGGGGCCCCAGCGCGCGGCGGGGAGGGCGGGCGCGGCGGGGCCGGGGGCGCGCGGAGGGGACCTG
>JAJEJO010004707.1:8001-36393 GCA_020662805.1 Glaucomys volans | reverse complement strand
CGCCGCCCCCCGGCGCCCGGCGCCCGGCATTCCTTGCGGGGGCATGTGGCTTCTTGCCGGCCCCGGGGGCACGCAGTTGGCTGGCGGCCGGCAGGGGGGCGGCGGAGCGTGCAGCGCCTCCCGGCCTCGGCGGGCGTCTCGTGGGTGGCAGCGCCCGGGAGCGAGGCGGGCGAGGGCACAGGGCCCTGAAAGGCGCCCGCAGCTCCGCGCCCACTCGGCCTGGCCCCACCTGCGCCGCCCAGGGTGGGAGCCCGGCGCCTGCGGCTCGTCCGCCTCCACGCTGGGCGCCTGGCCGCCCGCAGCCCGTGGATCCTCAGCCCCCGTGAAAGGGCAGGGCTGCAGGTCAGCGGAGCAAGACGTCAAGTGACTTGCCCAAGGTCGCGCAGAGCATTGGGCCTGGCGCAGCCTCAGCACAGGGGAAAGAGGAACGCCCCTCATTCAGTGGCAGTGCTCCAGGCCCGGCTGTCTGCAGGCCATGTCCTCGGCGGAACAATCACTGGGATAACCCTGTGGTGGGCTTGGGTCTCAGCCCACGGCCCAGCACAAGGTGGGGGCAAGGCCCTGTGGATCACCGACACACACCCGTCCCCAGCCCCAGGAGCAGGGCCCACTTGGCGGAGCAAGACTCACACACGTGACATCAGGAGGCAGTGGGGCCTAGCGATGAGCAACCTGGGCTCTGGAGAGGAACGGCCTGAGTTCCCTTCCTGCTGAGGGGTGGGCCCTGGGCCTGTGTTAGGGGAATGTTGGAGTCCCATCCCCACTAGTTCCCAGGGGACTGTATTTGGAACTAGCACTGTGAGGAGGTGACCAAGATGAAGTGAGGTCTTCAGAGTCAGGTGCCTTGTAAGAGGAAGAGGTACTGGCTCCCTCCATGGTGTGAGACGGTGGAAGACGGCCCTCTGCTGCGTGGAGAGCATGTCACCTGGAGCTGAGCAGCCTGGTGCTGGACTTCCCAGCTCCAGAACTGTGAGAAGTGAACTCGTGTCGTCTATGATATTTTGCTGTGGCAGCCGGAGCTGATTCACACAGCAAGCTGCCTAAGTTCTCTGTGCTCCCATTTCTTCAGCTGGAAAATGTGGCTCGTAAGAGCCTCCATCACAGATGTGGCCAGTGGGACATGGACAGAGGCAGGTCAGGGGGTGGGCATGGCCTGCACGTCCCACTGCGGAAGGTGTGAGGAAGGTGGAGATGAGCAGCATCACTCAGGAGCAGCTTTGAATTCTCCCCATTGGATGGGATTTATTTGTAAGTCAATCACTCGCAAACTCGGGCACTTTATTAGAACCCGCTGCTTAGGACTGACCTGCAGGGGGGTCCCCTGCCCTGGCCCCTGTGCCCTCCACCAGCCCCACCGGCACACCATGCTCCATCCTACAGCAAGGCCTGCGACCTAGCTGGGTCCTCTACATCCTTCAGCCCTTCTGGCCCCCTCTCCCAGCCACACTTCATGGCACTTGTCACATTCAGAAAGGTCCTTTGCTAACACACTATTTGATTCACGTTTCCCATAATAGGTGGAGCTCCCCAGGACAGTCACTGCTGGCTTCTTGACCCTGTTCCAGTGCCCAGCCCCAGGGGAGGCTGGGAAAAGGGTAGCACCTGCTAGGGGGCCCACACTCTTGGGGTCACACACTTGCAGGACCGACCAGTGGCCAAGAAGGCCTTCCGAAACGTCCACCCAAGGGCCTTGCCCAGCACAGAGCCTATTTCTCAATAGTATTTGCCAAATGAATTAAGGATCAAATGACCTACGTCGTATGACTGTCCCTTTCTAATGTGTCCCACGGATGCAGCAGAGACTCAACTCCAACTCCAAGAGACCTTGGAAGGAAGGAAGGTGGGTGGTTAGGGCTTGGTACCGGGGATGGAACCGGGGCACCTTTCCGCTTTACCGTTCCAACCTTTTTCTTCCTTTCTGAATTTGCTAATTTTCCCAGACCAGTCTTGAACTCTTGATCCTTCTGCCTCAGCCTCCCCAGTGGCTGGGATTGCAGATGTACAGACGTGTGCCACCAAGACTAGCTGGGTTACAGCTTTGCATCCTCTTCCCCCTGCGCCCTCCCCTAGTGTTCTCTGCCAGGCGAGGGGGGTGTCCCAGGGAAAGGCTGGTGAGGTAGGCATGGGCCGAGGTGCAGTAGAGGGGACCTTGGACTCGGAAGGCCAGGGGCTCGGTTCTGATAAGCTGCTGTGATGTGTGAGGAAGTGGCACGTGACTGTGATTCCGGGCCTGGGAGTCAGCAGTGGTAAATGGAAACACTGACACCTGCCAGGTTATCCCACCAGGAGCCAATGAGATGGAAGCTGGGGGCGGGGCTCGGGCATATTGGGAATATTAACGTCATGGTGGCTGCCCAGAGGCAAGGGGGGATGGGGAGGAGGAGAGGAGAGAAGGTGGAGGGAAAGGGGCACACAGGGGGTGAGTCTAGAACGGCCCCCGGGGCACAGTCCCCATGATGAGGCATTTGTCTGTCTCCACGCAGAGACCTCAGGGTCTTAGTCGTCACCACACCATCTTTCTTGGAACAAGGGGAGGACCATGCCTTACTTTGGTGAACCGTGTGCAGTGTTTTGTGACACAAGCACATGCGGGTTGAGTGTCCCTCATCCAGAATGCTTCAGACCAGGGGAGTTTCGGATTGGGGGCTTTTCCGGATTGGGGTAGCTACACAGCCTTTACGGGTTGAGCAGCCCAAATGTGAAAATCCAAAATGCTCCACAATGTGAACGTTCTGCAATCGGGGTCAGTGCTCAGCAGTGTCAGGATTCAAAGCACTTGGATTTGGGGTTTGGGGGTTAGCGATGCTTGACCTGTACTGATTAGGACAGTTCAGAAACAGAGAGCATTAGGGGAAGCAAGGGAAGTCACTGGGGAATGAGACTGATCAGATTATGTTACGTGCGTGTGCGAATATGGCAAAATGAATCTCACTATTATGTATAATTAAGCACCAATAAAAGTGTCAGAGGCCTCACAGAGGAAGAATGGAACCAATTATACCAAGAATCTGTTGCAAGAGACCGATTGAACTTTCCATTCAGTTCTGGGCCTCCTGACCGCCTAAGCAAAAAGGGAGCCATGATGGGGTCCAGCATTCTCATTGTTGGACATTATTTATTGACTGTATGCACAATTAAATTCTCTCCGTTCTTGGAAGAACCCAGCTGCCTGGTGTACAAGGACTGGCCCTCACTTTTGTGACCAATGTGCACAACTCTGAAGCGAACCACAAGGCCAGATAGCTCTGCATTCAAACAGGGACAGGCGCCTGTGTCTGCAGGGAAGGCTGGAGAGCCAGGGAAGGGGAGGGTGGGTGGGATGTGGTGACCAAACGCACTACCATGTGGGGCGAGAGAGAACACAGGTCTGGCACTGTGCGACCTGGGCCAGGTGAAGCATCAGCAGCCTTTTTTGCAGACCGCTCTGGCCCCACTTGCCCAGCATGGGCTTGGGGGAGGGGTGGTGGGCAGCCTCACGCTGGAGACCAGGCTGCTGGCAGTGCTCCCTCCCCACTGGCTCCTTGGAGTCTGCACACGCAGAGATTAAGCTTGTTGCAGACCCAGCAATGAGATGCAAACCCCAGAGGAGGGGACAGAAGCAGCCCCGGAGCCTGCAGCTCGCTTTTCACCCTTGGCAGGGTGCCAGGGTCCTGGAATGCCCAGCGCCGGTGCAGCCAGGGGCCCTGAGTCTGCCCACTTGGTTTCCCTGGAGCTTAGAGCCATGAGAATCTGGAGCGTCTGCCCTGGTACCCACCACAGCATCCTTCATCATCCATTCTAATGCCAAAGGGACATAAAGATAGGGGGTTATTGGCCCATGTCCCACACAGACCCGGGCTGGGTACATGAGCCCTGTCTGGGTCTCAGTCCTGTTTGTGACATAAACCACCTGCAAAAGTTCTTGCCTGGCTTTAAGCCCTAGTTTCCCCTTCCTGAAAGTTAAAGATCCAACTAATAGTTCTTAACAGTAAGCCATGGCTGTGGGAAAGGGGAGGGCTTGGAATTATCAAGGGAGTAGTTGACTTAATAGACCCAGCAAGCACTGCCTGCACGGGAATAAATCATATGCCTGGAACTTAGATGTAAGACAGATCTGCAAACGCATGTTGATAACTTTATCCAAAAATGTTGTTGAACTCACCGAAGCCCATGTCACTAATTTTGCCAATCAACACACACCATTGCACTACGCACAAGCGAGTGAAAATTACCACTCTTACCTGGGTTTCATCGTGCAAAGGGTTGTGTTCTCCAGCATCACGCCTGGTCTATAAGAATCACTCTGTAGGTACTTGTTATGATCAGCATTTGTTTTATTAGTATTTAAAAGCATAATAGATATTGGGTGGGGTTGGTGAAAATTTGTTGATTTAAAAAAATAGGGCCAGGCTGGCGGGGGGTGGGGTGGTGTAGCTCAGTGGTAAAGAGCTTGCCTAGTCTAGAGGAGGTCCGGTGTTCCATCCCCAGCACCATATAAAAGAGAGAGAGAGAGAGAAATACGATCTTCACAAGCACTTAGTACCCCAATAGATAACACTTTTTATCAGCAGGGCATGGTGGTGCAGCAGTTCAGGAGGCTGAGGCAGGAGGATCGCAGATTCAAAGCCAGCCTCAGCAATTTAGTGAGGCCCTAAGTAACTTAGCAAGACCTTATCTCTAAATAAAAAATAAAAAGGGCTGGGGATGAGGCTCCGTGGTTAAGCATTCCTGGATTCAATCCCTGGGACCAAACAAACAAAAAAAACCCAAAGACACTTTTTATCATTTTACACTATACAATGCCCCCCACCCCATAGAAACAAACAACAAAAACCATGAACAAGCATTGCAAACAGACAAGTGGTCAATGTTTTATAGAAAACCAGGAGAACTTACTGATCCTCAAATAAATGTAAATTAAAACAAATGAGTATCCTGCCTTCTCCACTGAACTGGCAAAATCTTAAAATCTCAATGGTACCCAGAGTTGGCATGTGGAGAAGCTCCCTCCCAGCTACTCCTTCAGACCCTAAGTCGTGCCTGTGATTCGAGCACTGTTTCTGGAGGGTCATTTGGCCACTCTCATCAAAAGCCCAGTGCTTTGCAGGAGCGACCGCATATCCAGGAATTTGACCCAAGGATGCAATGCAGTCAGGGTGGAAGATTGACCTGCTCGGCTGTCTTCCCCCATGTTATTGGTAGCAGCAAAAAATGGAAACAATTTAAAACCCCCAAAGAGGAGAGAGGGTAACATATTGCACACAATGAAATATCAGACAGCAATGCACAATGCTACAGACGATTACACATGGGCAGTATTACTAAATGAAAACAGGAGTTATGACTGAATGAAAGAAATTGATCCAGGAAGGCTACATATTGTCCCATTGCAACTATGTGACACTCTGGGCAAAGCCAAACTAAGGAGACAACAGAAAGATCTGCAGGGCCAAAAGGAAAAAGAGAAGGACAGAGAATTTGGAGGAGAGTGGAACTGTTCTATGAGATGCTGGGGTGGAGGACATCTGTCACCATGCATGAGTCCATAGCCTTAGAACTTTCATGCTAATGAGGAGACCTGATGTGAACAGGATGGACTTCGGCTGTAACAATGTGTCACTGAAGGTTGATCAATTGTAACAAGTATGTGCCCCGCTGGTGGAGGGGATCCAGAGGAACTCCACTAGCTGGGAGTCTAAAACTACTCTAGAAAAATCACGTCTAACTAGTGAGCCAGGAGGCTGAGGCAGGAGGATCTCCAGTTCAAAGTCAGCCTCAGCAAAAGAGAGGCACTAAGTGATTCAATAAGATACAAAACAGGGCTAGGGATGTGACTCAGTGGCCAAGTGCCCCTGAGTTCAATCCCCAGTACACCCCCCAGAAAATATTAAAATAAAAATAGGATCAGAGATGGACAAGGGAGGGCGAGTGGCACCCCACGGGCACCTAACAGGTGCATCCCGGGAGCACCGAGCCCCGACATTTGCACCACGAAGCACCCGTTTTATTTTTCTTTATCATTCTGTTTTGAGATTTTACCTACTACCAAGATGGCAAGCATTAGGTGACATTCGTCTCCCTCAGAACACACAGGTCACGTAATTATAAGGGTCAACACGCTGGTTAGCTGCTGCCATCCTAAGCCAAAGCAGGGAAAGTGGGTGTGTCCTGCGTGATCACGGGGCACTGCACAGTAGTCACCAAGCTCCTTTATGTTAAAAGACGGCTTGGTGGTAGAATAGTGTCAGAATGAGAATAAACAAACCGCGGCAATGTGAGTGAGGTGGCTAAGTTGTCAAGACCCCGGAGAGGATGCAGTTTACATGGGAGTTAAAGAAATGAAACAATCAGGCACAACTATGGTGTCAGAGGTCAAGTTCAGGGTTATCTTTGGGACTAACTGGAAAGGGGCAGGGAAGAGGCTCCTGGGGTTCTGCCATGTTCTATTTCTCCATCCGGGTGCTGGTCCCAGGACCGTGCCAGGTTTGTGGGAGCACCTGGGCCAGCTCTTACGGTCTGGCACTCCCCTGTACACGCTTACAGCACTAATACACACACACAAAGCATGTGCAGGAGCCCCGAGGGCAGGGGCCCCCACGCCCAGCCCCTGACTTGCAGCTGCAGGAACTGGGCTCCAGCCAGCAAAGCCTCCTGCCCAGGGTCATGGCAGGTGGGTGCAGGGCAGCTCCGCGGAGGCTCAGCACTGCTGCTGGCCAGGGCCATGGAATAGTCTCTCCAGCTGGTCCTCCTGCAGGACCCAACCTGCCATCTGTGAACGCCGAAGTCCACAAGACTCAGATAAAAAGGGTCAGAGGAAGCCACATCGAGGTCCGTGAGCCGTGGAGGTGGCCCAGGGTGGCGCCATTTGCCTCGTGTTTGCCTCTCACGGTGGACCTGCGGGTGGCTTCCCTGTTCTGCCCCCTCCCTCCCAGGATGGCCTGAGATTCAGGAGAGGCCAGGCCACCCCCAGTTCAGGAGGAGGCTCAGAATAAGCCAGTCTCCTCTCCAGGGACTGGATCAGGAACCTGGCCTTAACCCATCAGCCGGGGACATTCCCCTCCAAGGTCAGCCTGGGACCTGCTTGGCCAGAGGGAGGTGCGGCCTTCACATCATGCCGTGGTGAGGGAGCTCCCAGCAGCCAGTCCCTCAGAAGACCTCGGCCCAGGAGAGGCCATCAGAGCAGAGGGACCTGGGAGGCCCAAAGGTAAGGAACACACTGGTCTTCATCGCTGGTTCTGGGCACAGGGCTCCCCAGCCCTGGAGTTTACCTAGCTACGGGCGCTTTGCTTATAGGAGCCTCTTGGAGCACACCTGAATGCATGCTAATGAGGTGACTGAGGCCAGGCTCCAGACTGGCACTGGTCACCAGGAAGACCAAGTGATGAAAAGGCACGACATTCCAGCCTGGCCCACTGACCTCTGGGGAGGGGAGGAGGGGCTGCAGGTGAAGCGAGATAAAAACTCCCCACTGGCTTCAGAGACCCCCCCAGTGGTGAGGTGCCAAATGGAGGTGCTGGAAGGCGGCGCCCACACCTGGCCTGGACTGGAAGGCAGCGCCCACACCTGGCCTGTGTACCTCTTCCGCTCGGTCACTCCCAAGCCGTGTCCTTTATATGCAGGAAGAGTGTGGAAAGCATCGGCCCAGTTCTGTGGGTCATCCCAGTGAGGAGGGGCTGTGGGAACCCCATGTGTATCAGTGAGAAGTACCAGGGACCCAGGATGTGCGATTCGCATCGCGGAGGGGCTCCACTGCGGCCCCTAACCTGGGGGATCTGTGCTAACTTTGGTTGGTCTGAACTGAACTGAACTGCCGGACACATTTGGGGACTGAGGATCAGAGGATCAGCCGGTTCTGGGAACATCTCTGAGGCCAGACTGATCCACATGGTGGGTCACCAGGTCCTAAAGCTGCCCTGCCCTGCGCTCCTGTGACTCTCTCCATTCCCCAAGCCTGCCTGGAACGCGCCTTCAGCTATTGCAGCCGGCAGCCAAGGTAGAGCCCCAGCTCTACCAAGGCATGAGCTGCATCGCCCCCAGGTCCACTCCAGCTGACCCCGGCACTGCCCCTACCAAGGTCAGCCTCTGGGGTACCTTGGCCTATGAGGGGCAGGCTGGGTGTGCCTGCAGCATTCAGACCAGTCACCCCCTTCTAGAACTTTCTCTGCAGCATCTGTGCAACAGTGGTCATTGCAACATGGACTGGGACAGCAGGAGGGGAAGCAGCCAATGTGGCCATTGTGGTGTGGGTTTTTAAGGCTACTGCGACAAAGGAGGAAGCCTGGGAACAAACTCAAGCCCCTCCACCATGCCTCCAGCCTGGCCCCAGCTGCAGGTCTCTCCCTGGGCCCAGGGCAACTGACCCACCCCACTGTCCACTCCTTGCCCCTTCCCCTATCAGGGTGAACCTGAACCTGTTACAGCATAAGACAGATCAAGGACCCCCAATACCTGCTGGAAACCCCAAGGTGCACCCTCCCCACAGCACACATCAGCTGGAGGCTCTGAGACCCCCACTCTTCCGGACCCCACCCTGCACAATCCCCTCCAGCCACAGGGGCTGCCCGGCCGCATCCCCAGCATGAGCCTTGGCCCCGCTGCTCCTTCCACCTGGAATGCTCTTTTTCCAGAGCGCACCTCACCGTGGGTCTGACACAGTGCGTATTTATGTTATTTGCTGCCTCTGTCCCCAGTGAGGACGTCAACTGCAGGAAGGCAGTGAGGCCCCTGCACTTCCCTCATTGCTGTGTCCCCAGCGACCAGAGCGGCACCTGGAGTGAAGCAGACACACCAAGAAAGGTTGTCGCACGGATTAGGCTAGTGGCGGCAAAACCAAAATCGAAGTCGGGACTGGACGCCTAACTTGAGGCAGCAGACCCTGGCGCTGAAGAGCATGGATTCTGGAGCTGGGCTGCCTGGGTCTAAGTTCCAGCTGTGTCATTTATAGCTGTGTGATACTGGGGAGTTGCTTGACCTCTCTGTACCTGGGGGCATTAGTAGCACCTATAGGTAAGGTCAGGTTATGAGAAATAAATGAGATATTTGTAATATATTTAGAACTGTATCTGGCCCAAAGTGCGTCCAGATCAATACATCCTGAATGCGTAAAAGTCAACAGGACAGGGCAGGGGGTGGGGCATGGTGGGAGACTGCTTGGTCTAGCAAGCACGTGGCCCTGGGTTCTGTCCCCAGTACCACACACTCAAAAAAAGACACACATGTCTGTAGGTACTCATGTGTGCTCCAAGCAGCTCTAGGCAGTGACATTTGCTGCTCATGGACGGAGGGAGGGCCAGAGAAGGAGAGTGGCTTCCCATGGGACACTTCCACTAGTGATGCCTAGGAGTTACTAATTATTGAGGATGGGTGACAGGTGTGTGGAAGTTGATGGCCTCTTCTATCTTTTTCGATTAGTAAAATACTTATTAGTACTAATAGTTTTAAAAATAAGTCCCAGGCTGTCCCTGGCCCCACTAAGCCAACTGTGGGGAGGGCTCCTCTCAACCGCCTCTGTTCCTGTGAGGGGACCCCAACATCCACATTCCCTGGGTCCACCAATCCCAGACCCCTAAGCACCAGATCAGCTACACCAGTTCAGAATGGGGAGCAGAGGGTGTGGCCAGGGGAGAGCCAGGGGCAGGCTGCGGAGTGTGGGGCATCTGGGCTGAGGCTGCCTGGGGCCCAGAAGGCCACATTTGCAGATGACAAAGCAGGAGGGTGGGAGGGTCAACTGATCCCGGTGTGGACATGTGGGCTCCTTTGAGGATCTTCCCAGCTATCTGGTGTCCAGCCCTGGCCTTGTGCAGGCATGTCCTCTGGTGACCCAGCTCCTTACCCAGTACTGCTGAGGAGGAGGCAGCCTTTCAGCCATCTCCAGGGTCCCAGTCACACTGGGCTCTTAGGGGGCACGGAGGGAATGGAGCCGGAGGAACCATGTGCTCTCATCCCTTGCTTCTCAAGTGTGGTCCGCAGACCCACAGCACTGGCACTGCAGGGAGCGTGTTGGAAATGCAGCCTCCTGAGCTCCCGCAGGCCTCCTGAACCAGACTCTGCCTAGGGATTCACAGGGGCATCAAAGTTGGAGAAGCTGGTCCAACTCACAAGCTGCAGGGGGCCACAGTGAACACCCGTCCCTGAGCACATCCCACCTTCAAGGACAGGGAGCCCCCTGTCTGCAGGCAGCCCTCCACCCTCCTCAGAGGAGTCATGCACGTGGAAAAGTGTGTGGGCGGGACCAGAGGGCAGCCTGCCATGGCCCTGGGCAGCATGGCCAGCCCTCCCTGGGCATATCAGACTGTAAGGCCTCACCTTCCTCTGAGCCACTTCTGCTGCCAATCATCTAGATAATTAAGCAGGTCAAGGTGATTGCAGCCTGAGCATCACAACTGCTAAATTCCCGGGGAAGGGGCAGTGGTTTGTTTACTGCTTGTTACAAAAGGTGTGGCGCCCTTAGCCCCGAGTTCTTCTGGTGCAGTGCAACCCCCTGTTTGCAGTCACTGAGGGTCCCATGGCATTGTCCCATTGCGTTGGGGATGGGGGAACCGGTACTCCCATGCTAATGGTCCCTGTGGGTGATAAACTGTCCTGCCGATCCTTGAATGTCAGCCACCGTCAGCACCCACGCTGGGATTCTTCCGTGACTCCCATGTGCACGCACGCACAGGGTCATTTATAAGAATTTCTTAGGCGCCCTTCCGTGTAGTCACCGACAGGCTCATACACACGGGCAATCCCGACCTTGCCTTGGAGGGACTCGGAGAACCTGAACCTGGACGCCTCCCTGAGCTCCTATCGCAGTCACCTCGTGGCCCTTTCTACGGCGGAAGGAACTGCAGCTCCCCCTGCCGCTCCCTCTCAAAAGAATAAGCAGCAGCAAGAATTATGGGGCCTCAAGCACTGGAAGTGATCACACGGGCCGGGGGAGGAGTCCTGCGAACACGGGTGGATTTGGTCACTCACGATTATAGCCACCAAAGGTCACATCTGGGAACATAGCTCTGGGGCATCTTTGGCAGAGCTGACACCCCCAACGTGAAGGAGGCTCTGCAGAGTGGCGACCCCACCCAAGACGTGAAGCTCTAGAGGCAGAAGCCCGTCATCCGTTGCTCCAGGAGGAGGTGGGCGTGGCTGGCGGGGCGGGGCGGGGCCGCGGCCGGCGGTGGTGGCATCTTCCACACCCTGGAACACAACAGTTGTTTGCTCTCCACGTGTGTCCCAGGTCCCTGCTCTCCTAGGGCTTGCAGCGGTGGCAGGGTGTCCCTGGGTTTGTCTGCTGGCACCCATTGCCCCTTCTGGTCCCAAGCCCCTGTTGACCTTGGGAAGTCCCCATGTCCAAATGCTCCACCCCAAGGCTGGGAACGTGACTGAAGACCAACCAATCAGAGCTTGTATCTGCAGACAGGCCGCAGCGATTGGTGCAGAGAAGGGTAGGTCGCCTACTCAAATGATGAAGGACAGGTCTGGGGAATCCACGAGGAAGAAAACAACCCTTTACCTCAGGGACTGCTGAAAGAACAGGACACCAGGATGGATCTGTTTGAAGTCGGCCACTGCGCCACCTACAACAGCCTGCCTAGGAAGGGGGCCAGTGCAGCGGGAAGCAGAGTAGGATGGATAACTGCGTCCTCCGGCCCATGTGGGAGCTCCTGGATCCAACTGTGCCTGAAGCTCTCAAGATCATCCTGGACTTGTACTGAATCCATAAATTCCTTTTTTTTTTTTCCTAATCCTGCTTGACCTGAGTTTCTGTCAAACTATTTCATTCTGTCAACAACCTAGGAAGTACAGTTTACTTTGTTTTTCAGATAGGAAATGGAGGCCCAGAGAGGTTAAGTGAGTTTAACAAGGCCGCACAGCAGCTCTCTGGAACCTGCCCACCTCAGAGCCTACACCCCGGCCACTCCTGGTGATCTAGTGTGGTGGGTGAGAAGCTCCAAAGGGAAGGAAGAGTCCTTCAGGGCAGGGAGCGTGGGGTTTCTGTGAAAACCTGCTCCAACTGAGACAGGCCTGCTGGGGAGGCACAGGAGACAGGGAGCGCAGGTGGTGGTTTGCGGCTGATCTTGTTTCTCAATTTTCATTTTTTGCCAATTTTGAAGAAACAGAAGATTTCGTGTGAAAATGTGGATGTTTGGCTTTTCTGGAAAACTGGAAGGATGCAACTCTTTGCAGGCACCATGCCAGGGTGACGATGTGTTGGGTGGTAGCCCTGCTCAGACAGGCAAGGTGCTCCCTCTCCAGGTCTCTGGGAGCCTGTCGTTCCTGTGCGTCCCCTGCCTGGGCTGGGCATGGTGCTGGACACCCAGGTGGCAGAAACGGGAATGCTGCACAGGCGCGGTCCCCGAGGCCGGCTGCAGGTGACACAGCGGTGCTTGGGACTTGCCTGCCTCCCAGCCTGTCTGCACTCTGTGGCTCCCCAGCCTCCAGAACCTGGCAGAGGCTCAGTACAGACTTGGTGATGGATGAAGAGGCACCGAGGTGTGAGTTGGAGGCTCCCAGTGTGGTTTGGTGGCAGCTCTGGAAACCACTCTCCAAGAGAATGGGAGAGGTGATGATGGCAGGAGCCAAGGCAGCCCCTAGGGCCACAGCAAGACGCAGCTCTGCATGGAGGTTGGGATTGTAGGCTCTGGGGGTGGGGGCAGAATTGGGGTAGGGGCTCCTGGGTGCAAACCCAGCTCTACCACTTCTGATGGTAACACAGGGAAGTTTTCCCTTCCTGTACTTTCAGTTGCCCCTCCATTAAATGGAGATAATGTGAGTCAGGTTCCGTTGTCATAAGTAAAGAGTAAGCCATCAGCAAATAAGTATCAATCTCACCTCTTCCACTGATGCACTGACCTTGTAAATCCTTTTCCCTCTGAGTCTCAGTTTACCCATCTGTACAATGGGGCATCAGGCTTGGGTTTCCATTAGGACCCACTGGCCCTGGACCTTCATGCAAAGTCTTGGGGCTGGGCTAGAGGGACCTGGGTTTCTCTGCCAAACCCTTCCACCCCCGAGGTCGAAACAGACCCTGAGGACCATCATGGTGGAGCCGTCAGACCAAGTCATGCTATCCAAAGGCGCAGGATTGGCCAGAAGGAGCCATCCTCTGGGCCTCTCTGGCCTCCAGTGTCCTGTCCTGCAGAGGGCCCTGCAGAAAGCCCTGGAGCGGGCGGGCACGGGTGTTCCGCTGCGGCTGGCGCCAGGCATCCAGCTGGCACAGCCGTTTCCAGTCCTCTCACTCGCCCCCGATGGGAAATGATTCATGAAAACCAAGAAGGTAAAATTAGCCCGCAGGCTGCGGCGTGATTTATGCAGCAACATGGGGGGGGGCACTGCCCTCGGCCGGGCTTCCCAGGGCTGGCAGGGCAGCCTGGCCAGCGGGAGCCTCTGTCTCCGGGTCTTCTATTTCTGGACTCAGCTTCCAGGCTGGTGGCAAGCTCTGGAGCCTCCCCTGGCCCACGACAGGCCTGGACCAGCCGGTGAGCCCAGGACCTGATCCACTGACCCGTTTCCTCCTTGCCCTGACCTTGGGGGAGTTTCCACTCACCCATTTCACAGGAGAGGAAACTGAGGCTCCAAGCCGTGGTGCGCAGCCTGAGAACACGGCTGGGAGGGTCCCCACCAGACTCCTGGCCTCTGCTTGTTCCCCATGCTCACAGCCTGCTGTGTCTCAGGGTCCCGGGGGGCCTGCAGAGAGACCCTGCACCCCCTCTCTGTCCTGTGCTCTTCAGTCCCATCAGTACCATAATCGGCTCTTGGCTCCAAGCCCAAATATCCCCACTGGCGAGGGGAGCGTCCCCAACATTCCAGTGTCTTCCAAAGGCGCTAAGAAACTGTCAGTTGGGGTCCTCAGACCTAATTCAAAGCCCACCGTGCAGAGGGACGGCCTCCCATGACAGGTGGTACACCAAGGCCCAGAGACGGGGAGGGGCTCACTCAAAGTCACACAGCGAACCCACACTGAGCCTCCGCTAGAACTAAGCCGAGGTCCTGCTGCAGGGCTGTTTATAGAGAGAGCAAACTGGGGGCTGGGGGTCCCCTGCATGCAGGGCAGCCGGGGTAGGCCACGCCCTGAGACCAACAGGCCCCGCCTCCTCTGGTGCTGACCCAGGCACCTGCGCCCACTCTGGAATCCGCAGGAGACGCGAGCACCGTGGAGGGGGCACCCCCGATAAAGAAGGGCTCGTGAGATCCGCGAGGCGTGTGCCCGGCGCCAGCCACGGGAGCCACGGCAGCCACGCAGGGCCCCGCCTCCCCAGCTCCGCCCAGAGGAGGCCCCATGCAGAGAGCACCCCGCAGGGACAGGCCACTCCCCAGGGCACGGTCAGAGCAGCTCAGTGGCACTGTCTCTCAGAGTGGCCTCGGCTGCCACCGCCAAGTCTGAGCACAGCATCTGCAAATAGCACCGCGCTGAACCCTCCCTTCCAAACCCGCGTCCGGGCCCAGAGTCCCCGCTCCTGCTCCTCGCGGGATTTGCAGAGCGCCTGCCACGGGGGCCTCCGCCAGCAGAGAGGCGCTCGCTCGGGAGCCCCCCTGCCACCATTGGTATCCCCGCTCCATCCTGCATGACTTGGGAGGCCACATAGCCTTCCCAGGCTCAGTTTCTCCGGCTCTAAGACGAGGGATGATGGTGGCATCTACTCATCGGGTTGTCCTGAGGATTAAGTGAAGCGCCACAGGATGCATGGGCCCTGGACATAGTAGGTGTTCAGTAAACACCCACAGCTGCTATGAAACCAGGCCCGAGCGCAGGGCCCTCTGACAGCCGCGCCAGGCCCAGGTCTCCCCTGCGAGGCCCTCAGGACAGAGGTGGCTCGAGCTGCCCCCGCGGCCCACCCACACAGGTGGCCCCCTCCTGGGAGACCAGCGTTCTCAGTTTAAAATGGCTCCACAGAAAAGCCCTGGAGTCCCCAGGGGACTCAACACTCTTGCCAGGTGGAGGACAGGCTCGGGCAGCCGAAGCAGCGGCTCCCTGCTGGCCACCTCGGCTACCAGGAGGGTTTGTGGCCAGTGCTGGGGAAGGGCTGGGCCCTGGCCAGCAGGACACTTCTCGCCTCTTAGGAAGTAATCCCAACCCTCTGCACACTGACCACACGCACCAGTGCCCGGAGCAGGAGGCCAAGTGGCGGCCAGCCGGCCTCCTGCTGCCAAGACCAGCACATTGGTGGCCTTGTGGAAACCAGCTGGACAGAGAGCCACATGGCCAGGGCTCCCTTCCTGCCCTGCTGCGGCTACCTGTGTGGCCTGGGGACATCTGTCTGCCTCCTGGGGCCTCAGATTCCACCTCTGGAAAGGTCCATGCCCGGGTGCCTGGCTCTCAGGGCTGTGAGGTGCCCCCAGGCCGTGGCACAAGGCATCCTGGGACCTGGAGGGAGGAGTGGGCGGTTGGGCATGTGGTGTCCCCCAGTGCACCTGTGTTACTACAGGTGCGTCCAGAGGCAGATGGTGGGGCCCTCAGAGCTGCCCCCAGGGGGGCCACCTTGCGTGGGCGGACTGGCTGGTACACTAGGGGCGAGGCTGGAGGAGGTGGGCCACGGGGTAACCTGCAAGCTGCAGCTCCTGGGGCCGCTTCCCTGCATCTGCTTCCCGCCCGGTTGGGGTTCCTCCCTGGCCGCTCTGCAGCGATGCTCGGCCTCACGTCGGGCTCAGAGTGACGGCTGGCCGTCTGTGGACGGAGACCTCCGAGACCGCGAGCCCAGGTGAACCCTGACCGCTCCCGCTGCTCCTGTCGAACGAAGCAGCTCACCAAGCCCAGGTGTGAGGGGAGAGCAGAGGGTCTTTCTCGGCAGCTGTAAGTGAATGGCCAGCTGTGGGGTCGGCCCAGAGGCCGAGGCAGACCCTACCCGGGCCAGCAGAGTGGCCCCAGGCCCCCAGGGGAGAGGCTGACCCCACGCTGCTTTCTTCTCCTGCCCACCCTGCAGGCCGAGGGAGATCAGATCCACACCACAAGGGCCCCATTGAGAGCCTGTAAAGCCCCCGTGCGGGTCACGTTACAGGCTCCCGGCCACCTCGCCAGAGCAAATGGTCAGAATGACCTCCTTCCCTCGGCACAGGCCCCCAGCCAGACCTGGCAGGCCAGGGAGGGTAGAAATCCGATCACCACTGTGTCCCGGGCAGCAGCCTCCTCTGGGATGCCAGGGGACGGGGGGAGAAGCCAGCACGAAGGCTGCAGCCAACTGGGCTGCCCAGCAAGGGCACAGGCCCTGTCCCGGTGAGTGAGGGCTGGGTAGGGGCGGAGCTGGATCTGGACCAAGGCCTTCTGATTCCAGAGTCCACCTGCTCTGTGGCTTAAAGCAAGGGCAGAAAAGCTCCAGTGGGCAGGGGAGGGCCCCAGGGGCCAGCAGCAGAGCTGCTCCCCGGCTCTGAAGAGATCGCCAGCAAGGACCGGGCGCCCGCGGGAAGGCACTGGGCTCTGGAAAGCTCTTTGCTGACCAAGTTTAAATATCGCACAATAAATTTTAAAAACGTAACAGGCTCCCATAAGCAGGCAGTGGCAACTCCAGACATGCCCAAGGAGGCACGCGAACAGAATCAGAGTCCACCCACGTGTCCAGCAGGAGGGGAGTGGCTGAATAAACGATGAGCCGCTCCCCAAACCAGGGTGTATCAGTAAAGAAGGATAATGATGGCGGCCCCTCATGTCAAACCATGCTAGGGTTTCTAGCCATGGGGATGGAATGCTGATTACAAAAGCAGTTTTCAGAATAATTTGGACAACACGAAACCATTTGTTCAAACACACACACATACTAGCAGAACACACTCCTACAGGTTCTGTGTGTCAGTGCATAGAGAAAGATCTGGAAGGATCTACCGAAGTAATGGCGAGGAGGTCTAACTCGGCGGGGTCATCTAAGTGTGGTCGCCAAGGAAGACTGATAAAATTTGATTTTCTTAAAGGCAGAAACATACTTGCATCGGGCTGGGATGTGGCTCAGTAGCGGCTTGCCTAGCACGCGGCAGCCGGGTCCCCTTCCCACCCTGCGGCAATAAGATAATAACAATGAATCTCCACACACACACGCGTGTGTGCACACACGTACACCTCCACACACACGCGCGTGTGCACACACATACACCTGCACACACGTACTCCACACACACACGCGTGTGTGCACACACGTACACCTCCACACACGCACTCCACACACACGCGCGTGTGCACACACGTACACCTGCACACACGCACTCCACACACACGCGCATGTGCACACACGTACACCTGCACACACGCACTCCACACACGCGCGCGTGTGCACACACGTACACCTGCACACACGCACTCCACACACACGCGTGTGCGCACACACGTACACCTGCACACACGCACTCCCAAGTGTTTCCTTTATATAATTGAAACTTAGTACAACAAAATCAAAAAGACACAGAGCTGCCTGGGGAGCGGATCTCCATGTTGGAGGGGCGGTCAGAGAAACCCAGACAGCACTGGGACGGGGGACTCGATGGCCTGCCCAGCCTCAGGCGCATCGCCGGGGAAATGGGAGCAAAGGTCCCATTCCAGCTGCACGCAGACCCACTGAGGAGCCAGCGGGAGCCACCCTGCTCCCAGCCCTGGAGCAGGGAGCTGGACACAGGGACCTGCCAGGAGACTCAGGAGTGTCTTGGACAGTCAGAGGCACACTGGCCACCACCTCTGTCCAGCTTCCCCTTGACCCCCTGCCTCTCTATCCCAGCATCCCCTCGTCCCCAGATGAATGCCCAGCTTCAGGGGTGCTGAAGGGCTGAGTCTCCCCGAGGACTCTGCAGAGAGGCTGGAGCCAGGGACAGGGAAGAGGAGAGGGGACATGGATAGGAAGTGCTGCCCGATGCGCCTCGCACTGGCCCAACCGTGACGCACCTGTCCCCCAAGACAGGCAGAACCTGCGGGAGGGCAGACCCAGCCCCAGTCGGGAACGGGCCCAACCATGCCATGAGCAAAGGTCATCGATGTCACTACCTTCCTGAGTGTTATGAGTCAGGGTCGAGCCCCAGCTCCCGACTCTGCATGGGGCCTTGACAAGGTCACGGGCTCTTCTGTGCAGTGGGCCCGTGAGGCCCCCTGCTGCTCCAGGAGGACAGCAAGACCACAGGACACCTGTGTGGCCTCCCAGGATCGCGCGAGCTCTCTCCACACAAGGGGCTGCCCCGTCCTTTGCACCCAGGGCCCTGAGGCCCAGGTGGCCAGGGCTGGGTCCAGGCTGGCCACAGGTCTGGAGCCCGGGGCGTCTGGGAAGAAGCCTGCTCCCGGCCCAGGCAGCAAGCCAAGGGCCTCTCCAGGTGGACAGAGGCCCGGGGGACAGGAGCCAGTCCAAGGACAAGCACACTCGCTTGGCCAACAGCCTGAGTCCAGGGCAGTGCTCAGGGAGGGCAAGGGAACCACGGGCAGGTGCCACCAAAGAGTCTGGTTTCTACCTGAAACCAGGGAGGGGCCCTGGAAGCCGGCCAGCTGGGGATCTGGGGCGGGAGGGGCACACAGAGGAGGAGGACTCAGTCACCGAGCAGCAGAGACAGGCGGTGACAAACGCAGCTGGACTGTGCCCTTGACCCCTGGACATACCGTGGGGGATTTCTTCTGGGATGTGGCACTCAAGGGAGCCTGGGTCCCGCCAACAGGCTCACGGTGTCCTCTGAGGAGAGGCCACCAAGAGCAAGCAGGTGCCCCTGGTGCCTGGGAGGCTGTGGCAGCAGGCAGAGCCTGGGATGGCCAGACCACAGCCAGCAGGAGTCCCGGCGGGACCCCGGAGCAGAGGGTGCAGGACTCGGGCCACCAGTCTCCACAGGACCAGGGCCACTGTCAAAACTGAGGCATCTCAGCGCCACCTCCCTTGCTGGCCGTGTGGCCAGAGCCAAGACAGGCAGGAAGGGCACCAGCCCTGTGCAGGACCCAGGCCGCCAGAGCCCCTGCTGAAGGCCGCCAGCTGCAGGGAAGGACGGAGGCTGGGCCACCTGGACGGGCCCCAGAGGAGGAGGCGCGGGTGGGGCTGGCGGGAGAGGTGCGCCCCAGCCCCCGGGCAGGCCCCTCGCTCTGTGGACTTGCGGCCACACACAGGCCAGCCGCACCTTGGTCTCTTCCCAGGAGCCCAGGACAGGGCGGGTCGGCGCCTCTGGGGACGGAGCCAAGGGCCCCGGTGGCAGCTCCAGGACTCTGCCCTGCTGCTCCGTGGCTGGCCCAGGCTGGACGTGAAGCGTCCTCGCTGCCACACCAGAGGCTAGATGACTTCTGAGGCCACTCATGCAGGTCCCAGCCCTGGCCCATCAGAAGGACCTTGCAGGAGTGGACTCAGGCCACCAGCCACCACTCACCTCCTGGACGGACCCCAGGCCATGGGAGACCAGGCCCAGTGCCTGGCCAAGCCCTGAGGTCAGCCTCCAATCTCAGCCTCCCTCTTCCGGCCACACCCCCAACATGGCTCTGGCCTGTGTCCAGCCCGCAAGTGGACACCTGCTGTTGGCCCACCAGTCTGTGGCCTTGCGGCCCTGCAGCACAGGACAGTGGGGACAGGGAGGTTCTGCCATAGCAGGCCAACCACCCAGGTGTCAACCCACCATCTGGACGGCCTGTCCAGCCGGGACTGGCTCGGGACAGGAAGAGACCAGCTTGCCAGCGACCATTCCACTGGCTCAGGGAGCACCCTTGTGACGGCTGGAGACTCTGGGGAGACACTCGCCTGGCCCCTTTTGTCCTTTAAATCACCATGACCTCACTCCCCACCTTGAGCCTGATGCTATCTGGACAGATTTCTAAAACACAAGCCCAGCTGTTTCTCTCCCCTACTTAGAAACTATCCATGGCTCCCCAGTGCCTCCCAGGCAGAGTCTCAACTTCACCTAATGGCATCCCAGGCCTCCCAGGTGGCCCCACGCTGCTTTCCAGGACAGCTCCTCCTCCTCTCCAAACACCTCAGTTCCCTGAGCCCCGGGTCCTCTCCTCGCCTGTCTTTGCACATACTGTTCCCAGGTCCCCAAATGCCCTTCCTCCTCCTCCGCCTGGCACACTCCTCTTCCTCCAAGGCCAGGTTCCTCCCAGCTGCCTCTGCCCCCACCCCCCGCCTGCTGTGGCCGATGCCTGCTCCCTGGCTCCCTGTCCCCACATGGAGTTGAGCACTTCCCGCCTTCCATGGCAGCCAGGACCGAAGCCAGGGCTGCTCAAACCGTCTGTGGGAGAGACTTCTTTACATTTTCCGATCTGTTGCCAACTGACGCTTTTGTAAAACAATAAAAATTGACGTGGCGAAGTCAAGTTGCAGTAAGAGTCTCTCCACACTCTGTCTCAACGTCTGCACCTACGTCACTGTGACCAGGGACACAGCCTGCCGGTGGCCGGGCGCTGTGGAGCACGCTCTCTGCTCTCCACGGCCCTGGCAGGCCACGGGGCTCCCAGCATTCCAGAGGAGCCTGGGTGCAGGGGTCGCTCCACAAACACCTCTCACCCCGACACTGGACAGGAAGGTCCTGGCCAGCCTGCACTCGGTGCTGTGCTAGGTGTCCCCATTCTCAGGAGTGCACACCTCCTGGTCTTGCTCCGTATGGCCCAGTATCCCAGGGCAGAAATCTGGGCGCTGCGAGTAATCGGGCGTATACCCCCCACAGCACAGGCCCTCATGGTATTGCCCCCTGCTGGTGGTAACAGAAGTAACCTGCCTCCGTCCTCCATTGCTGTGCAACCTTGGGTAAGTCACTTCACTCTCTGGGCCTCGATTTCACCTCTGTAGATGGGGCTTAATAACATTAGCATCATGGAGCAGCTTTGAGAGTCACCAGAGGCGCCGCCTGGCAGGGCTATGACACCCAGAAGCCTCATTCAGGCCTGGCTATCAGTGACGTTTCTTGGAGGCCTGGGGAGCCTCCGCTAGGAACTCTGCCTGGCCCCCTCTCTCCCCGCTCTGCGAGATGCTTCTGTGCTGGGGCCACGCGGGCTGCCTTCCTTTGAGGACCTCACCTCTATGCCCAGGGTAAGAGGCCCCTCGTCTTACCCTGTCCCCTCCTGGGGACACGCTGAGCTTCTGCCTCTCAAATGCCAGTCCTGATCCTGATGGCCATCTGCCTGCCCTCTGGAACCCGCTGGCCTGCGGAGGTGCCTTGCGTGCACACAGACACACACACACACACACTCAGTGCCACCCGTGCGGTCTGGCCGGGCCGTGAGGGGCTGGGCGGCAGGGTGGGGTCGGCCCAGGCTGCACCCTCCCCACCCCCAGCCCACGCTCTTTACCTTGGGCCATGACAATGGGGAGTCCGGCCCCGCGGGGTCCCAGGCTGTTGGGCCCATGAAAGGCCCTCTCCCTGCCAGGGCCGGGGGCCTGGCGGGCTGCTCCTCCTGCCCCTCAGCCATCCTGGAGTCTCCCAAGCTGGCCGCCTCCATTCCGGGGCCTCCTGCGGCAGGATCCTCCCGGGCTGCCACTCTCCCCTGGGGAAGTGTGAGATGGTGGGAGAAGTCACTCTGGGCGAGCTGGCACTGTGGGGGCGGTTCCACATTTTCTTGCTCAGTGACGTCCACACCAGCCCAGCACGATGCCCGCGTCCAGCTGCTCCCCCTGCCCGCTGGCCCCTCTCTGGCCCCAGCCCTGTCTTGAGTGTGGGACCAGTGGCCTGTGGTCACCCCCTCTGCTCCCCAAGCTCCTTCCAGGCACATGGCGGAGCCACTGCCATTGTCTCTCAGCAGGGCTGAGCTCCGGCCAGGCAGATCCTCAGGCAGCAGCCAGATGACCTTTGGGTCTGGATACAGGGCAGACACGAGGCCAGATGCCCTCCCAGGGGCCATGCGGCTCTGCTCACAGGAGGAGCTGGGCTGGGCGCAAAAGGCCTGGGACGCTGGGCTCAGGATTAGAATTTGGTTTGTGCGCGCTCTGGACATGTGACCTCCCGCAAGGCACTCTGGTCCCAGGGCCTCGGTCTTCCTAGCTGCATAATGGGGTCCTAGAGCCAGCGGCCTGCTGCCTCTGGGGTTCAGATACGGGTTCTGGGGGAAGCTAGGAGGAGCACCCTGAAATGCCATTGCGGCTCAGCTGGGGAGGGAGGGAGAGGCAGGGAGGGAAGGCCCAGGAGACATGGAAGGCTCCGGAGGCCCAGGGGTGCCCCACTTCAAAGGACCCCAGGCTCCCTCAGCCACGCCTGCCGAGAGGCTGATGCTGGACATTGGCCAGCAGCCTCCAGCCCCCACCACGGCTCCCTGCCCTGCACCATTCCACAGAGGCCCCTGGTCTGTCCAAATGTGCCTCCAAGTCCTGACCCCTCAGGTTCCTGCCATGGAGAGGGTCTTGAAACCCTGTGTTTCAAATGAAGACCCAACAGATCACAGGCCGTTTCAAAGCACCTAAGAAACCTGCGAGGAGCTAGGTGACACAAGAAGGAGGCCCCCAAGGCTGCTTTTATAAATGTGGCTTTCGCACTGTGACCACAAAGATTAGAATATGGCTGTGTGACCTTGAAAGGTCACTTAACCTCTCTGAGCCCCAAGTTTCCTTTTCCATCAAATGATGCAGAAGCAACCTTGTGGGGCTGTCGTCAAGGACCCTGTGCTCAATTCCTGCTCCTTCCAGCCTTTCACCATCCCAGAGAGCAGCGTCTTCAACCAGGTCCTGAAAACACTAAGGCAAACAGAATGTGGGGCAGGACAGACACGACCGTCTCCACTGACAGAAGAGGAAACTGAGGCCCAGAAAGGCTGAATGGCTGACCTTGAACTCAAGCCAGTGAAGTGGAATGAGTCTCTGAGGGTGTCACCAGGTCACCTTAAGCAGAGAGGTCACTGCTGTCCCAGCAAAGGACACAGATGCTCTTCCTGCCTGGGACGCACCTCCCTGTGCCCACTAATCTCACACCTGAGTAGTGGCCTGGGGTTGGCCAGAGCTCAGTGTCTTTCTGGGGGCTGCCATGCAGCCCTGGGTGGGCACTGTCATCACGGAGCTTGGCATATGAGGGACAGGCCCCCGAAGGGCAGCCTCTCACCCAGGGTCCAGCAACCAAGCAGCGGAGGCAGGATGGAGCCTTGGCCATGCCCTCTGCAGGGACAGCGCGGACCCCACCAACCCGCTCCCTGGCTCCTTCTCAGTTCACCAGTCCGAGGCACTCCATCAGATCCACCGGGATTCCCTGCTACACAGAAACGGAAGCCAGGTGCATTCGAGGATATTTGTGGTCCCCCAAGACTGAGCCCCAACCTATTCACTCTGTCCCTCAGTGTGAAGGGCCACATTATTCCCTGTTAAAGAGGCTACCCCCAGATCTCATCCTCATTGCCTACCCCTACTATTGCATTAGCCTCCTAACTGGCCTCCCTGCCTCCAGCCTCACTCCCAAGCTGCTATTACAGCTTTCTGGAACTTGAATCTGTTTGCTACATCTGCCTCCTCTTCATAAAACCCTCTGAGGCTTGAGTAGTTTATCTGGCTGGAGAGTGTGTGTGAAGGAGATGGAGGGGGAGGAACCTGCAAACTGTAGAGTAACACAAGTATCACCACATCCTGGTCCTGCCCCAGGGCCTTTGCACTGGTAGCTCCCTCTCCCTAGAACACTCTCATGTGGTTACCTACATGGCCCTTCTCATGGACCCTCCCCGTTTAGAACTGCAGCCCACCCAGCTCCCGCTTCCTGCTTCCCGCTTCTCCCTCCTCAGGGTGGAGCATATGATTTTGATGTTTCTCTGCCTCCCTTTGTTATGAAGTAAGTTCCCAGAGCAGTTCTGTTCACTTTCCCATGAGCAGTGCACAGGACCTGCGAGCAGGGCCTCCACCATGTGGCCATGAATGGACTGAGGGCTGACCGCAGCGCAGCCCTTCACCTGCAGTCCCTTGTCCTCACAGCAGGTGACATGGGGACTGCCATTTCCCTATGCTCTAGTTTAGGAAACTGAGGCTCAGAGAGACGGCACGCCTTGACTTGGAATCAGTGGCTGTCCCCAGCCCCCTGCATGACCAGTCATTGCCTGGATATGTGCACACGGTGGCCTCCCACGGTGGCCCGGGAGCAAGGACTGGGCTGCGTGCTGCCCGCGCCCTGCACGGGGCCTGGCCAACACCGTGACTGCTCATGCGCACAGCCACCTGGCGAATGCGCCCGGGACAGGATGACACCCAGCCTCCCCAGCCTCCCTCCTCCAGAGCCTCCACGCTGGGTGCCACGGGGGCTTGGCCGCACCGGACGCCAGCGCTCTGGATCCACATCTGCTTTAGGAAACAGGCTCTTCAAAAATAAAGCACACGGTTCCTTTTTCTTTATTGCTTTTTTTTGTCCTTCTTTCTGCACAGCTTGTTTTTCCGGTATGGCCCCTGGGCCAGCCGCCGGGAAGCCCCTCCCAGGCCCCACTCAGAACAGGCTCTGGGGCCTCCGGGGCTCTCGGGCGCCAGCAGGGAGTGGAGATGCACCCGCTGGCTTCAGACCAGCCCTGCCACCAGGACCCCAGACACCTGGGAGCCAGGAGCAGGGCTGGGGGTTCTGGGGTTCTCTCCTCCCTGCAGGAGGCCACCCCTGAGGAGGCCACACGGGCCAGCCAGGGTTCCAGTTCTAACCATGGTCCTAGGTCCCCGCCTTGCCTCTCGGGGCCTCAGTGTCCCACCTGGGTGCAGGGATGACATCTGCCTGCACAGCCGCAGCCCCTAGGCTGTGTGCTGGGGGCTGCTTTGGCCTCACTGTGCCCCCCAAGGGTCCCTGTGCTGAAAGCCTGGTTCTCCATGGGACAGTGACTTGAAGAGGTGGGAAGTCATGGGGGCACTAATGGTGCTGTCCCTGGAAGGAACTGACACAATTCTCAGACCCTGGTTAGTTCTTCTCAGAGGCTGTGACAAGGACAAGCCTGGCCCCTTCACGCTCGGGCTTCCTGTCTTGATGGTGACTCCTGCTCTCCGGCGTCTCGCCATGACAGCAGGCGGCTGAGGAAGCCCTCCCCGCAGGGCCATGCCCTCTGGACTCTCAGGATCCGAAACTGTGAGCTAAATAAACCTCTTTTCTCTGTAAAGCCGCCAGCCTCGGGTATTTTGCTATAAAATGATTAATACAGTACATGACCTGCTTAGTACCAGACCCAACCACATAAGCTCTCAATAAACAGGAACTGCCATCTCCATCCTCTTCGTCACCCCTGGGGCTCCTGCTCTGCGGACCTTCCACTGACTCACATGATCTCCAGATCAGCGCAGACCTTAAGGGCCTATTAAATCTCGCCTGTCACCCTCCTGGAACTTCCCCACACACAGTCCCCATGGGGCGTGGACACCTGAAAGGAGGGGGAGCTTATCGTCCTTGCTCCATAAGCCAGTGATTTTGCCTGCCTTGGCTGACACCAGCCTACGTGGAGGGAAGTGGCTTTCATTCTTCCATCCTCAGCCCTGGGACACCGTGAGTCCTTTGTCTGCAGAGGCATTTACTGAGGTACTCTCAAATCAGAACTAGATCCATGGAGCCAACCCCCCCAGAGCTGGGATCCTGGAAGAACAGGATTGTAACCAAACAATCCCACCAAGAAAGGGAAATGCCTGGAGGTGGTGTTCACAGGAGGGGAGGGGAGTGGCAGAGGTGGGCTCCCCTGAAGAGTGAGTGGAGAGGGGAGGCCTCCTCAGGACAGGGGCAGAGGGGATGGAGGGCAGGAGGAAAGCAGCAGGTGGGCTAAGCATGGCAGAGGGGAGACTCGCAAGACAGTGTCCTCGCAGGGACTAGAGGGCAGCGGAGGACAGCTGTCTCCTGCAGCCACTGAGTCCTTGAAGGTTTCGTGGGCAGGAATTGATAGGCTCAGATTTGCACATTAAAAAGCTCTCCGGGCTGCTCCCCAAGCCCTTCCTCCTGTGCGGAACAGCATGGCACTACTTCTCACTCTGCCCAGACCACTAGTGAGTCCCCAAAGCCGTCAGGTCAGGCCAGGTTATGCTACAGTAACAAAAATCCCAGATCTCAGTGGCTCCAAATAACAAAGGTCTGTTGTCACTCATACTGTGGGTCCAGCATGGGCCATCAAGGGCTCAGCACAGGGGCAACGCAAGGACCAGGCTGGCAGAGGCAGGCACATCCTGCCTCCTACCAGTGGCCACGCCCAGGCAAAGGGCACCCAGGGTTCTCACACCAGCCGTCAAATGCTTTAGCCCAGAAGTCACACTGTCACCAAAGTTCATGGTACCACCAGCCAGCCACTTGGTCCAACAAGTGAGGGGACCTCCATTCAACCGTGCTATGTATCTGGAAGAACTGGAACTATCTAGAGGAGAGCATTAAAGGTCTCCAGACACCACTCTCCAGCTCCAGCCTGCCCTTCCCGGGTCCCCACCATTCCTAGGTGGCAGCTGTGCCAGTATTCCTGGTGTGGGACCAGCCAGGCCAGGAGCAATCTCGGTATGATCAGAGGGGTCCAGGAAGGGGAGGACATGAGGCCCAGAAAATGTGGGGGCCGTACCACTCAGAGGTTTTTAGGGTTAGGGTGACATTTTGGCTCCTTATCCCACAGGCACTGGGAAGACTTGAGCTGTATAAGCAGAACCTGGGAGGCCTGGCGGATCCGACTTGGAACACACTGCTGGCTGCAGACTGAGAGGGACGGAGGGGCAGCTTGCAGGTGGCCTCACAGGCTCCGGCGGTGGGCCTGCCAACAGACAGCTGTGGCTTGACTAAAGCACTGTGGAGGAGGAGCTGGCGAGAGGTGGACGGAGTCACTTGAGAGGACAAGGTTCTCCATGCTTGCCGACAGCAGGGATTGGGGTGAGGGAGAGGTACTGGGGTTTCTGCTGAAGGACCAGCAGTATGGTACCCCTTGGCCAAGATCAGAATCCTGCAGGAGGTCAGGGAGGAAGGCTAAGGACAGCCGGGAACTCCGCCCTGAAACAGCTAACAGGGCAGGCCTGGTAGGTCGCTAAAGAAACAGGTGACTCCTGACCCCTTGCCCAGTGCCCCCAACCTCCTTCACACTTGCCTACAACTCAGAACCAAGAAGTGCAAGAGAAGAAAGATCTAGAGGACAGCATCTTACTGGACACCAAGAAGAGCAAATAATTTATAAAACTTCTCAAACTGAGGGGTCCAGTAACTCAGGTCAAAAATCATACGTAAGCAGAAGTGAGAGCCACGATGGCTGATCAGGGCTCCTGGGGCAAGTGATAGGAGCCTGTCATCTTTGAGAATGTCACCAGAGAAAGGAACCAGACCCTGCCACCAGCTTCTCCTTGAGGGCCCTGTCAATTAGGAACTGGATGGAGCAGGTTGGGACCCTCAGGCAATTCTGATATTCCCAGGATAGTACCTGTCTCAAAGCTCAGGGTCACAGGGCAACTCTACTTAAACCATGAACCAGAACCTGGGCTATCTCAGGTACTTGATCTCTATCTCATTTAATCTCCTGACTGCCTTGCTAGTCAAGTTTTGGTGGCCCCACTTAGGGAAGGAGAAATAGGTTCAGAGAGGCCAAAAGTAAAAGAACAAAGCCCAGAGTCACTCAGCTGTTGAGAAAGGATTCTGCTGGGGAAACCCTGTCCATCAAGCTAAATAAAGCAAGTGACCCGACTGTGTTCCCAGAAGGAAGGGCCTACCTTTCAGAGACCCTGTCCCATTCCCAAGGGAAAGAAACCATGACTCGTTACTTTTGGCCCACGGACCCCACACCCCCAACCACCACCCCAGGAAAGTCCCTAGCCTCCTTCCTCTGGAGGAGACGTGCGGGCAAAGGCGAGCGAGGGTGCCACACGCATGGCGCTCCAGCACAAAAGAATGGAAAATTCTTTTGCTCCAGCGCAGATGAAACCCCCAAAGTTTATAGGGTTTCCAGGCATTAAGAGCACTCTGGCCTTACTGCCTCCGGTCCCCAACACAAACAACTGGGCGTGTTTCCTTTCCGCCACTCTAAATTATATACCGCGGCTTCTCTCCCCACGAAGAAAGGGCTGAGAAAGAAGAGAGGTGCCAGCCCACCCTGGGCGCCCGACCCGCTCTCCACCCGGGTCCAGACGCCAGCAACTTTCCACCGCATGGCCCGTCGCCCACCGCAGCTCGTCTCCCTGCAGCGACGCGCCTAGGGCACGCTGGCCTTGACGGAGGAAGGTCATTGGCCACCAAGTTTCTGCAGTTTCTGCATCTGAGAGTACCTCGGGGACTGCGAGTGGGGGTGGAGGCTTCCGAAGAGTCTCCACCGCGACTAGACCTACAGTACGGCGCAGCCCCCCGCCGCTCGGCCCCGCTGCGCGGGCACCCGACACCGCGCCGCGGAACGCCCCCTCCCCGCGCCCCGCACCTCGCCGCCGAGCGCGGGGCGACGCCGCCCCCGCGAACTAGGCCAGCGGCCCGGCGAGCCCTCGACTCCGCGCCCCGCCCCGCCCGTGTCACCGCGTTCTCATTCCGAACGCTCGGCGCGGGCGGCCGCTCCCATTGGTCGGCGGCCACGTCCGTCAGCGGGCGGAACGAACGCGGAGAGAAAAGGCTACATTGTAACAAGGCGAGCGAGCGAGCGAGCCGGGAGGAAGGAGG
>JAJEJO010004706.1:541059-577029 GCA_020662805.1 Glaucomys volans | reverse complement strand
CGCAGTAGTGGAGCTGTTCCACCGGGAAAAGGAAACCCCAAAAGGTGCGGAATCCTGCTGTACCCACTTTTGTCCTCCAGAGGGCGGGCTCCCCGGACCCCAAAATCATGGCATTGCTGTGTACCGGCAGAGCTGAGCTGCGCCACAAAGCCACGTGTCTCTCCTTCCACATCAAGGGCAGGAAGACCTCAGTGATCCGTACTCCACTGACGAGCTGCAGTTCAGAACCTGTACACATGCGCGCGCGCGCACACAGTTAACAACGCAAAAGTATGCATTAACTCAATATCGTTTTTATTAATAAGAACATTGTATTAACCAGGTACAAATGTACAACTAATAGCATGTGATGGGGGAGGGCCCTCGAATCCTAAAAAACTGGGAACCAAAGCTCTAACTCAGGTTTCTAATTCCTTTGACTTCCAAGGCGGGGTGGGGGAGAACAGAACTTCACGTGTGGGACTCATCCAATCCAATAGAGGGCGTCCTTCACCTGTACAAGCCTTGAGCGCTTCTTTTGGGGGGTGAGGAAGAGGGAGAGTGTAACGCCTGAGTTGGATGGGCTTTTTGTTTTATACTAAGACATTTACGGGGGATGTGGATTGGAGATAGCTACCAAAATTAACATACGAATATTGCGGGAATGCCTTATCTTTTTGCAAAGAGTCGAATTCATTTTATCCTTTAAATTAGATCCGTCTAGATTGACCTAAAGTCCTTAGGCAACCCCCCACCCTTGGCATAGACCAAGGTTTTGGGCTGACAGACTGTGTGGTCGCATTTCTTTTATTTTCCAAACACGTGAGTTTCCATGCGGCAGGGTTATCCAAGGGGAATGAGTAATTCTGCAAAAGTCCACCAGAGGGAGCCAAATGACTGCCTTAAGCGCCTTCACCGTCGGTTTGGTTTTTCCTCCTCTGGTCGCTGCTTGATAAAATGCGTTGAGCTACCCTCTGCTTTTCTCCCTCCTCTGGCGGCCCAAGACATTTAAAAAAATCAGAAGGAATCATAGCGTTAGAAATGTACATTACTTTTAATAATTATTTAGATGCAAACACATACTGCTAAAGCAGTTTAAATTATGTTAAAAATAGCATTGTTGATAGGCTAACATTCCCACCCCCAACCTTCTGTATGTTTAACTGTTTTTATAGCATTCCGTGCAAGCTTGTAAAGACAACAGTAAATGAAAGCTCAATTCTCTATGTAAATTATGAATTTCAGAAGCAGTAAGTCCAACAATGAGATTTCATACACACAAAAAAAGAAATGTACATTGCTTATTTTACTTTAAAGACTATAGACATTAAACAAACAATACTATTGTGATAAAGTGTGACTGTTGTCAAAATATTAGGAAATGGAACAATTAGAGTGGAGCCTAAGGGGAAAAGGGAAATCGTGGATACACAGTGAGGAATAAACGAGTCCACCGGCCAGCCAGGGGGCAGGTGAGGCAAAGATCATGATTATAAACCACCTGACCAGAGTGAGCTGACTAATATTTGAAGTATCTGGGTTTTTGTTTTGTTCTGGGGCTCCGACCCAGGGGTGCTTAACCACTGAGCTACATCCCCAGCCTTTTTTATTTTTTATTTTGAGACAGGGTTGTCCAAGTGACCTTGAACTTGCTATCCTCCTGCCTCAGTCTCCAGAGTCTCTGGGATCTTCGGCAAGTGACACCATGCTTGGTTTAAAGCATGTTTTAATAGAGGAAGTTGACAGTTGATTTTTCCTTCTACACTTGGATGCCATATAGCTTTGTCTTAGGAACTGTACAGGCAAAGCCATCTTCCCTACTCTGTCCCACTTCAAACAGATGAGGCAATTTGTCCTATGTCCAAATAAGACATAGGTGTTTACTCTGCCAAAAAAAATGGCATCTGAATTTCAGCCTAGTTTTCAAAATATTCTCCCTCTTTCCTGATACCCACCCTTGCCTTTCTATCCACAACTCTCTGGCAATGGATCCTTCTCTAAGTACCGCTCCAATCCCATAGTACAGCTATTTTAATCCTGACTTCCTTGTTAAACTCTCAACTCCTTGAGGAAAGAAATGTGTCTTAGTCCCAGGATGCAGGGTGCAGGGCAAATAGTACAACCAAACAATGTTTGTGAAATCAATATCATCAGGAACAAGGTGTATAATAATTAGAATTAAAAGCTAGCAAGTATTTCCTATGCATTAATCTCACTAAATACTAGCTATGTGTGGACTCATTCAATCCACAGAAATGTCCTTTGAGCCAGGAAACAGGAGTACTCCTGTTAGCTGCATAAAATCAAGAAAGCCAAGGAGATGGGTAAGAAAGATTCAGTAATGCACCCACAGTCTTTAGTAGCGTAAGCTGAGAATCCAGAGGCTGATGCCAGAGCGTACATTCAACCTGATTATCTCTCAGCTGATGGAGGCTGGAACAGAGTTACACACTCCTCGCATCAGTGTCTGGAGTGGGACAAAAGACTCAGCTTCTGGAATAAGAAACTACCCCTCCTCCAAATACAGTGACTTAAAGATCAAAACATTTACTGCTCGCTCATGTGCAGGGTGAGTGTTCTGGGTCACAGGGTGACAGGGTGAGTGTTCTGGGTCACAGGGTGGCTCTCCTCCATGCGGTCACCCGGAGACCCCCAACTCCTCCATCCAGGAGTCCTGCCATCCCCAGGGCCCTGTGCTTTGTGTGACTGAGGCCGGACCACACTGGGTCCAGGTTGCACCTGACGGGAAGGGGGAAGAGAGCACAGGGAGGCGCACTCATCACCTTGAACACTCCGGCTCTGGGGACAACTTGGTGACACAGCCACATTTAACTGCTGGAAAAGTGAGGTCTTGCTGGGCAGCCATGCGCACAGCTACGAGTCCAGTTTATGGGAGGGGGAGAGCGAACGGGGACGTTGTGGGACGTTAGCTGTCGCTGCCACACGTGGTACTTGAGCCAACTTGGTACTAACCAACATTTTATTCAGCACTCCCAGAGGACAGGTGATCTGCTCATTAAATGAGAGGATGACAACAGTCTGGAGGGGAGGGGACCATCTTGGATGATGATACAAAAAGCTCCCAAGTTTGGGCAATGGGTCCTTAGATACGACACCAAAAGTGCCATCAACAAAAGAAAAAGTAAACTGGACATTATCCAAATTAAAAACTTCTGTGTTTCAAAGGTGTCAATAATCTGAAAAGACAACCTTCAGAAGGGTGAAAATCCTCCTTTCTAAAATTTATGAAGACCCATGTGACTCCATTAGAAAAAGATGACCCATTCTTTTTGGGGGGTACTGAGGAACCCAAAAAAGGAATAACACTGACACATCTATGTATGGCTGAACGTTGAGTTAAGTGAAAGAAGCCAGTCATGTAGGACCATGTATTGTTTCGTGAACCTAGCAGTGCTTAACTACGGAGCCACATTCCCAGCCCTTTTTATTTTTTAGAGACAGGGTTTCACTAAATTGCTTAGGGCCTTGAGAAGTTGCTAGGGCTGGCTTTGAACTTGAGATCCTCCTGCCTCAGCCTCCCAAGCCGCTGGGATCACAGGTGTGCGCCATTGCACCCAGAAAATAACCCAATTTTCAAATGAGCAAACTGAAAAGATATTTCTCTAAAGATGATCCAGGAATGAGGACATGACCATTGATCATCAGGAAAATGCCAGCCCAAACATTCTGAGATAGCACTCCACATTCAGGTGGATGACTATAAGCGTCAGTGAGGGTGTGGAGAAATTGGAACCCACATAGCTGCCATTGGCACCAAGCAAAGTGGTTTAGGGCTTTGGAGAACAGTCTGGAAGCTCTTCAAATGGTTAAATAAAGTTGCTATATTCTACTCCTTGGTATAAGCTCTTCTCCAAAATAAAAACACATTCACATGAAAACTTGTACACAAATACTCATAATAGTATAATTTGTAATTGCCAAAATGTGGAAACAACCCAAATGTCCATCAGCGGAAGTGATATATTTGTACAATGGAATATTATCTGGAAAATAAAAAAGGGAATAATACTGACACATCTATGTATGACTGAACATTAAGTGAAAGAAGCCAGTCATATAGGACCACATATTTTTTCATGATTCCAATGATATGAAATGACCAGAATAGACAAATATATATAAATAGAAAGCAGATTAGTGGTTGCCTGCAGCTGGGAGGGGCAGATGCTGGGAGTGACAGCTAAGGATTGTGGGTTTTCTTTGGGAGGGTAATAAAAATGTTCTGAAATTGTGATTGTAGTTATAGTATATAGTGAATATATTAAATACTCTCAAAGCCATTGACTTGTACACTTTAGATGGGTAAGTTGTACAGCATGATAATCGTATTTCAACACAGCTATTTAAAAATGATAATCAGTTGGGACAGTGGGCTCAAACCAATATGGTGAATGCTTACAGTTCCACATAGGACCCAGCTCCAGTACCCTGGAAGCCCATCTCATGAGGGCAGCCTGGGAGAGTCAGTGCTCTCCAATGTCCAGAGGGCTGACAGGAGGACTCAGCATCATGGTATTGACAGTGATGGGACATTGCTGCCAGAAGAGTCCAGATGCTGGATTGAAGGTTGTCCTTTTCCAATTTTACTTCTGGTAGCTGGTAGGAGCTTTCAGGTACTGGGAACTCTGGAAAGCAGACAGGAAACAGGAAATACACTCATAGGAAAAATGTACATGAAAAATTGACCTCTTAAGGGCTGTTACTACCAAGCAAACCCATCAGGAGAGCTTACTGGCCTCCGGTCATCTGATCAGGCCTCTGGGGTCAGGCCTGTTGTGACTCCTCTCACTGGAGCCAAGTAGGGAGGGCCTTTCAGTTGGGAGCCACTGGCTGGAAAGGGGGGAATCTGCCTTGACAGCCATATGGCCAGGCTTCCTGTGGGCACAACAACCACAGAGGCAGTGGGGCTGGGTGATCCAGGAATCAAATGGGTTTGAGAGAAGAAAGTCAAAATAGCGACAGGTCTGCAATTTCTAAAAACCTTCCAATTGTGCTTCCTTACCATAAACCAGCCTCTGAACCCTTTTAGCCCCTAAAACATCAGCTTTCCCTTTCCTCATTTGCATTCCCTCCCTTACCAAAAATAACCTGAGGACAGAATGGAAAATGTGAACCATAGGAAGAACTATTCTTACTAGAACTCAATTTTGACTTTTCCTGTATGCTTCCTGGCAGAAAGAAAACAGAATTGTTTAAGCAATGATTTAATGATTATTTACTTAATTTAAATGAAACTATTTAAATAGTTCTCACTTTCTGAAGGAAGAAAGGATATCAAATTCTCAAGGCATGAAAGATTTACCGACAAAATAAAGAATATGCTGCTGCAAATTTTTTGTTTCAGAAGACAAAAATCGAGAAATGGGAAAATGTTTTTCAACAAAGCAAAACTTTAGTTTTATATTTATACGTGTTGCTCAGAAGTTTATGACCTGTTGGTTATTTCTGCCAAAGCCCCACATATGTTAGAAATCAGTTTAAACTACTTAATTTCGGTGATAATTCAGCCCCAAAGAATAATAAATCGGCAATTCATTTTGTTCCTTGCAGGGCTCAGCACTGGGGAGGTGGAGTATCTCTACTGGGATGGTAGAGTATGAGGATGGCATTTGCTTTCCAGAAACTTAGAAGGTAACATGTGAAATAAGTTGAAACAAAACAAACTCAAATACTGGCACAGGCAGCAGCCACACACTGCACCTTCATTGCATAGAAATTCCAGAAGGAAAGATTCTGAGAACCACAGTTGGAAATCAAGAAGGGTCACAAGTATGGTCTAGGGACATTGTATTGAGAATTCTGACCAGCCTGCTCCCCCAAGGGGCACAAGGCTCTCGCTCACCCAGGCAAGGCTGGTCCTGTGCCAGCAAGACCAGGAGGCAGAAACGGCCACCACACTGGCCTCATTGCAGGACAGCCGGCCCCCACAACAGATGCGGCCCCACCCAAACAAGAGAGGTTGGGGACAAAGGAGAAGCTAAATCCCTTGGCCATCCCCGACTACCCACCCCTCTCTGCATGGCTGGGGCCTCAAAGGGACCAGGTGGCACTGAGGGCAATGCTGCCATCGGCTCCTGGGAACTGGCATTTTTAATCTGCTCAATTAGGAATGTAACAACTGCTTGCTTCCACTGACCAGGCTGGCAGGGAGGGTGCAGACAGCCACATGTGCCTGGGGCTGCCTAGCAAAAGCTGAAGCAGCACAACTGAAAAGCAACCTCCAGGGATGTGCATCGGCTAAGAAAAAGCATGGACGTGCCCAGCTCTTCTTGCTGATCCTCCTCAGTGGGTGGTGACTGCAGGATTGTGGCGATCAACATAGAGGCCATGTGTCTCTTTTCCTCACTTCTAAATGGGCATAATAATAGTATCTACTTCTGCAGAGATTGAGAGAAAGCAGCTCAAGTGACGAAGCCTAAAGCTGCCATACGGAAGCACCAAAGTGAGCTGTTAGGACTCTGATGAGTTCTGGTATTTCAGTCCCTCCACCCTTTAGGGCAACATTTAGATGCATTTCTTGGTATAGTTTGGATCCTGAATGTCCCCCACAAAGGCCCACATATTAAAGGCTTGGTCCCCAAGGTGGGGCTATCACAAGGTGGCGAAACTCTTAAGCAAGAGGGCCTGGTGGGAGGAGGTTAGGTGATTGGGGACATGGCCCTGAAGGGAATATTGATACCTCAGCCTCGTCTCCTCTCTTTTTGATTCCCAGCCACCAAGAGGTGACTAGGCCTCCTTCACCGCATGCTCCCGCAATGATGCACTGTTGCTGCCACAGGCCCAAAGCAACAGGGTCAAGTGACCATGGCCCCAAACTTCTGAGGTCATGAGCCAGAATAAACCTTTCCTCCTTTTAAGTTACTTATCTCAGACATTTTGTCCAAGTGACACAAAGTTCACTAATACATCTTTCCTGAGGTGCAAGGGGAGGAGGGTTCAATTATAACACCATGAAGAAGTACACAGCAACCAGTGTCTCAACGAGTCGAGCTGTTTTCTGAACTCTTTGGAAGTTCACAGGGCTCAGAAAATCCGAGGGTGTTGCTTCCAGAATTGAAATCACTTACACTCTGCCTCCATAGGAGGACATAGAGGTGGGGGGCAGAAAACTTATACCCCAGAAATTCAGCTTCCTATATTTCCCCACTTGCACCAAGGGCCTACTCCTATATCTGCAGCCACATGGTTCAGGAATCAACTATTTTGTAGCTAAGGGCCTATGTTAGGGAGAATAATGGTCCATGCCCTAATCCCTGGAGCATGTGAATATGCTAGGTTACATGGCAAAGAAGAAATAAGAAGGGGTAGAATTAAGGTTGCTAATCAGCTGATAGTAAGATAGGGAGATTCTCTAGGATGATCCTGGTGGCCCTAAGCAATTACAGAGTTCTTGAAAGTGCAGGAGGGAGGTAGAAGGAGATGTGATTAGAGAAAAAAGTTCAGGGAGATGTGCTGTCAGTAATTTTGCAGATGGCGGAAGAGGGTATATCTTGATCTGTTTCTGCTGCTACAACAAAATACCTCAGACTAAGTAATTGATAAGTAAAATAAATTTATTTCTCACAGTTCTGGAGGATGGAAGAGTCCAAGCTCAGGGCACCAGCAGACTTGGTGAGGCTCACTTTCTATTTCCAAGATGGTGACTTCTTGCTGCATTTTCATATGACAGAAAGGAAAAGGCAATGCTGTGTCCTCACGTGGTGGAAGGGGCAAACACACTCCTTTCCATCTCTATTATAAGGGCCCTCATGACTTAACCACTTTCCTGAACCTCCCAATATCATCTCAATACCATCCCAATCTCATCTTGGTGGGGATTAAGTTTCCACATGTGAATTTTGGAGAGACACTAACATTCAGGCCACAGAAGAGCCACAAACCAAAGAGTGTAAGCAGTCTCCAGAAACTGGAAAAGGAAGGGAAATTGATTATCCCTTATTGCTTCCAGAAAAGAATGCATCCCTGCTGACACATCAGCTTTATGCCATCAAGACCCAGGTCAGACATCAGGTCTACAGAACTGAAAGATAACATATATGTGGCATTAAGTCACCTGCTTGTGATAACTTGCTATGGCAGCCACAGAAAATGAAATGTCTTCCCCTGATCATCTGGCAATATCCATTCTGCCTCCCAAAATGTATTTCTTAGAAAGGGGCATTTACCATCTCTATAATTTTTCTTTCAACCTGGTGTAACAGACGGGTCAAATGTTGCTAAGGCACTATGCCTGGCAAATACAGGGGTGAAATCCTACCTGGGAACCATCAGTGAGAGCCTGCCCTAGGAGACACGGAATGGCCAAGAACCAGGTCTTGGAACAGGTGATTGTGGACATGTTCATGGGTTGTCAAGAGCATTCATGTTCTCCCTGATAAACCTTTAATGCTTCTAGCCCTTCAGAGCCAGGAGCCCTACAGAGGCTTTAAGAGAGTATTCATATATTAATTCACAAGGTTTAAGAGAGTATTCATATATTAATTTTAACTAATTTCCTAAATTTTATTAATCAGGATATATAGGACTTTCAACCAAAGCCTATGACTGCCATGAAATAGCCAGGACTTTCATAATGAGTCCATAGAATTTTTAGATTTGGGAGCTTTATGGATTCTGAGTTTTCAGATTAGGGATGCTCAACCTGTACTTGGTAAAACCCCATTATCATGTCTATGGCTTCCAGATTGTAAATTTTGGAAAGATGTTTCATTTGTGTGATTCATTTGTGTCTAGAATGTTAATCCCTCCATATGTAACCTTTATTCAAGGGTTATTTCTGAGCCTTCCATATCTGTGGGTGGTAGGTTCCCCTTTGTATTGGGAGATTTATTTCAAGATCAGCTTCAAGATTTGCCAGACTCAGATTCTGGTCTGGCAAATGCCCAGCATTATCAACATCCACTGTGAGCCTTGGAGAATCTGATTTGATAGAGAGCTTTCCCCAGTCTGTACCTGGGAAAGAAAAGGCTTAAAGCAAATCCCCTGGAGTCTCCTTTTATGGGCCAAATAGAGTTAAAGCACATGTTTCCTGATCATTGGAGTATAAAGCATTAGAACCACCGTGCAAAAGAGTTCAGCTTTAAATCAACCAAAGTTAAGGATATGTACATTCTATAACCCAAAACTTTCATCCTAGGTTCATACTCAAAAATCTCTACATTTGCACTAAGAAACATGTACAAGAATTTCATAGCAGTATTATCCACAACAGTTCACATTGGAAACATCTATGGAACAATTAAAATAGTAGTCTATTCATGCAATGCAATACTACATAACATTTGGTGTTGTATAGTTATTTCCTCTTTTTTCTATTCATAATAGTTTGACAAAGCTTTTGTGTACAGTATTTTTAATATTTCTAGGTATTAATTTAGAAAATATTGCACTTATAGGCTCTAAACAAGGCATGTCCTTCCTCCAGGACCAGAGTTCAAGAGTGTAATGAGTTCAAACAGGTCAATCCTAGGTCTATGTAGAAGAGCTTGTTAGAGAGGTGGGCCAGTTGGTCTGCTGCATGGGGCTCAGTTCTTCCAAAACTGCTGCTTCGTCTACTGATGCCAATAAAAACGAGCTTACATTTGTTTTTGTATTTTTCCACTGAGATGCATAACTTGGGTGTTGTGATAGTTAACTTTAGGTGTCAACTTGACGAATTAAGGAATACATAGAAACCTGATATAGTATTATTTGGGGGGGTGTATTTCCATGAGGGTGAGGAAATTTATATTAGTATACTCAGTCAGTTGACTGAGTGGGCAAGATCTGCCTTTAGGTGAGTGGGCACCACCCAATTAGTCAGGGGCCAAGAGATCAGAGAAAAGGCGAATAAGTCTGTCTCATGGTGGTCGTAGGTTCACTTTTCTTCCACTTGCCCTTGAACATCAGAATGTGGGACTTCCTGGCTTTTTGACTCCAGGGTTTACACCTGAGGCTTTTAGCTGAGGCTTTTAGGCTCTTGGGATTTCATCCTTGGATTGACAGTTATGCCATCAGCTTTCCTTGTTCTGAGGCCTTCAAAGTTGAAGTGAGCCATACTCCTGACATGCCAGGGTCTCCAGCCTGCAGATAGCCTGTCATGGGGCTTCTTGGCCTTTATAATCATATGATCCATCTCCCCTAATAAATCCTCTCTTATATCTATCTATCTATCTATCTATCTATCTATCTATCTATCTATCTATCATCATCATCTATCTATCATCTTCTATTGGTTCTTCTGAGAACCCTAATTCAGGTATATTTAGGTCACCCCATGAGATCTTCTAAAGAATTGAAGAACTTTCAGTATATCAGTGAGTGCCTCAATGCCTAGGACACCAATTCTAACAAAGTTGCAGAGTCTTTATTGTAAAATGGAAATGTTAATGCCTATTTTGAAGAAATGTATTTGAGCATAGGTGAAATAATATATGAAAAGCCTTCAGTTTAGACCTATCATATAATAACACTACACAAAGAAAACTATGCACAGGAAGGAAACACTTCCTTTCTTTTCTCTTCAAGGCTACCTTTCTCCCATAGAGGTGACAGGATCAGAGAGAAGAGGGAAAGAAAAAGGAAATAGAACCATAGAAATCATGACTTCCATCCAGGTGCAGTGGCACATGACTACAATCCCAGTTACTTGGGAGGCAGAAGCAGGAGGATCACAAGTTCAATGCCAGCCTGGGCAACTTAGTAAGATCCTGTCCCAAAATAAAATAAAAAGGGTTGAGGAGGTATCTCAGTGGTAGAGTGCTTGCCTTGATGTGCAAGGCCCTGGGTTCAATCAAGGAAGGAAGGAAGGAAGGAAGGAAGGAAGGAAGGAAGGAAGGAAGGAAAAAAGGAAAAAAAGAGAAAAGAAAAAGAAGGAAGGAAGGAGAAAGAAAAAAGAAAAAAGAAAGCATAACTTCCCAGCATATTTTACTAGAAGGCAGCATTTATATGGGGGTATAATTAAAGAGGCACTTCACCCTGAATTTTGCCTTCCCTCAGATTACCACCTTGCTTGGAATTCTTACCATTTGAGTCATTCTTAGAAGTTAAAGCATTGTTGCCAAAAGACTGAATCATGTGCCCCTTGACAGTTTTGTCAAGTATTTTCCCAAAGGTCCTTATTGGACCATTTTAGAATCATCTGGTATATTACGTTAGGTAAAACTAGATGCTATAACAAACAGTCCCCAAATCTCGGCTTTATGACATAAAGATTTAGTTATTAAAAATAAAAAAAGATTTAGTTACTGCTGGTTACATAGTTGAATGTGCATTGGCAGATTGTAAGGGTGGACTGAATGACAAAATCTTTCAGGATTCCAAGTTCCCTCCATCATTCATGAAGGGAATGCCTATCCCATCACTCAAGATCTCAGAGTCCTTTATGGGATCCTCTGTACCTGCCAGCAAATGACAAGAGGAGAAAAGACCACATAAAGTATTTTAAGGTTTTAGAGACTAATACCAGAAGTAATGTATAATCACTTTTGCCTGTATTTATTTCCCAGGACTCAACTACTGTCCCACACAACTGCAGGGGAGGCTGGAAACCTTAGTTTAGCTGTATTCAAGAGGAAAAGGAAAATGTTTAGTGATCTCATTACAATATAAATGTATATGAAAATGATAAATCTCTTCCAAAATCATATATATATATATATTTTTTTTTCTCTGATGCTACTTAGATTTAATCAGAATCTCTGGGACCTAGAAATAAAAAGTTGAACCAGATGATTTTCATGAGTACTAAAATCCAGAGATGGCTTTTATGGTTCCAGCACTAGGTATAACTAACACTTCCTCTTTTCCAAGAATTTTCATTATCATTGAACTTACTTTAGATATCAGATTGGGTTTTCAGATTAATTTTGAAAATCTTTCAGAAATTGTAATAATTGTAGAGTAAGGATCTCTAGGTTGCCCCCAACACTCAGATTCCAACATCCCACAAAGGCATGGCTGATCCTGGTATTTTCCAGGTCTTCTTCTCACCAATTTTATTCTTATTCAGACACAGAGGATTTTGTAGGGCTATATTGAGCAACACAAAGAACAGCTAGACCATAAACTCAAATTTATTGTTTTAGGGACACTCTTGATGTCACAGTGATGGAAGACATCATTTTCTGGGGACAAATGGAAGAATTTCTATCAAGTGTCAGTCGCACAAATAACTGTTGTTTAAAAAACCAGTTTACTTTTATTTTAGACATCATGAATCAGGACATTTATTGTGTTTCTTCTATGTTTTGGCTACTGAGAAGTTTGGAGCCAAAAACTGTAGACAAGTGCACAGAACTCAATTCCAGTTACATCTCCGTTTTCCTATATTTAAACCAAACATTCTCATTTGCTTATTTTCTTATTCTGATGAAGTATAATTGGATATGCTACTTACTCTCTATTTTGAATGAAAATTTTATAGATTTTAATCATTAAATGTTATATTATGACAGAAAATAAACAGAATATTGGTCCTTGATGTTTTGACTAAGTTTTATCCCAAGGGAAATGTTCCCTGCAACTGACATACATGAAAGGCTTCATCATTTGGGTTTAACCCAGTACTGAGTTTTCTCACAGATTTAAAAATTCATTCAATAACTAAAACCACATGTTTCTGGATGCAGTAATGTGTGCCTGTAATCTCAACTACTTGGGGGGCAGAGTCAGGAGGATCACAAGTTCAAGACTTAGGGTATGTAGCTCAGTGGTAGAGCACCCCTTGGTTCACTCCTCAGCACTGGGAGAAAATAAAATAAATTTTTTAAAAATCAGCTGGGTGCAGTGGCACACACCTGTAATCCCAGCAGCTCAGGAAGGCGAAACAGGAGGGTCAAGAGTTCAAAGCCATCCTCAGCAACAGCGAGGCATTAAGCAACACAGTGAAATCCTGTCTCTAAATAAAATACAATAGGGCTGAGGATGTGTCTGAGTGGTTGAGTGCCCCTGAGTTCAATCCCCAGTAGCCAAAAATAAATTAATCAATTAAGTTTAAAAAATGAATAAAAATCCATCCAGCTGTATCTTTCCAAGATTACCCTGTCCCAGTCATCTCTTACTGAGATGAAAAGGCCTCAGTTCTGGGCCCAAAGGCAGCAAAAAACTGAAATACCACCAGGGGGTAGTGTTCAGGGTACAGCTCTTGGCTTTGATAAATTGTTGTCCAAACTTTTCTGTAATAATGTTTAAATAAAATAGTGAAAAGAAAACTAGAAAGAATTCAGACATTCTTAAGGCTATTGTTTAGTAAATTTTTCCTACCATGAATATAATAAGTTATGAAGATGATTGAAAGGAAAATGTCTAAATATCCATTCAGTTAACTAAATTTTATTGGGGACTCGTCTATATTCCATGCCATATGCTTTAGTATGCTATTTCTATTTTACATACAGGCGCATACACACGGAGGTAATAAGCACACACGGGGCAAGATGTGTTAAGAAGGTGTGACCCGGTTTCTTTCAGCCAATGGCTAACAGTTTGAAGGAGGTTGCCTCCACAGGCACCGCCTTACCTTCAGCACCAAGGCCAGCGCACCTGGCTCGCCTGGGCTCCCACAACCTTCCTCTTTCAGGGAACTCCCTCTAATGCCCAGAATTGTAATAAATATTCTTAAAGAAACGCGCTTTTCTCGCTCACGAATTACACTTCATTTATTGATCTTCACAAAGTGGCCATTGGTACCAGCAGGCAAAGTGTTCCAGAAGGAGAGATGACAATGTTCAATTTATTGGAGATGCTCCCTTACACACGAGCACGCATGCACACAAATACACATTTCCAAAGGGGTTGTATGTTGCTTGAATTCACTCCTCAGGAGCCCAGCCACTCTTGCACTGGGAAGCAGTTAGGAAGAGCATTTCTTGCTTCTCGTCCTCTCCTGGAGACCTTCCCGTGCAAGGACAGCGATACTGGAAGGGAGGAGCACAATGCTCAGGGCTTGGGTTTTCTGAGATTGGTTCTTCCAAACAGCTTTTCATCCCTGGATTTTGTGTGTATCTCCCGACTTTAAAACTAATAAACAGTAACAATCTACCAAAAATTGCCTTTCCCAACTAAAGTAATAAAAATCCTGTGAGGAAAACAGATCAGACATTGATTCCCATTTCATGGATGAGAAAACTGAGCCCAGGAGATTCATACCCCAGATAACACAATGAATCATTGAAAAGATGAACAAAAAAGCCGGGTTTCCAGTCTTCTTTTCTGCTCATTCCTCGGTAGATACGACTATTTGAAGGCTGTGTCCAGGGTCCACAATTCTGCACCTCTCCCTCCAGCTCAATTATCTAAATACCGAAAGAGTAGAAAGTCGAAAGTGAGATGGAGGTCAGCGGGGACGTGAGGCCAAGGATTGCTGCCATTCCTTGCTTTCTTTTTCAGAAGCCAAAATTGACAGTGCCCTTGCTCGGTGACAGCCCCTAGCCCGCGGCGCAACTCCTGGCGTCCGCGGGGGTCCACACATTTCAGGAGCTTCCAGCTGCCCCTTCTCCTACCGAGGGTCGCCAGACGCAGAGCGCAGGGCCAAGTTGGATCCGAGCAAGGGTGGCCCTGGAGTCGGTGCCAAAGTCTCCCTGGGTACACTGCACCGAGAGCTGCTTCCTCTCGCTCTGTGAGCGCCGCTGCTCGTGTCGGACCTCAGCAGACTGCGCGGAGACCCGGGGGCAGCCAAGGAACCGCGGGGACGCTCCGGAGTCCCAGAATCTTGACTGCGCGGAGCCACGGCTTCCCCAGCGCCCTCGCGGGCTAACAGTCAGTGCCAGGGAGAAGAGCAGGGCTCTCCCTACCCCACTCCCCAAGTGTGCCCGGGCGCGCTTCCATCTGATTAGAATGTTTCTTCCATCTGATTAGAATGACAGTAGCTTTCAAGTCATTCATTATGAGAAGAATTTTAGTCTTAAAAGAAAAAAGAGAGTCTCACTGTAATTGTGAGTTGTAATAAATGCAAACTTCTGGTGCCTTCCTCTGCAGTATGTAAGACAGTAAAAAATGTGTCTCGTCCAAACTCGCTCCCTCCCCAAGCCCTTTGTGAAGTCAATCCCTAACAAAGGGGACGTGTGAATATTCAACACCGAGTCTTTCAGTTGTTATTTTCCGGAATCTCTAAGTTGGCTTTTTTTTTTTTTTTTTAATGGGCGAATACCTGTTTAAGTTTTTAAAGCACATGGAAATCGCCCGCGAGCGACCATATAATTTGATTTGCCAGGCAATCTGCAGAGCGATCGCACATCATTTATAATGTTCATTGAGCATTTTGCCTAATTGTGTCTGTCTCTGAAAGGGCAGCGCACCCCCTCCCGACCGCGAGCAGCACAAGTGGCGACATTCCCATGGAGCGGCCGCGCCGCAGCTTGCTGCATTCAGCGCGGGCGGCAGGGCCGCGCGCTTCCCTGCCCGGGCGACGGGCGCGCCTGACGCTAATAGCTCGCGGCTCAGGTACGAGCGGGCGCCGCATTTGACTCCATTCAATTCACAACCGGCCGCGCTTGCAGGTGTCGCCTTTTGAAACCTCCATTCAGGCGGCCGCTGTTCACTTCTCGCTGCGCTGCGGGTTTTGTAGAAGCGCAAGAATGGGGCTGATTATTCCAGTGCCCACATGCCGCCCCCACTCCGCCCCACCCCCGTCCGACTCGAGGCTTCCCTCGGCCAAAAGAGGCGTTTAATTAGTTCTGGGGCAGCGGAGAGCCGGCGTGGCCGACAAAGCCCGGCTCCCCAGGTAACCCCGTACCCTGTGGCCCCGGGAGGGGGAGCGCGGCGCTACAGCACCCGCATAGGGCCGCGCGCTTCCTCCAGCGCCGCCGCCATGCCCCTGCCCTCCCGCCAACTCTGCCGGTGACCCAAGGCTCGCCCGACAGGCTTGGGTGGCCTCTGCCAGCACCTCGCATGGTCCCCCGGCGCAATCAGTTCTCCGAAGCTGCGCCCCTACCTGCCTGTCTCCAAAGCCAGGCCAGCCCGGGAGTTGGACACTTGTGTTCTCTAAGATACCTGGCATCTCCCTTATCCCAATTTGGGGAAATACTGGCACACTTTCCCCTTAACCCGCCTCTGCGTCTCAGCACTCTACTGCGGGGTCTGGGAAATGGCTAATGGCCGCTTGGCCATGCTGACAGCCAGCGACGCTCCCTTTGCAACAGCTACTGTGGCGCCAGAGCGGGCCCAGAACACGCTTATCTGCTGACAGCACCAGGCGTGGTCAAAGTCACTGCAGGGACGGTCCAAGGCCAGGATCGCGACCCAGGAAGCCTGGACTTAGCTGCGCTGGGGCCCCAACGAAATAAAGCCGCCTTTGGGTCGTGCACGCCCAAGAGGCAGAGGAAGCTGGGGCGCAATGATGGCAGGCCAGGAGCCCACATTGTATCTTTGGGGCGGAGGGGGCGATGGCCGCGGGACCGAGTAGGAACGGGTCCGGTCCAGCCTTATGATTTGATTTCCGCGAGCGTCTGAGACCGCGTCACCCCATTCGTTCCACTGGCTGAGCTCTATGAACCGGCGGCGGGGCGGGCAGGAGGCCGGGCCGGGGAGGGCCGGGTGGTCCTGCTCCCCCGCCCCCGCCCCGCCGGCCTCGCCCGAGCACAAGTGTTGGGATTCCCACGGACCGGCGTGCTCTGCGGCTGGAGGCCGGGGCGCCGGGGCCCGGGAGACGTGGAGGACACAGAGGGGTTTGTAGACACGGTGACCTCCGGGCTCCGGCTCTGAAAGAGCCTGAAAGGAGACGTTTATGGTGCATTACCAGTCAAGGGCTCAGGTACCAGCGCCTTGTGTCGGGAAGCCCCAGCGGCCGCCCGTGCTGCAGGTGTCTGCTATATAATCGCCCCGGGAGGGGGAGGGAGGGCCGGCAGGGAGCGGGCGGGGAGGGGTCTCGGGCTCGCCCGCCACTCTCGCGGTGGCCTCTGGCTCCTCTGCGGCCATAGCAGCCAGCCTGGCCTGCAGAAGGAGGTCCTAGGGGCTGGTACAGAAAGCAGCGAGGTGTGGTGGGCGCCTCCCGGACGGTATTTGCCGGCTTCATTCGATGGAGAAGGCAGTCTGGAGAGGTTTTGGGCTTCTCCCCAGCCCCGAGACCTAGTTTTAAAACAAAGATCCCAGGCCAGAGCTCAGGGAAGGCACAGTTTTGCCCACATGTTGGGTTGTTTGGTCCCCCAGCGGCCTGCTGGACTTGACTTCCCACATAGACCCACTCTCCTTGTCTGACTTCCTGTGCAAGGTCATCATTACTTTTATTTGTGCCATCTATCATTACCTTTTTAAAAATATATATTTTTAGTTGTAGGTGGACACAATACCTTTATTTTATTTTTATGTGGTGCTGAGGATCAAACCCAGGGTCTCAGGTGTGCCAGGTGGGTGCTCTACCACTGAGCCACAACCCCAGCCCCTATCATTACCTTTTGACTGAGTAAAACTAAGTGCTTTTCTTCAAGAAAAAAATTGGACCGGGGGTGAAAAAAAAAAAAAAAAAAGATGACTGTGTGTCTGAAAAGGATTGTTTGGGAAGAGAATAAAAGGGAGAGGCTTAAGCTTCCCACGTAGACCCACCCTCTCCTTGTCCATCTTCCTGTGCAAAGATGGACCTGATCCTGGACTCATTTAGCAGCTGCTCTTGTTTAAAGCAGTGCTCCTCTCTCCAGTGCCAGTCACTCTCTGCCCAGAAGAAACCAAGGAAGGTATATGAGCTCCTTCAGGCTCCAGCAACTGCTGTGCTCTCAGTGGGTCACTCCTGTGCTTCTCTGTGCCCAGAAAGGCCAGGCAAAGAAGAACTCAGACCCCTCCAATTGACTTCTAATGCAGAATCTCAAAATCCTTTTCCTTTTAGGGAAAGGTTTCATTGTGAATGAAACCTGATTTCCAAGTCGGTTCCCAAAGGCTTTCCTGGTTCAAATACTAATGATATTAAGATTCTTGAGAGGTGTTTGATGATATTCAGTGCTAACTTGAGAAAGGATGAAGCAAACAGAAATTGTGCGTGTCCAAAGGAGCTTCCAAAGATCCTAGACATTTCCTTACTGTGTGTAATTTTAGTTGGTTCTTTTCTTTTCTCTGTTTCTTTTTTCCAGTATTGGAAATTGAACCCAGGGATGGTGCTCTGCCACTGATCTCTGTACCCAGCTCTTTATATTTTTATTTTGAGGCAGGGTCTCACTAAATTACCCAGTCTGGCCTCCAACTCATCATAATCCACCGGCTTCAGCCTCCTATGTAGTTGGGATTACACATATGCCCCACTGCATACTACTTGTCTGTCTTTCTTTCTTTCTTTCTTTCTTTCTTTCTTTCTTCCTGTTTAATTTTGATTGATTGATTGATTGATTGAGATGGGGTCTCACTGAGTTGCTTAGGGCCTTGCTAAATTGCTGAGGCTGGGCTTGAACCTGCAATCCTCTTGCCTCAGCCTCCCAAGTCACTGGGATTACAGGTGTGCACCTCCGCGTCCAGTTCCATCATTACTTTCATCTGTGCCATCTATCATTAGCTTTTGACTGAGTAAAACTGAGTCATCTTTTTAAAGAGAAAAGTTAGGACAGGGGTGGTGAAAAAAATAAAGATGATTGTGTGTCTGAAAAAGATTGTTTGAGAGAAGAAAGGGGAGAGACTAGTCCCTTACAAGGTGAAAGAAAGTCTTTTCCCTTGTTAAAAATACAGAGAAATCCCCACTCACCTCTTACTACATTCTCAAACACGTGTCTTGAGTAAGTTCCCCCATAGCTGTCTCCATTTCCTACCTTGATCCAGTCCTCAACAATCTGCATTCAGGTTCACACACTGAAATTTTTCAGTCATTCTTTCCAGTAATTTCCATGTCCCCCAATTTAAGGACAATTTACAAACTTTTCTTGCCTACAGTTTCAGCAATAGGTCAAACATTTGTCTCCATGCCAAAAGCAGAATCCTAGGTCTCATCTTTTACTTCTTGTGTTTTTCCAAGCCCCCCAGCCACTAGTCACAAACCTCTTTCTACAATATTGCTCCCGTCTGCCAGCCACCTCGCTCAGGCCATCACACTGTCAGCCCTTCTCCTGCAGCCTCCCAATTGGTCTTCCTCCCTGCAGTCTTGCTCTGTGCCCATCCATTCCCCATAGTACAGCCTAAATATCCTTTCTAAATGGCCAACTTTACCAAGCTACTTCCCCATTTAAAATTCTTTCATGATTTTTCTTTCCCTGATTATTTGTAAATTAAAAACATGTGCTACTGTACTACTCAATAGTGTGCATTATAAAGAACACAGAAAGCCTGGGGACATAGCTCAGTTGGTAGAGTGCCTGCCTCGCAAGCACAGGCCCTGGGTTCAATCCCCAGCACTGAAAAAAAAAAAAAGATGCAAATTTAAGAAAATGAGGTAAAAATATAAATGATCATTCTATTTTTTTTCCTCCCATATCCCAGTAGAGCTTATCCACTCTGGAAATGACTTCTCTATATAATGCCAAACTCCATAACACAACATGTAGGGGTTTCCTTGTTCTAAGCAAAGCATATTCATTTGTATCATTATCCCATCTCTTTATCCCTAATAAATCCCTTTATACCTTCAAATGCCATAACCATTCCCTGTTTCAAGCGTATCTCTATCTTTGCTCTGTATTCTCACTAGTCTGTAAGCTCCATGAAAAAAACAATCTGTTTCATTTATTGATATGCTATGAGTTATTATCATAGTTCCCAGCACAAAATAGACACTCAATAAATCTGTGTTGCACAAGTGAACATAGTACTTCTGTTTTCTGTACAAATACTGGAAAACAGAGAAGGCTGTCCATAGAAAATGAAAAGAATGAAGACATGCAAGGCAACAGAAAGAAGCACAGGATAGATGAAGAGAACATCTGGACACCTTTCCAGGTCATGGTGTGTTAACTGGGATACAAGAGTGACTTCTGCATTATTTAAGTTATATATATATATGTATATATATATATATATATATATACACACACACATATGTTCATATATACATATATGAGCATTTTTAAGTTATATATATAACTGCATTATTTGTTATATATATGTATATATATATACACATGCTCAAAAGTTATAGATAACTTATCTATATAAATATAATATATATAAAATAAGATTTTAGACAAAATAAAATCATATATATATATGTACATATATATATATATATATATATATGATTTTAGACCACACAAAACTGACCAGGAATTTGAAATTTGGCATGAGGTCTAAATGATGTCAGACACTCAGTTTCCTTCTATGTAATTATTCATCTGTTCTCAACATATAGCCTGTCAACTCATGGTTCAAAATGGCTGCTCCAACTCCTCCTGTTGCCTCAGCCTTCCAACAAGGGAAAAGAGGAAAAGTGACAACATAGGACATGTATTTCTCTTTCAAAAAGAGTCCCAATGATGAGCTGTACTTCTGTCCACAACCCATTAGGTAGAAGTTAGTTTCACAGCCACACAGAGATGCAAGGGTAAGTTTGGAAATGTTTTATTTGGGGTGGCCCTTGCCCAACTAAAATTCTAGGCTTCTGTTATGAAATGAAGAAGAGAAAGAATATCGGAGAAGTTCAGTTCCTGCAGCCCGTGGTACTGCCACATCCCCAAAGCCTCAATACCTCGCTGTCCTTGGATCCTAGGAGGTCTGCGCACCCCATGCCATAGGCCCCATTTGATGTCTGAATGAGTTCAAGCTGTTAACCCAGAGCACGATGTAGCGAGTGGCTGTACCACGGCCCACGGTGCCGCAGCAGAGGTGTATCAGACGGGCCAGGTGATGCCATGGCAGCAAACCCCAAAGCTCGGTGACTTCACACCACCAGTTTCTCTCTAGTCTGTGCTTGTTCCATGATGGTTTGCAGAGGGACCCTGATCACCACCGTCCCTCTAGGTCCCCAAGTGACAGGCACTCTGTCTCAAGCTCTTTGGACGGCCATTATAGGAGAAGCAAGAGACACTCTATGTACTGGCTCATGCTTCCTTCCAGAAGCCACACGGGGCAAGTCACAGGGCCCCATCTCCCCTCACAGAGTTAGGGAAGGACAAGCTCTCATCCGTCTGGAAGAAGGACTGGAGTGTCGGTGCCCACTGGCGCCCCCACCCTGCTCTGCTAGAAGCTTTCCAGGTTAGCTTCTAGTCACTACTGGTAACTTTGTAAAGCATCCAGAAGCCACTGTGAGCCCTCTGCCCCTGTCAGGCTGAAGAGGGAAAGGGCCCCCAGTGCACTGGGGACCTCTAAAGTCAACGGCAACATCAATCATCCCTCACGCCTTTCTAAATTGAAGTAGGGGCATATCAGAACCATGCAGCCTCAGCTCCATTCACGACACCCCGTTCCACGGCACGTATTCCTAGCTCCGTGGTGGATTTTTACAGTGGGTTCATGTTCTAGTCTGGCAAGCACCAGGTTTTTTAAAAAAGACACCAAGGATCATGTGAGAATACAGACATTTTACCAGGAGGACAACAGGCTTCCAAGGCTGGCAAAGACTAAATAAAAGTGAGATTCAAGGGACATGAGACAATCCCTGACCACCCCCCACATATGCTTTCAATGCAGCAGAACCACAAATGTCTCACTTTAAAAAATCATTCCTGTGATTTATGGCATTACCTTTCAAGGGTACTAAGCAAGTGCCAGAGAGACAGAGTTTGGTTGCTATGTCCTGCTCGTACCTTAGTGGAGCAGATGTGTTCCTTTATGGCCTCTAGCTGAGATCAATGGCCCTGAAGTAATCGGCTTTTAAAGAGGGCAAAAAGGATAATTTGGAGCACGGGGTATTCTTTGAGGACACGGGTCTTGGTGGGGCATCCATGTGGTCATCGTGAGGCCGCTCCCTGCACAGGATGGGGAGGAGGTACGACAAGCCTTCTTGAAAGGCACTGATCCTGAGCATTGCTTGAAGTTGGGAGCTCAATGCCCAAGGGTGCTGCACACCTCCAGGCTTTGGAAAATATGTTCAGTATTACATTTTTGTCCCTCCTCTGTGGTCACATTCCCCCAGCACTAACTCAGCTTGACATCATTCTCCTCCTCCATTCCTGGGGCTGAGCACTGAACCCAGGGCTCACACATGCTAAGCACATGATATGCCACTAAGCTACACCACTAGCTCACCACCACCCCCTTCACAAGCCTCCTCCTCTCTCTCTAGGACAGGCAGAGTCCTGGAACCTCAACTACATCCCTTACTACATCAGAGTGGAATTAACTGCTCCTCTCACCTCCTACCCCAGGGATGTGTTCCAGGATGGCATCTCTGTGTCCCTCACCTTTAACACAGTGTCTTGGATGTAGTTGGTGCTTAAAATATTTCTTAAAGGGATAAGAAAATTAATTAAGGCTTAAAACAGGATGTGTGGAACCTGTTCTCAGTATGTCTGCATTGCTTATAACTTCATTATAAGAATGAAAATCAACAAGACTTAAAAACAGATATAAGTGATTGCTTGGCATTATATAAAACTAGTAGGCCCCAAGGTATTCTATTGGGGTACAGGAAAAATGTTAGAGCATCATTTCTATTTTTACTCATCTTCTTAAAAATTTCTTTTTGTACCAAATGTATTAGCAGAGTCTTATTTGTATGCTATTTTAAATGCATAAATACATATAGGAATCACAAGAGTGATACTCAAAAATGGTAATTAGCTATGTCAGGCACATTAGCTAATCTCCATCCCACCCAACAACACATAATGTTTTCCCCTCCTTTTTGATAACACTCCAAGTTTTAACTAGGATCATGGCTACCTAACTCAAGACTATGTTGGTCTGCTTCCCTTGCAGCTAGATATGGTCATACAATGACTCAGACCAATTAAATATGATTAGCTGAGATGTGCACAACCTTCAGGTCATGTTTCAAAAGGAAAAGAGTGTTCCCTTTTCTTCTTCTGGGATGCAGACACAATGGAAGGAGCAGGAGCAGCCATCTTGGACTGAAGGATGAAAAGCCACGTTTTAGAAAAACAGCAACAAGCTAAGAGGAAGCTGGTCCTCCAACTCATTTAGCCATCATATAAACTTTGGATTTGTTATGCTCAGATAATTATATGAGGGAGACATAATGTTATACAGATGCTCCTCAACTTATAGTGGGGCTTCATTCTGATAAACCCATCATCCGTTAAACATATAGTTAAGTCAGAGATGCAGTTAACACACTTTAACCTTCCAAACATCGTAGCTCAGCCTAGCCTGCTTTAAACATGCTCAGGATACTCACATTGGCCAAGAGCTGGGGGAATCATCTAACACAAGCCTATTGTATAATAAAGTGGTGAATATCCCACATGCATACATGGATGGACATTTTGTAGACACGATAGGATACAAAAACCCAAAATACGAGCTGGGGATGTAGCTCAGTTGGTAGAGTGCTTGCCTTGCAAGCACAAGGCCCTGGGTTCAATCCCCAGCACTGCCCAAAACAAACAAACAAATAAACAAAAAAACACAAAAAACAAATCCAAAACACAACACCCAGAAAGCTGTTCACACAGGACCAACACTATAAGTACCAGCCACTCGTCCTCATGAACAAATGTGAAACTGGATGCCCCTGGCTGCCTCTGGCCCACGCGGAGAGCATCATACCACATTTCACTATCCTGGAGAAAGATCAAAGTCAAAGTGCAGTTTCTACTGCAAGTGTATTGCTTTCATACCAGCCTAACCTTAGAAGTTTGTGAGTCAAACCATCATAAGTTGAAGATCCTCTGTATTTGCATCACTCTTATATTTAGATATTTGTTACAGAAATCAGAACTTTTAACCAAAATATTATGAGGTGTGCAGCCAAAAGAGTTTGGAGACAAATTTTGTTGTTGTTGTCGTCGATTTGGTTGTTGTTGTTGTTACTGGAGATTGAACTCAGGGGCACTCAACCACTGAGCCACATCCTGGCCTTTTTGTATTTTATTTTGAGACGGGGTCTCAATAAGTTGCTTAGAGGCTTGCTAAGTTGCTGAGGCTGGCTTTGAACTCGAGATCCTCCTGCCTCAGCCTCCCGAGCTGCTGGGATTACAAGTGTGTGCCACCACGCTCTGTGAAACAACTAGGTTTTAAGGTGATTCCTTTACATAGACATTGAAGTTCAAGAAGACAAATGCCAGGGGAGTGACCTCTTTAGCTCTTCACATGCCTGCGATATCACCTCCCATTCAAGCCTTTTTCTTCTACACTTCATAGACATTTAAAAAGCTACAGATTAACCATTGAGTACAGAGAAACAGGAAGGGAAGTGGCATTGAGTCCCTGCTGTGATTCAGAATGCTCGTGCATAAAATTTCATTAACTTTCCACAACAGTCCTTCTGTTATACATGATTATTTCTTCCCATCATCAAAGCCAATGAAATGAGCTCAACAGGATTAAATAATGGATCCAGGAACAAACAGCTGCAAGGGGTGGTGGAGCAGGTATTGAATGTGACTTCAGATTCAGGGGGGTCCAGTGTCCACACCCCTCCACCTGCACCCTTCCACATGTGTTTCTAACCCTTCAGACTCTTCCTCTCGCCTCTTCTCTCTCCTCTTACCTCACTTCCTTTTTGCTTTCCTGCCCTTCTCCCTGCTGACTCCTACAGCCACATATATGTATTAGATAATCATCTGGAACAGTGTTTCTTGCACAGTCCCTTTAACATGTGTAGGTACCTATATACATGTGACTACCGACACATATATGTACATGTGCTATCTAGAAAATCTCCACCTTTGTCAAGAAAAACAAAGCATTGACCAATAAAACCTTTCATGAGGGCTGCAGATGTAGCTCACTGGTAGTGCTTGTTGGCATGTAGAAGGCCCTGGATGCAATCCCTTGCACCTCAAAAGCAGGCAATAACTTGTATGGGCCCTCAGAGTCATAGTAAATTATTGTTAATATGAAATGACATAAATAGTTGCAAATATAAAATGCATATGTGTTGCTTTTATGTGACTACCAAACCCCAAATTCCTAAAATAGAAAAAACTAATCAGGGGCTGGGGTGCTTGCCTAGCATGTATTCTAGGAACTGAGTTCAATTCTCAGCACCACATATAAATAAATGGATAAAATGAAGGTCTGTCAACATCTAAAAAATATTTTTTAAAAATCTAATCAATAAAATTGAAATTAACCTTAATGTGACAGATGATAATGACATTATCATAATAACATATGCCTCTTATAGAGTTGCACAGTGTTGGTCCCTGTCCATGTGATGATTCAGTCTTCACCCCCAGTTTAATTCAACTACAATGATAGCTTTGTCATCTTGCTTGTGTGACCATTTGGTCTCTTCTTTGCACACGCACAATATTGGTGTGTTTCTTTAGCCTGTACCAGTTCCAGTAGCCCAGTTGGTTCCATTGCTGTCTAAAGCATGAGTGTAAATTCAGAGTCAGGCCCCAAGTCCAATGGCAGGACAGTTTAGAAGGTGTCATCTAGATGGTCCAGAGCATGCTCATGCTTTATCATCACTGTTTTTAAAAATAATCATCTAAATATTGTCACAAAAGTGAAAAATTGTTGTCAGCCTTAATTTAAGAAATATTGTTCTAGAAAATGAGACGGGGAATGACAGGTCCAAGGACAGGTCTCCATAAGGAAAACCCACCCCCATTATGGAAATAGTCCCCCTGTTGGGAGGAGACTACTGAGAAATGAGCAGATGGGGCTGAATTGTGTCCTATGACCAGCCTGGCTTATTTTTCCTTCCAGATGAGAAAACACTCTTGGAGTGTTCTCTGCAGGGCTGGTGAGAATGAGAGGGAAATACCAGCCTCTACCCAATGCCTGCCCTCAAAGTCTACGTGTATGTCTAACAGTGGCTCAGAGAGGGACACTGCAGAAGAGACATAAGAAGATTGACTTGCTTGATGCCCCTGCCGAGTGCTGAAGGCTTGCTCTGCCCCTACACCACTTTCCTCTGACGGGGCTGGACTGTATAAGTGGACTACTTTTCCAGGCTGCACTTTTGAGCTATGAGCATTAGCAAAAATCCAGCAGGCCTAATCCTGATGACTCCCAAGACAGGAGAGGAGTTGAACAGTGCACTGCATTCAATGTCAATAGCAACTCAAGCTCAGCATTTGTTGATATATTTGTTGCTATTTGTCCATTGAAAATCGAGGTTGTTGGCTAGAGGTGGGCAATCACAAAAACAACTCTATCCAAGTAAGAGGGTTCCTACTTCTCACCAATGATATACCCTCATCCATTCCACCATTACTAAATAACTGAGCAGCTATTACTGTGTGCCTGGTATTGCTTATATGAATTATATTTGTTAGTTCATTTTATCCTCAAAATAATCAAGAGAAATATTATAATTTCTTTTTGCATAGGACTAGAGGCACACTAAGGTGACAAAACCTGAGCCACAGGAAGAGACTCACAGGGTTCTTATCTTTTAAAAAGTTCAAGCATGGAACCTGGTGTCTGGGGTCTCAAGCAGCTTTCCCTTCAAAATCTGTTGTTCTTAAACAGTACTGGGTGCTTTCCCTGTTTGCACCAGGCGTCATTCACTGCATACTTCTTTAAGCACAGATTCACCCAGCTGAGCAAACATTTTTGTTCTACATGGAATTTTAAAGGAGCCACAATGATATTGTCACTGCAATGCCCCAACATCTTCAGGACCACAGATGTGAGTCAAAGGTGTTATGGATAAGGAGTGGAACAATTCTGAGAGAAAGCAAAATCATGGTCTACCAGTCAAGGAATAAGATCAGACCACAGATAGAATACAAAGTTCTCCTAGATGGTGCAAAATGTATGAGCTGAATCAACTGTGAGTTCTCAAATGGAGTGAGTGATGCTAGGGAAAATAAAATTATCCAATAGCAAAGGCATATGATAAACTATCCTTCCACTATTAAAACCTGTCAGTAAAGATATGGGGGAAAGCATGGGGAAATACTATCAAGTGAAAAATGCAAGCAACAGAACTAGAAATGAATGGAAGAAAATAGGCCAGAATGATAGTAGGACTCACCTGAAGGTTGCGGAACCACAGACAATGTAGAACATGTGGTAGTTTTCATGAGTATTTAGTAATTTTAAATTTCCTTTATATCATTGAATCCCTCTGAATTTTGTTCAATACTGACTTCATGCAGGGAATAAAATTTCATTCCATGTCATTCTATCTCAACTGCACATCATGCAAAAGTCAGTTTCAGAAGGAACCTACCCTGCATCTGGCTGTCCCTGCCAGCCCTTGCTGATTCTGCCTACCAAAGGGTACTTGTTGAAAATGGCACAAGCTAATATCCAGTCTTTCTGGAGGGTTCCTCCAGAACCTATATGAAGACATCATGAACTCCAACATTTTTTTTTGAAAAATAAATTCATTAACATTTGTAAAAACTTCCTGACTGTATTGCTCACAAAAATAAAAAAGGAAAGAATTATACAATGAAAAATTCAATGCACTAACTACTCATTTCTTTTCTTGATACAATTAATGCCACCAGGATCTTGTATGTTCATCTAGGGATAGTGATGACTACACAGATGCACTGACACATATTACTGTCCTCTTCTTAAAATGCAGGTGGGACTATGCTAGTCACTCTTGCTTTTTTCATTTAACAAAGTGTCTTGTTTATTTCACCTTATGACTGCTGAATATTCCATTCTATAGATGGAACACAACTCACTAAAGTCCCCACTGATGGATGTGAAGCAACAAAACACATAGCTTTGAAAAGAAAGGAAAAGATGTGGGGAATAAATTCCTGTTTCTATTGAATTCCTTCTTTTTCTTTCCGCTGCTCACTTTGGAAGCCAAGATGCAGAAGTCTGATACTAATGACTTGCAATGTTTACGTTACTAAAGTTCAAACACCTTCCAGAATAACAAGGTTGAAGGACAAAGCTCAGGAGCTTTATAAACTTTGGCATGACAGAAAACACTTACTTGGATCATGATATCAGCATTCAGGTGTTTCTCCTTTTAATGATTAATGTTTAACAATGAGAAACACAGGCAAGACGGAAGGAGGCAGGCACTTAGCCTTGGACTTGCTCTATCTCAAGGCAGCCCTCATCCCCCAATGGTACATGGCCCAGCTTTATTTATGTACTTTAGCCTGACCAGCTTCAGAATGGAGAGGGTGTCAGTGGAAACCCCCTACATGGTATGGAGACACTCCACCTCACACTCCCTTGTGTTGGAAAGCCACTCATTTGCACTTGTGACCCCTGGTGCCAGCTGTGCCACTGGGGGCAAGCCAGCCATTCTGAATCTGTTTCCACTAGGAAATGATAAAAGTACTTGCCCCATTTCTCTCAAAGGGCTGCCGTAGGAGCTGAGAAATGTGAACATCATATGAAACAAAATGCATTAAGTATAGACACAAGGAAGGAGCAGAGCGCTGTCATGAAGCACACACATATGGAGTCAGCCAAACCTGGCATTGGGTCTGGCTCCTCTCACTGAGCTCACAACCTTGGATGGAAGACTGAGCCTTAATTAGTCACCTGTTGAATAAGAAAGAATACTTTTTATCTTGCAGAATTACAAGACTAGATGATACACATATCTGAAAGTCCATCATATTCATTTTTTAATCTTTTCTAGAATCTTTTCCTTCTATCTATCATAGGATAGAATGAAATAGTTCAGAATATGATCAAGTATGGTGAGAAGAGAGAGGGAGCAGGAGTTCAAAGGGTTGAGGGTATAACTTAGAGATATAGTGTGTGCTTAGCAAGCATGAGACCCTGGTTTGATCCTTAGCACCAAGCCAAGAGTTCAACATCATCTATACCAGTCAGTTCTGGGATGGGAGAATATGCCACAAGATCATGAGATCAGAGTAGGTCTTCCAAGTGGAAAAATTGTCTATACACAGTGTGATTTCTGAGGTTAGAGATTGTGTCCTGATCTCAAATTTAATTCAGCATACTTTGTCTTATTCTGGAAACAACACATTTAGCAAATTCTCCCTTAATTGTTATCATACCTTGATCTCAGTTAGTGCTATGGTCCATGCAGTGAAGCCAGGAGTCAAGGCCAGGGAGGTGGCGATTGGTATTCTGGGCTGCTTTAGAAGAGGCCTGGGCAGACCATAGTGTTCATCAATACAAACACACCTATTATGGGTTAGAGAAGCTGGGCTGCTCTCAGCAGCCAGTGGAACCAGCACTGGGCTGAAATGATTTGGGACTGACGTTACCCTGCTGTGTGGCCTTAGGGAAGTCACAGAAACTTGCTGGGCCTCAAAGGACCTTATGAACTCTGATTCTATTTTTCAAATCCTTTCCTAAGAGCATAACAATAAAGGAATAGGTTGATGAGGGTTCTGGACCCTCAAGTGGGGCACAGAAAGATGCCTCAGGTCAGGAATGGAGGAAGTGGCAAAGAAAGGGGATAGGAACGTAGGAAAGGACAAACCACCACCTACCCTCACCCTGAGTTTCTGAGATGAGGTGGACAACAGACAATTGGGCCTTGGAGAATTAACATGGACCCATTTGGTGGGGGGTACTGGAGATTGAACCCAGGGGTGCTTAACAACTCAGCCCTATTTATTTTTTACTTGAGATAGGCTCTCACTGAGTTGCTGAGGCAGGGCCTTGAACTTGCAGTCCTCCTGCCTCAGCCTCCTGAGTAGCTGAGATTACAGGTGTGCACCACCACATCTTTTTTCATGGACCCATATTTCAAACTGTAAATAGACCATGAGTCATGACCACAAGTACTTGCTTCACTAGTGGTCTCTGTCCAGGTTCATCCAAGGAAGGGACACGGATCTGGGTTCTAACCCCACCATCACTGCTCCTAGAAGCTGGAAAATGTTTGATGGAAAACAAATGAACACATGTTCAGGTCCCTGAGGCTCTTGGGAACGGGGAGAACCGGGACTGGTCACTGGTGAGGGGAGGTGGAGAAAGAAAGAGATCAACCTCAGCGGCCCTTGCTAGGATGTTTCCTGGAACTGAGAACCCAGGAGAGGGTTGAGGCAGCCCAAAGGAGGTATGGGGTCCACCAGGCCCAGGATAACAAATTGGCAACCCACCTCTGCTGAAAGGCTTGAAGGAGTCTTAAAGGTCTCACCAGGGTTTCGCACTGGGGGACCCAAGTGTCCCTTCCATTGCCCATCTCAGCAATAGGATGTCATCTTCTAATGAGGCAGGGGTTCTTAATGAGATTCAGGGACATTTCTCACGAGGACAGAGTGGAGAGGAGGGAAGCAGGAGCTTCGCAGAGAATGGAGCAGTGTAAGCTCTGAGACCAGCTTTTTCTGTGCATAAACTAACTGGAACCTTTGAATAGAAGTCCTCCACATGATACTCCACTGCCCAGAGGATCCTGGAGTGTGGAGGGAGGGCTGGAATGAGAGTTGGGGCCACTAGGAAGGCAAGACAACATTCAGTTCCAGTCTTTTCCTCATCCAACCTGTTGCTTTGAGTGGCAGAGGGCAGCCGTCCACACTGTTTTGACCTCCAGTGACCCAGAGAAAATTTCCTTTATTAGCAGAGAACTCTTTCTTCTTTTTATTAGAGAAAAGAACAATCATGTCTTACTTAAGGAGTGTGTGTGTGTGTGTGTGTGTGTGTGTATGTGTATGTATGTGTGTCTCTCAACAGGCTTTGTCCTAGCTTCCCAACAAGACCAGTCTGCAGACAGTTTGCAGACAAGAGAAACACTGAGTCAGGAGTAGGGAAGAGGAAAGAAGGAGGGAATGTTATGGGGACAACAAATGAGTACTTGCTTCCTCCTACCCTGCTCATCCACATGGGCCCAGGAGATGCCCAGGAGTTTCCAACATGAGCTCTGCCCGGCCTCATTTCCCACCAACCGTTGATTTCCCATTAGGTCACCTGGGTGCCCAAGATGTCTGAAACTCTCTCATAAACTCATCAAACATCTCTAAGACTATTTTGTGAATGCAGACAGTTATAATCACATTGAATAAAAAGATACTCACTTACACTCGCTCCCAATTCTCCCAGTACCCTCCCTTCCATCTTCATGACCCAAACATACTTTCTCAAGAAAGTGTAGGCCACCAGAGAAGATCTGCCAGTCAATGAAAGAGGGCCTTTGTAGGCTCAAAGTCAGTCTTTTCTTTAGTGAGTGGTTGTCAATATTTCAATAAGGTATTGAATTCTGGTCATCTGTTACTCTTGGAAGTCTTCAGATGGATCCATTTGGTTTTATTCTAACCACGTGAGGACAGGAAAGGACATTTCCAATGTAGAGGGAATTGGGTAGACAACAACAGCTGACTAGATCCCTGCTCTTTACAAACATCCCCCAATATCCCATAGTTTCACTCTCTTTGAGGCCACAAAGAGAAATCCAAATTAAGAAAATTATAGCTCAGCCTCAATCACAGGAAACCTGGACCATATCTGCATCCACTTATGGACAACAACCACACTATGAAGGAGGCATGACCAAGAAGCTGCTGGAAAACAGTGGGGTTCTTTACAATTGAAGGTAGGGTGCCTCTCATCTTCTAGGCTTATACAACTTTTGGGTTTAAGACTACAGTAAAAGAAAGTGAAATGTCTGAAACCAAGAGGTGTGTTTAAGTCACAGTTCTTCAGAGGCATGGACTTGGATTTTGAAGGGATTCTGAATAACCTATAGAAACCTCTGCTGGGACAATTGTCTAAAAAAGGAAGTGGCTGACCCTGGAAGACAGCTCCTGTAGTGCTCCACTGAGGCAATACGCATGGTGGCTGCTTCTTAACTCTCCCGGGATGGAACTGGAGGCTTTTAACAGGAATTGCCCCGACCTTGAAAGTGTTTCTTTGATGCTTTTAAAGTAAGGAATTCAAGTTGCACTGCAGACTGCGATAAAGTGTCTTCGGACAGAATGCACACGGTGTGTGTGTGTGTGTGTGTGTGTGTGTGTGAGAGAGAGAGAGAGAGAGAGAGAGAGAGAGAAGAAAGGTCGAGAAAGAAAGAAATCATTGAGGAATGGTCCCGGTGGCCAGTCAGAAAGGTGAGAGACTGAGGCTTTAAAATGGTTTACACTCTGCCCTTTAACTTCAATGCCCTCCCTCTGGACTGCTCCGGAGCCGGAGCTTCAATTGCCTCCTTTTGTACTGGGTTTATTGCTCAGAACCCCTAGGGTCTCGATTTGCTCTCAGAAGAAATGCACCCCACTGGGCTGCTCCCGGAGGCAGCCCCCGTCTCCTCTCCCCATTCCCTTTTCCCCTGCAGGAGAGGGCAGGGGAGGCAAGAGCGGCGTCTCCTGGGCGTGCTCCTAGACAGTGCGCTAAGTCTGCGCTCTCTAGGAACGGGACTGGGTCGCCTTCCAACCCCACTAGTACATCCTGAAAACTTCACTAAAGTCCTTGAAAGGCCTGGCGATGGGATAGAAGCCCCTAAGAGAACCCATGCCCGAGCTCCGTGCGCGCCCGGGTATTACGCGGCGAAACGCACCAACCCGGCCCCGATTGCAGCCGCTCTGACGGCTCAGGCTACCAGTGGTTTCTGCGCTGACTCCAAAGGAGGCAAGAACACCGCTGGAGGGCAACTCTTACACCCTTAGAATCTTTTATGGCTGCACGCGACAGCCCTAGCCCGGGGGGTGGAAGGACTGAGCGCTGCGCTGCGGAGTGCGCCCGGACAGGTGTTGGGCGCCACGGGACACAGGTGCCCCTGAAGCTGCGGGCTGGGCAGGTAGGTACAGAATAAGACAGAGGAGCGGGAAGAACCCCGCCTCCCTTCGCCCCAGGAGCTCCCAAAGGGAGGAAAGCGCACCCGCCGCCGCCGCCGCCCAGGGCCTCCCGGCCCCCTCCTCCCTGCTCCCCGCGCTCTGATTGGCTGGCGCGGCGGGTCCCTGGCACGCGCCTGTGGATGTAGTTATAAGAATCCTCGCGTGCCGGCCCTCAGCTTCAGCAAGTCGGTCCCAGCCCTCCCTAGTGCAGCGCGGGCGCCAGCCAGAGCGCCGCGGCGGCGGGCACTCCAGGGAGGCCCGGGGGCGGGCAGTCAGGCTGCCGCCGCGCGCCCCCAGCGCAGGGCCCAGGAGGGAGGGGCAGCCGGACCAGAGCGCACAGCAACCCAGCACTTACAAAGCCTCACCCCAGGCAGTCCGGCCGGCCCCCTGGCCCGTGGCGGAGGACAGCATGGACGCGGTGCTGCTGGAGCACTTTCCCGGGGCCCTGGACGCCTTTCCGTCTGCTTACTTTGACGAGGAAGATTTCTTCACCGACCAGTCCTCCCGAGACCCTCTGGAGGATGGCGATGAGCTGCTGGCAGACGAGCAGGCCGAGGTGGAGTTCCTCAGCCACCAGCTGCACGAGTATTGCTACCGTGACGGGGCATGCCTGCTACTGCAGCCCGCGCCCTCGGTAGCCCCGCACGCGCTCGCCCCGCCGCCCCCTGGGGGTCCCGGAGAGCCTGAGGACCGCGCTAGTTATTGCTGCGAGACAGGGGCGCCCCCCCGGCGGCTTCCCCTACTCGCCGGGCTCGCCGCCCTCCTGCCTGGCCTACCCCTGCTCCGCGGCGGCCGTACTGTCCCCAGGGGCGCGGCTGCGTGGCCTGAGTGGCGCGGCGGCGGCAGCGGCGCGGCGGCGGCGGCGTGTGCGCTCTGAGGCGGAGCTGCAGCAGCTGAGGCAGGCGGCCAACGTCCGCGAGCGGAGGCGCATGCAGTCCATCAATGACGCCTTCGAGGGGCTGCGCTCTCACATCCCCACGCTGCCCTATGAAAAGCGCCTCTCCAAGGTGGACACGCTGCGCTTGGCCATCGGCTATATCAACTTCCTCAGCGAGCTCGTGCAGGCGGATCTGCCACTGCGCGGTGGCGGCGCAGGCGGATGCGCGGGACCCGGCGGCGGTGGGCGCCTGGGCGCGGACAGCCCGGGCAGCCAGGCCCAGAAGGTCATCATCTGCCATCGCGGCACCAGTAAGTGCGTCCGCATCTCAGCCCAGGGAGAGGGGACACTGACACCACCACACCAAGGCCCCGGAAAGTCGGGCGAACAGACTGACAGACGGACCGACGGGCGGGCGGTTGGTCAGTGGGCACCTGCAACCTCGAGCACAAGCTTGGGTTTCTCGTGGGTTTTTTGTTTTTGTTTTTTACCCCTGAAGCTTTGACGACGGCTGCCGGGAGGGTGAATGTCCCCGCCACACCAGCAGCTCCTAAGATTCCAGAGAGGGGGAGTTAGGGCTTGAGGGGTGGACTAAGAGGGTCGCTCTAGTATAACTGTAAGGCTCCTGTTCATCGAGGTGCCCCTGAGGGGATCCAAGAAGTTCGGAGGGTGCCGCTGGGAATATGGTTGGATATTCACGTCTGTTTTCTTTTTTCACCTCCCCAGGGCCTCCCTCCCCTAGCGACCCGGATTATGGTCTCCCTCCCCTTGCAGGACACTCACTCTCGTGGACTGATGAAAAACAACTCAAAGAGCAGAATATTATCCGAACAGCCAAAGTGTGGACCCCAGAGGACCCCAGAAAGCTCAACAGTAAATCTTCATTTAACAACATAGAAAACGAACCTCCCTTTGAATTTGTGTCCTAGGAAGCATATCTGGCTGAGGATCTGATTATGTCTCTGTGCATATTGTACATGCAAATACCTATAATGTAAATGTAATTTAAGAATCAGATTTTTCTAATGGCAATCAACTGTTATTTATCTATTTATTATCCTGTCAAGTTAATGAAATAGATGATCTCTTTATATATAATTTATATAATTTATCCTGATTTTCTAAAAATATGCAATAGTGGATGATTCCCCCAGCACCTTTAGCAGAACTCTGCATTGTTGGAAAAACTCTGGTCAGAAAATTCCATGCTTATTTATTGCCAGATACGGTTTATTTCTAAGCGTTGTTAATAAATGCTATTTACACCTTTTTCTACAAGTTATTTGTTTAGTACATGATGGGAGAAACTATATCTTTAAAAATAATTAACTTGATAAAAACTAGATCAGGAACTCAAACGGTAGGTATCAAGTAGGGAATTGCTTTTTTATTTAGATGACCTTCAATTATCCATGACAGCCCTTAATCTGCATCATCTGCTCGAAATAGTAACGTATGTAGCCTACCTTTCAAATAACCTATGGGGCAAACAGGTCATAATATTTGTTATTCCCACTTTTCAGAGAGAAAGGCTGAGGCTCAGACAATATTTGGTTTACCCAAGGTCACCCTCATTCTGCCTGATCATATTGTAGAAAGTGAAGTTGCTGTGTCTGGTGGGAGCCGAGAGCTAATTTTTGGGCTGGGAAAGAGAAGGGGTCTTTCTGCTTCCACCGGCTCGAGAGAATGGGTTGCTCTTGAGCTGCCCTGCGACTCGACCTTGGGCAGTTGCAGCATCAGATATTTGAACTCAGACTCTCAGAAGGAATGGGGCCGGCGATGGTGTTGAGATCCGGGAGAACACTGGAGGGTGGGGGCTGCCAACCCAACCCAGGGTTTTTGAGGTAAGGGAGGAGGACGCCCTGCTGTTGTGTTGTGCCTGGCATCTCTACAACTGTTTTTTTTTTTTTTTTTTTTTTTTTTTGCCGTGCTGGGGATGGAATCCAGCTTCACGCATGCTAGGCCAGCGTTCTACCACTGAGCTACGCCCCCAGCCCTAAACTAGGTTATTTCTAAAACCGGCTTCGTTTTGCCTACACCAGAACCTCGTCGTCCTGCGTCAGCAATCTAGAGACCAGACAAGCTTGGGGCAGAGGGCAGAGGGTCGCCCCCTAGCGAAGGGGAGAGGAGCGGCGGCTAGGCCAGGGGTCGCTCAGCTGGAAAGCCCAGAAAGCCTGGGCTCCAGCTAGCATCCCCAGCAGTGAGCGGCCCCAGCGCCCTCACTTATGGGCAGAGCCTGTTGGCACCGCGGCGGATGGCGAGGACCCGAGCGCACGGGCGCAGAGCAGGAGGCGCGTACCTCCGCGTGGAATTTCGGTCCCCGCGCTGGCCGCCCAGGCCCTGCCACGATCCCGCCAAGGGGAGCTGCTCCTATGTAGCCTAGCAGCCGCCTGGTCAGTCAAGGTACAATCGCGAACCGCCTCAGTACCCACGGCCTTCCCGAAGGACACTATGCCGGCAGCATGCTAA
>JAJEJO010004706.1:473559-536059 GCA_020662805.1 Glaucomys volans | reverse complement strand
GGAGGCAATCCAGTTGGGCAAGAATTGGCATTTGGATTTTTTCAAATAGACGTGCACTGGCATGGGGGAATTCGAGAATTTTTAAAATGAGCCACATCTATATGAAGGAGGCTTGTCTGCAACCCCACAACTAACACCGGTGCATATAATTACATGTTAGGGCTCAACAAATTTGCATTTGTGGCAATAGCAAATGCGTGGAAGTTTTTCCATACTTTTTGAAAACATACTTGACGCCTCATTTCTTTGATGGCTGCTCAATAGACACCATGAGACAGTAGCCCAGAGTGCCCCTTCCCCAGCGTTCCTCTTGCGTGCAGTGCTTTCATCCAGGGCTTGAATTGTGTTGTCAAAATTTAGTAGAAGAAAGAGGAGGGGGCATGAGAACGGGAGGGTGTTTTGAAAAGTCTTGGAAATCGGTATATTTTGCAGGTGTAGAATGTGCCTAATAACCATGGCTAGTGCGCGCTCCCCAATGGTGAGGGTATGACAGGGACAGCTGGCTCAGTTTTCAGTGTGAAAACACCCCCTCGGTGGACCAAACACAACGACACTGACCTTTCTGCGGGGGAACCAGAGATGTGCCTTTGACTGAATTAGCCATAAAGACGTCTTGCTATGACTTTTGTTCCCCACGAAAGCAAAGAAATATTGCGTTTAATATGAGAAGTACTGTTCACAGCTTTTCCGTGCCCCTTAAGAAATATTACAGTGCTGATTTACTGGCCTTCTTCTATAGAGTTGGCCCCAAGGCTGGCCGGGGGTGGAGGGGTGGGGATGGGGCAGTGAGGACAGAGCAGGAGGCGGCGGAGTTGGTGAGCTAAATTGCCAGTTGCCTGTTTCCAAAGTTCTCTCTTTGCAGCAGCAAATTTATCAATCTTTTCATCTGACAATACTTTGAAATATATCATTGTCATCCGGAGTTGTTTGATAGATTATCTGCAGGCACAGAGCCTTTTCCAAGGTCAAGTTGAAGATTCTTGTTTGCTGTTTAACTGGGTTGTTTAAAAACCCAGAACAATGCCTGCCTGTTAAATTTTCACTTGTTCTCATGGGGCACTTGAAAGCAAGTTTTCCTATTGACCTGGGTCTCTGGACATTTCATCCTTTCGAGCTAAATTCAGCAAATAGGGCTTTGGCAATGAAATCAACAGAAGCAGAAATGAGATTTAACTTTACCATTTGTAGATTCCAAGGAGATTAAGCCATCATTCATATTCCTCAAAGTGTGTTCTAATTTTTCTCTGCATTTCACAGGCTGGTTATAGCCACATGCATCTTGTTCAACTTTGTGACTTTATTCCAGTGGGAATAAAATACTTTAGGGAGTGAGTGGGAATACAGTGGGAATACACTCACTCCCTAAAGTAGAAAGGCAAAGAAATTGTGGCCACCTTTTTTTTTTTTTTTTTGCAAGAGCATAACCTGTTGTCTAAGGACACTTTAAAAATAAAGTCAGCTTCTAAATCGTCATGTTTTATGGACATATTTATTTCTGGTTTTAATGGCAAGACTGGTTTCACAGTTTCTCTATATCTGCGATGATTGATTTTTTTAATTCAACTCACTTTTATTTACCTTGCAATAATGTTCTGGACCAATGTGATAAATTACAGATATGCAAATTTCTTTGAATGGTGTTGTAAGTGTGTCTAGCTGGAGCTGAATAACTCCTTGCAAGTCAGTCTGTGCGCGCTCAGGACCCCAGGGAGCTGATCAAAGCACCCATTCTCTTTCATCCCCGGTATTCTCCTCCAAACTATTTCGATACAATATGTTTCCATGATGCACTTAATGTGCTAGGGACATAGAACTCATTACAACCTAGCTAGTTCTGCCGACCTCTTTGTTCTGCGGCAGAAAGTCAAAGAAAAAAGGAAAAGCGCTGCCAGTTGCCAGCTTTCTGAAATGCTAAAGCATGCGTCATTTTTCACCAGGTCTCGTCTTGATATCCTCAAAAGACAAACTATGAAACCGGCCTCAGCCCTTTCTGGCATTAATTACACTGCTGTCCAGCCGATCTGTTTTTCCTATTATATGCATTTCTCAGCAGGGATTTTTTTTTTTTTGCAAGACTAATGCAGCTGCAAGTTAGACTATGAATGCATTTTTTTATCACTATGGGAAGAAATAAGTGAAAAGACTGCAAATCATACAGCAAAACTTTTGAAAGACTTCTGGTATATAACAGATTTAGGGCGGGACTTGGGATGGGGGTTCTAAGTGCTCTAAACCTGAAATTGACTGAGAGCCGTAGATGTTTCCAATGCGCCCAATGTTCTGTGGAGACACTTATTGTGCCACTTGAAATTCTACTTTAATACTCAAATCATGAAGCTTAAAATTTCTGTTAAAATTCTGAAATAGAGCAGTCTCTACTGCACTCAACCTGGGGGCTGCTTCCAAGAAATTTTGGTCCAGGAGAATGACACAGAGAATATAAATTTTATTTGATTTCCTTCGTTTCTTGTAAGGTTGATTGGTTGGTGGAAATGGCTGGCAGCCAGTTCTGGGAAAGATTCCAGACCTGACTCCGATTAACCCTCTCTGGTGAAACTCTGCTGGAAACCAACTCACCAGCAATTGCCATTAATCTACTTACTAATTAAGCCAATTCATTTCTAAAGGAGAAAAATTCCTTTCTTTAGCCAAACTGATGGGAGGAAATTTGAAAGAAGCGCCAAACTGTGTAACTGTAATTCAGCCAAGGACTGCTAAAACAAGGTGTTGATATATAGCAGCAGATTTAAAACAAGTTTCTAGGGCAACACTCCTTTGGAGACGGTGGCATATAGTGCATAGTAGATGAAGCTCGAATAATGCTTCACGGCGCTATGCCACCCCATGTACTTGCGTTCAAAATAACACGTCTCTCTCCAATTAAATCTTGTTCCTTTTACGCACAAATAAATCGCCTCTCTGGCTTTCTTTTGGACCAGAGTAGTCAGCTTTATGTGACAACTACCACAAATGTATTTCTTGGGCCTTAATAAATAGCCTTAGAAATTTGTAATCGAGAACCTACGATTTAGAGACAGAATGACAGGCCCGAACTTTTATTTAGGGAAAGAGAAAGGACCAAGTTGAACGTTACGCACGAAGAAAAGCAACCAGGCATTTCGATAAATGGCACCTGACATTCCAGGCGGAACCCTTAAACTTAGCACTTGGTCTTCCTACTCACCGAGAAGCAAAACTTCAAAAAAGTGTCCCCATATATTAAAGACTTGTTTACTGTCCTTAAGATATCTCTAGGAGCCCCGTGTCACCAAATGAAGAGAAGAGTGGATCTTTCCAATGGAAATCTAAAGTCCCTTCAATGTCTGTGGTTCACTTTCATGAGACTTAGTTCACTGACCAGAAGGTAGCACGGCGGTCTCATTTTGTGTTAGACTGGATGATTTAGAGAGCGTCAAACCAGTTTAATGCCTCAAAATTTTTAATTGATGTCAGCTCTTTCGCATCCTTAGGCTCTGGGCACGCCTCTGATCCGGGGCTACTAGATTGGATTTGGTGAGCCCTCAGGGTCCATGCGCCCAGCTCACCCTGCAGGAGCGCACAAGAGGCTTCCTTGGGGCTTAGAAAAGGTGTGCGCAAAAGGCGCGCTCCAGTGTAAATTGCGGTGCTTGAGTTAGTGTTCCTAATCTGGAGACACTGAGTAGTTTAGAAACACCCTGGAGACAGTATTTCTTGCTAGGGAAGCAGGCCTTATTCGCCATCCAGGATGAGGGGGGTTTTCTATTCTATGGCCTCTCTGCGCAGCCCCATTGGGTCCACATCATTCATTGGGACTGGGATGGTGTACCCATGTCTTCTCCCAAGGCTCTTTCGAGGATCCTGACCTCCCTAAAAAGAGAATGAGAAACAGCTATAAACTTTATTTTACTTACTATACCTCAGCCACTCTCCACCCTTCCCCTTCCCCAGGTAGCACCTTTAGGGGGTCCTTCCAGATCTGGGACCTCTTTAGCAACCTATTAGAGAGCTTGGGGGTAAAGGGTGGGTAGATCAGGTGGTTAGATTCTCCTTGGCCCTCAAATCAGTGGGTGCTCCCTCCCTCCAGTTTTCCTCTGATCTGCTTTTCTACTGATCTGGACTGAAGAAGTAGTCTTACCTGCCTGTGACCAGTCATTAACCTTCTGGGAAGAAATCCGGCCCGCTGTAAAAGAATTTAAAGAGTGGGAAAGGTTGCCTTGTGTTTAGATCCAGGGATTTAACTCAGAAATTTACCTAAGATTTAAAATTTCCATCTGTTTCAATTGTCCCTCCCTATGAAATAGGAAATTATAAATGTGAAGGAAAGAAAACCACACTGGCAAGGGCTCTGAAATTGGGGACTAGGGAAATGCTGGCTGGTCCAAGGCTAGTTTCTCTGCCCCAGTAGGGAGGAACTTTTACCTGGTGTGTAGATTGTGAGGAAAGCGTTGGGGGTCTGAGACAGGAAAGCCACAACATGGGATGTGATGTTCCAGCTTTGAAGGGGAACAAAGGCTTTGAGCTAATCCCAGTGAAAGCCAGGAGCGTGGAGAAGGCAACAAAGAATTGCAGCCTGCGGTCACCGGTAGGTGTCAATGTGGACACTTGGAGCCAGGGCAGTGGGAGAGGGGAACACAGAGCCAGGCTGTCATTCCAAGTCTTAACATGAACAAAGATAAAAACGTGACAACCTCTGCTTTCAATAGTTGCAGAGGTTCAAAGTGGAGTGCTGGAGAGTCTATCTGGGTCAAGTCTTTTCTGAAAAAGGACCTTTCTTTTCTTAGTCAACTATCAAGCAAGGATGCCCTGAGGGCCTTTTCCCAAGGTAACTTTTCTTACTCAAAAGATTTCTTCAATGTAATGTCCAATTGCAGTTGATGTCTGAGATTAAGAAATGGAGCTTCTAATACTTTTGGAAAAAGCATAAAGGGCATTTGCTTTCTGTACCCCACAGACCCCAGGTGGGTGAATTAGGTGTTTGTGAACTTGAATAGCCTACCTAAACTTTTTCTTCCTATATTCTTTTACATATTTACTGAAAAGAAATGACATTTCCTTTTGTGAAACTATACATAGATGTAGATGATGCATATACATGTCTATGGTCTACAGGCATCAGAGTTTCGAAAGTATTCATCTCACAAGGAAGTAGTAACATGTTGAAGGAATAATGGAAACCTGGTGGAGTAAGTGTGCTAGAGATTTCAGTCTCTATTAAAAATCAACAGATAAGCCATTCACCAACAAATGAGTCTCCTCCATATTCTTGGAAAGAAAATTGTGTATCTTCTACCCATACAACTCATTAGCAAAGATAATCTTAGGGAGTTAGTCAATGGGCATGATAAGAAATGATGCTCATCCTGAGAACTCAGACACATTGTTTCCCATAAATTTTATGACTAAAACCAAAATATAAGTAAAAAAATCATAATGTGACATAATTCTGATTTTCTTTAGTTGATGTTAGTCTCCCAAATTATAAAAAAGGATGTAAATATCCTTAAAAGACTAATGACATTTCACAGGTAATGCAATTTAGAAAGAAACACTTCCATGTTTTCTTTTCCAACAATGTGCATTTTTGTAAACTGCTATAAATTGCAATTCAAAAGCACTGATCTCACCATCCCCAATCATTTTTTATACTGATCAAATGAATGCAGATACTCCCATTTGGGAGGGGCGACATGACATTTCACTTGGCAGTTCTAAACAGGTCACAGACCTTTCACAGACCCTAAGGCAGTGGGAGGGAGCTCTTTACTAAACCGTGTAACCAAATCAAACCAATGGTTACCCCTTTTCAAAACCATTGGAATGGTTTGCACAATGCTATTCACATAGCAGCACAGAAACTGAAAGGATGGTCATCCAATGGAAATTTCTTTCCTTTTGTTTAAACTTGCAGGGCTCAAAAAGTAATACTTGAAGGAAAACAATTACATTTGCTATGATAAAAATCATATACAGTGCACATGCATTTTTGTTGGAGCTGCAGGGCAGAGCTCTAACTGCCCCTTTATATGTATATATATGCACACGTATGTATGTATATGTATGTATATTTATTGGAGATGTTGCTTTGTTTGAAACCATCAGCACAAAGACACAACATGGCTGCCCTGGAGATGACCTGTTGCTTTCAAGTTGCTTGAACACATCAGAATTTCCATTGTTAAGGGTGATTAATTGAAACTGATAAGTTACCATGAATAAAGATTGTTTTTCTGTTTAATGTGGTGGGCCTGATTTGGTAAATGCCTCATTCATGTAGCTTTGCAGTGCAGCATATGGGCAAGAGTCATTCAGTATCACAAACATATACAATTTATTATGCTTGTATGGGCACCACCAAAAGGCCTTTCTGTTTTAATGACAAAGTTTCAATGAAAAATTCCATTTAAAGAGTTACTAGAACCATGAAGTGTGATTTTTATAATTTATTCTTAGAGGTTCTGTGAATAATTTAAAACATATAATATTTAAATACAGTTAAAAGATGTATACATAGTATGTGTCCATATTACATATACAAAATATACCTTAGCATTGGTCATGGGGAATAGAGGAAAATTTATCTTAGATATGAGCAGATGCATGAAGAAAAACCAGTCTCATCTAATGCTCCTTTGTATGCCATACTATTGTTGAAGTTGTCATACATGTTTCATGGAGGTATCATCAATGAGAGTTCACACTGCTCAGTTTGCCAGGATATGCAAAGAAGATCATTTGGTGAATGAGATGTCAATTTTATGATGCCTTTTTTCTTAATTAACAGAATCAGAAGATAATGTTTTAAAGATGATTTAGGGACTATATCATGAAAAAACAGTATGTTTGTTAATGTTTCACAACCTAATTACTATTCACTTTCTTAACTTGGAAATGAATGTCTCCTTTTAAAGAGTGAGTTATATAAAACTGTTATGAATATTTGCCAATAATGGTAAATATTCTTTGTAAAGATATTGTACAGAATCTTGTTTTTTTTGCCCTTTTTCTGTTAAGTTCCTCATGTAATCACCAGAAAAAGAGTAATAACAAAAATGTGAATAATTTACTGAACTAAAGAACTGACTATACCAAACCATCAAAGACAGAGTTACCATATTCAGCCTTTCCTTGTCTCATCAAATAAATTCTCAGGTCATTCATGTTCACAGAACAGTTCAAGTTCACCCAACATTTCTCAATTACATTAGATGGGTAATCTCAGTTCAGCACTTCTGGAGATAATAAACCACATTGGTCACAGTTGACCACGGCTAGTATGTGTTTTATAAAGGGCTGGATGTCCATTGGAAAGCTAATCAGTACACCGTCACTTGTAAAATCCCCCCCTGCATTTTGAAGTGATAATCTGTATCTAATTTTTAAAGAAAAATTTACTCTCTTTTCACTCTTCTGAGGCCAATTTCTTTTCTGGACCTGAATAGAGATCATTGGTGAAACAGTACCAAATAGCTCTGGTATGTGTATAACAAAAACCCACCTCTTTGTAGAACATAACAAATTATACAATGTTCACAGATGCGCTTTGCATTGTGCCTTTTGTGAGAAAATGAAGGCCCAACTCTATTCCCCACCCCCTTCTTTATGAAAGGCTGGGCTTCCAATGCAAAGTCCTGATCCTGGAGAAAAATAAATACACTTAATATGAAACTTTAGATAGCCATTTCTAAAAAGATTTTCATTTGCACTTTTGGTCTATTTGATTTTTGCTCATATGCATTTGAAATCACATGAAGCTCTGTATTCCTATGAACAAGTGAACAACTGCTCTTATAACATGCCTTTGATATTTAGATGCTTAGTGGAAATGCTATTATGACACAATTTCATGTTTGAACTTAGACCACCAAAGAAAAAGTCTTTTTCAATGACAATTTAGACTTGTACTCACTAAAATATTTTGAATTTTGTTTTTATATTTCATCTTTTGGTTGTTCTTATGGGAGGAGAGGCTATTAATAGGTAATCTTGAGTAATCAGGTAGTAATTTCTACAGAAGTAAAGAATGCAAACATTCGGGCTACTTCATAGGATCTCTGTAAGTCTTGGTCAGTCCTATTGAGTGTGCCAGTCTTTGAGTGACTGTCCTAGGATATAAATTCCAAGCACTGGAAAATTCTCTGTGTCCTCAGAGCCTAGCCTAGGGCTTTGCTTACAGTAGGTCTTCCTAAAGTCTGTGGAATGAATGGGCAAATAATGACAAGAGAAAGAGAATCCTAGAAGGTAAAGTAGTGTGATCCCCTTGGAATCCACAGCTTTGCTGTTCCCTCTTCACACTGACTCTGGTCTTGGCCGTGCTGACTTTATTTGACTAACAAGACAAGAGCAAATGTAAAACCAAAAGAGTCTTTGACAATCCTTGTGCATTGAGCTTGCTCTTGCTATTCTTGAGAACTCTAAGACCACCTTGAAAGCAAGTCTGGGGCAGCCTACTTGATGCTGAGAGTCATGAGGTTGGCTTGCCCCTGTTATCCCAGCAGACAGCCAGCATGAGACCATTGATGGCTAACTGATCACAGAACCAGGTAAAACGCCAACCACATAGGTGAAGGCAGGTATCCTGGAATAGCATGAAACAGTGGGGATCAGCAAGTCATCTGTTATGATGAGATTAGAGAGCTCATGTAGGGACAGGAAGAACTTTCGACTGGTCCTCCATGCTAAACTGCAATGAATTTTACCCTGGAAGCCAGAGAACTACTAGGGACCTTCTCCTAACTTCATTACATCTGCAAAGATCCTCCTTCTACATAAGATCACATTCACAGGAAAGGGGGCTTAAGGTTTCAATGTATTTCTCTGGTGGGTGAGGAATGGACTTAATTCAATCCATAATGTGATTTTTCAGAAAAGCCAACTTATGTGGTACACAGAAGAATGGGGGAAGGACTTTTGAGAAGATAAAATGGAGACTTTTAAAGTGTTCTTTTTTTTAAACAAAATGACAGATATTTAATGTATATTTTGATGCACAGGATAATAATAATTGTGGCACTGTTTATAAAAGTGAAGTGTTCTTAGGATAAATTGTATAGATAAGGTTTAAACCAAATGAAGATCCTTTGGTCCAGAAACACACACACACACACACACACACACACACACACAATGGTTTGAACATATAGATATTTTTAGGGTGGAAATGCCATGGGACATTAAGTTCATGCTTTAGTGTACCATGTGGCATGCTAGATAAAATCTAAAAAGGCAGAGAAAACAAAAAACAAATTTGGAAAAAGCAAGGTAAATATTTCTCTGGTTAAAAAATGTAAATGTACATGAGTGGGCTGAATTTTTTCTCCCCAGAAGATGTGGAAGTCCTATCCCCCTGTGTTAATTAGCAGTCACTATAACAAATACCTGAGATATTCTGTGTATAAAGAGAGGTTTATTTGGGCCTGGGTTCAGCCCATGCTTAGTTGATTGTGTTGCTCTGGAGCCTGTGGCAAGGCAGCACATTATGGTGGGGAGTGTGCGGTGGAGGCAAGCTGCTCACTGGAAGTGAATAAGAGTGCAAGAGATCCCTTCCAGGCACATCCTAATCACCTAAAACCTCCCACTTCCTGAAAAATTGGTACCTTCAGTACCTGTCTATGTGACCTTATTTAGAAAGAGGGTCATTGCAGATTATTAAGTTAAGATGAGATTGTGGGTAGACCCTAATTCAATATGTATACATCCTCATAAAAAGGAGTAAGTCAAGCACAGATACAGATACAGGTAGAGGAAAGATAATGTGAAGAGAAAGAGATATCCTATCTACAAGTAAAGGAACACTCCGGTCTGCCAAAGCTCTGAGAATCATGGGATATAGTATTGCAGTCCTCAGAATAAATCAACCCTTCTGACACCCTGATTTCACACTTCTGATCTCTATAACTGTGGAAATAATTAATTTCTGTGGTTTAAGTCACCCAGTTTGTGGTACTGTGTTATAACAACTTTAGCAAATGAATACATAATCCAAACCAAAGGCCTCTTGGGTTTCAGCTGCAGAAACCCATCCTGACAGCCAGGAGTACAGTTCCTTTCTGGTAACAGAGGCTAAATATGCTCCATACTGGGTGGAAGAATGAATGTACTCATTGCTGTCAGAAACTCCAATGAAAGGAGGTTGAGGAAAACATCAACAACAAAACCAAGATAGTTTCTAACCTATAGTTTTTATTTATAGAGAGCTATGAGCCTAGAGGACAAAACACTTCACACAGAGGAGCTGAGGCAAATCACTTGCTGGTTTGGACCCTACTGGAACCTTCATCTTACAATGGAGTGAGCATCCTCAAGCTTACAAGACTTGGTTGTGGACTAGGAGTCAGAGAAACAAGAAGATGTGGTCAAAAACTGTGTGTGTGTGTGTGTGTGTGTGTGAGAGAGAGAGAGAGAGAGAGAGAGAGAGAGAGACAGAGACAGAAGAGGGAGAGGCTATGCTTGCAAACCAAAGTTCCAAAGTTCCAAAATCAATAAAGGAACAGAATAGTAGAAAAGGCAACAGCAAGATAGGTTATCAGAACAATTCACTTCAAATAATTCAACTTGATGAAATAGTCCGACGATTTTAAAACTTGTGTTTAGTATGTTCAAAGAGATAAATGATAGTCATTAAAAAGAAAAAAAATTAATGTAGTAAATAGGCCAGAATAAAATAAGAACAAGTGGCTATGAAGACAACCAATTAAATATCTTGGAAATTAAAAAGTCACTACAATGAAACACTAAAATATGGGATATACTGGTATAGCTGAAGCAAGGATTAGAAAATTGAGAGGCAGCTGCGCACCGTGTGTACACCTGCAACCCCAGCAACTCATGAGGCTGAGGCAGGAGTACTGCAATATCAAGGCCAGCCTTGCAACTTAGCAAGACCCTGTCTCAAAATGAAAAATAAAAAGTGATGGGGATGTGGCTCAGTGGTTAAGTCCTCCTGGGTTCAATCCCTAGCACCCAAACAAACAAAAATAACAAAACCACAAAGAAGAGAAAATTGAAAGGCAGTATTGAACAATTCACCCATCACAACAGAGAAAAGGACATGATAATTGGAAAATGTAGATTAGAGGCATAGAGAATAGATGGAGAGGTATTTCAAAACAAAATAATGTAGGGAATGTTGTACAAGAAATATTTGAAAAGCTAATAGCTGAGAAATTTCTAGAAGTAAAGAAACACATGAATCATCAAATTCAAATTGTACTCTGAATATTGGTAAAGATAAACATACCACTAAATACATTGGAGTAAGACTTTACCTCACCAGAAATAAAGAGGAAACCTTAAATACAACATAAAGAAATCATGAAGTACCTAAAAATGATTAACAAGTTGCTACCAGACTAATCATGACCCCAACAAAGGCACAAAGGTGATGATACGATGACAAAATATGGAGGAAAAATCAACTGCCAACCTAGAGTTTCATACCTTGCTAAACTATCATTAAGAGTGATGTAAAAATTAAGACAATTTATCATTATTAGACCCTCACCAGATTATTGAAGTAATGATACTTTAAACACTCATATGCACTCATATATATATATGATACTTTAAACACACATATGCAGTAATATATATATATATGCACATATATGTGTATATGTATATCACACATATATATATAATGTGTATTATCCAGATGTGTTTGTGTGTGTGATACACCTATACTAAAAAAAAAAAGAAATACAACTTGTATTTTTCAAATCAGTGGTAGGGGAGAGGAAGAAAATGTTATCAAATTAAAGCAAATCATTATAGAATATAATGGACAGTAAAACAAAATATCAGAAAATATAAAGGTAAAATGATAGAAATAAGTACAAATATATCAATAATCACAATTATTATAAATAATAAATTTGCCTGTTCAAAACTAGATATCAGAGAGACTTGAAAAGAAAAATATTCAAATAGAAGTTGCTAAAAATAGAAACTAACATGAAGAATCATAAAAATATTGAAAAAAGATGAAGTGGTGGAATGCAAATATTAATAAGAACGCTATTATATGGTTATTTATTTTATATAAGACAATACAATTTAAGAAATCAAAGAATTGCTATGGTTAAAAGGAACATTGCATACAAAAATCTTCCAAAAAAGAAAACATAATAAATTATGATACATTTAATATACTCAAAATATAGGTCTAATATAAAATTGATATGAAGAAACTGATGAATCCTCAGTCATATTGAGATATTTTGTATTCCTCCTTTAGAAAAATATAAGATTAGTATACAATAGATTAGAATAAAAACTATTTGAACTACTAAATTGACAAGATGACCTAATCAAAAGGAACAGAATTCTGCACTCAAAAAATAGAAAACAAATTATTTTCAAGTTCATATAGAATATTAACAAACTGCTTCACAAAGGAAGTCTGTAGAAATTTCCAAGGATCAATGTCTTATAGACCACCTTTCTAACCTAAATAAAACAAAATTAGAAGTTATTCCTTAAAGGTAAAGCAATCCCAAAAAACTTCTCTGAAAATCTCATATGTTAAAGAGGTAATCATGATGGAATAAAATATTTAGAGCCAAGTAACAAAGTACTATATGTTATAATTTTGGGGATATAACAACATTTTTGGAGCCATAAATGCACTTATTAAAAATGTAGTAAAAATGAAATGAGCAAGCTTGAAAAAATATATGGAAGAATCTTTTAAAAACTGAAGGAGGTGATAGAGATAATATACAAATTAAATTGGATGACCCCTAATAGCAGAGTTAATCAATGTACCAAAAATTAGAACTCTAAAGACTAAAAGTTATCTTTAGCAGGATTAAGAACAAACATATATAAAATATACCAAACAACATTAGAGAAAAGGGGATTGTAAAATACTGAACAAGTTCAGTTTAATGTATTTGAAAACCTAGATAAAATGGATTATCTAGAAAAAGTGTTGCTGCAATTGACTTAATAAAAAACAGAACCAACAGCTATTAAAGAAACTAAATTGGGGTTCAAAGATTTCTTTCATTACACAAGGGACACCAGGCCCAGTATACAGACAAAATTTTCATGCCATCAAAGAAAAGATGAGAGTTATTTTTAAAAACTTTAATAGTTTGTAAGAAGAGGTAGAACAGGCCAATTATTTCTCTGTGCCTAATATAACTTCTATATGCAAGTTACATAAATTTAGATTAGGGGAAATTATAGCAAACTCAGGAGAAAAATTCCAAATAAAATGCTAGAGAATCAAAATTATCAATGTATAAAAAAATGAGAAAGTATAACTATGATTCAACATGAGAACATTTTAATATACTTCAACATTAACAGATGAAAGGAGATCAAAATGATCAACTCAATAGGTAGAGAAACTAAATCACCAGATAAAAATTATCTATCAATTTATTATAAAAACCCATAGTACCTACACATAGAAGATAATGTTTTGACTTGATAAAGATTTACTATGACAAATCTACAATGAACATCATAATTGATATGAGAGTTTGAAAACTATCCAACCAGAGAATATACAATATATACATGTTTTTGTGTATTATATGAATGATAGTGAAATGTATGTATCCTTGATTTTTTTTCCTACAAATGCTGTTTTTTGAAATTCAATTACAATATTTTGCTACATGTAGCTTGAGTCATTTATTTTATGAACTGCTCTATTGTAAATTCTGATATCTGAATGTACTATAGGTTGAGAATCCTTAATCCAGAAATCTGAACTCTGAAATGTTCCGAAATCCAAAACTTTTTGAGTGCCAACATGATATCACCCGTGAAAATTCCATGCCATAAAATCTCAGAGGTAGTTTTACAAATGTGGGAGGAAGGGTAAATGGCAATAATATAATCAGCTATTAAACAAAAAATTAAATTCCAAAATCATGCCATCCACAAAAATTAATTCTGGTGCTTTAAAAAGCTAAAGTATAAAAATGAGATTGGTAATATTTTTAGCAGGTGGCATGAGATCACCTTTACAAACTCAGAGTACGAAAACTTTTCTTTAAAAAGGTCAATAAAGCCAGGTGCGGTGGCACATGCCTGTAATCTCAGCACTTGGGAGGCTGAGACAGGAGGATTTCGAGTTCTAAAGCCAGCTTCAGCAACTTAGTGAGGCCCTAAGCAATTCAGAGAGACCCTGTCTCTAAATAAAATACAAAATAGGGCTGGGGATGCCACTCAGAGGCGAAGTGCCCCTGGGTTCAATTCCCAGTACCAAAAAAACAAAAATAAATAAAATAAAATTTAAAAAAAGGTCAATAAAAGAACAATTTATAAAAGATTGAAAAATATTACTCTATGAAAATTTAAAGACTTTGGTTCAACGAAGGACATTAAAAGCTCAATTAAAAGCCACATCACAAACAGGAAGAAGGTATTTGTGCAACTTATAGCTTTCGAAGGACTAGTATTAAGAATTTATAAAGTCTTCTGCAAATCCATAAGTAAAAAAACTACCCAATAATGGAAAAAATATTTTATAATATCTTTATAAAGGTGTTGAACATCTTTTATTAGATTTATTCCTAAGTAACAATCAATTCACAGAAAAGGAAACCAAAATGGTCAATAAATACCTAAAAATTATTCTCATTATTATCAGAAAAATTGAAATTAAAAAAATTAAATACAATGCCATGCCTACCAGATTGGCAAAGATTAAAAAGTATAGCAACTCCAAGTGTTAGTGCTACCATTTATTAGCACAATTCAACAGTATCTAGTAAAGTTATTGGAACTTAGCAATTCCAAGTTCAGGTTCTTACCCTACTGAACCACTTACACGTATCACTGAGAAATGCTCAAGGATGTTTATAGCAGCTGTATTTATGATTCAACAAACTGAAAATCTTCTAAATACCCATCAACAGAATGAATACCATATTGTACATATTGAGTATACCTCATCTGAAATGCTTGGGGCCACAAGTATTTTGGATTTCAGATCTTTTTGGATTTTGGAATATTTGCATGTGCATAAAAGAGATATCTTGGGGATATTACTGAAGTCTAATCACACATTTATACTTCAGACTGGTTGTAGCTCAGCAGTAGAGCACTTGCCCAGCATGCTTAAGGCCCTAGTTTCAGTCCCCAGGAGCTCAAAAATAATAATTTATGCTTATATAATACCTTATACACATAACCTGGAGATTATTGTGTACAACATTTTTAATAATCTTGTGCATGAAACAATTTTATGGTATGGAATTTTCACTGATGGTGTCATGCTGGCAAAAAGTTTTGGATTTTGGAACATTTCAGATTTTATATTTCTGGATTAGGAATTCTCAACCTGTAGCCCATTCATACAACAGAATTTACTATACAGCAGGTAAAAGAAAAGAGAACTCAAGCTACATATGGCAAAATAATGTAACTGAATTTAAAAAAATATAGTATTTATAGGAAAAAAAACAAGGATACATGCATTTCACTGTCATTCATCTAAAACCACATGACAAAGGATGTCACATATTGTTTATGAGTGTGTGGGATTATGTATGAAGATGTAAAATGTGCAACACTGACACATTCTCAAATCAGCAGTGGTTAGCACTGGGGATGGAAGAAAGGAAATGGTATCAGGAGGATTCAACTCTATCTTCTCTGTTTATTTCTCTTCTGAATCAAGTGTGGTAAATTCTAATAGAACCAGGTGGTATGTAATTCTCCGTATTTTCTGAATATTTTAAATATTTCATAACAAATAGTTTCTGCTTTATCTATGAAAAATAAAACCCTTCTTCAATTGTATCCTTACTGTTATAAAAACATAAACAATATAATTATTTCATCTTTTCTTAGTCCCCTCTGGCTTACATTTGTAGAATTTGGAGACCTCTCAAACACCAGGTGTTAGAATAATAACTGTGTTTAGTGGTATTTATGAAATGAAACACTGTCTGTATATACTTAAAAGTATTACTAGACTGAATAGTCCATCAGATTAAAAAAGTAGGTGTTTAATATGTATTAAACTTTCTTCTAAATGTTAACAAACTTGCAAATTCAAAGTCATTACTGATCTATTTATTTCAAAGAGTAGCAGGGTATTTTCAAAGCATGGGTTATCTTTTCTTTTCATTTGTCACATTTTTAAAACTCCTCTCTGACCTATGGACAGAGCTTTAGTTAGAGAGCCTCTTACTTTAATGATTACTTCTCTAATCCAATTGGTTATCCTCACCCCTTTCTATGTCCTTTGAATTCCCTGCATTTGGAATGACAATTAAGAGACCAGCTACTGATCTTCTAGGCTTTATCATCTAATATCCTGCATCATATGCCTCAAGTAGAAAGTATCTCATAATAAATGTACAAAAAGCAAGGAAAGTTCCCAAGCAAAGGTAGAGAATTGGCTCAAATTTCCAAGACAAGTAGGCACATGTAACCTAGAAATATGACCCTTGAATACTTGGTGACAACAAAGGAAGTAGCAGGAAAATTGGTGGCAGAGATATCACCAATAGTTACAGGCTTCTATTAATATACTGTATGTGATAAATCAGGTTAGTTTTGGAACTTAACCCATAATTCATTAGTTAATTCCTTCTATTAATTACATGATAAAATATGTTATGTGTCATTTGTATGCATAGTAATATAAGGTATGCATTTTGATATAAATTTGAAAACCCTCCAAATTACATTAATCATAGCTGATGAGCTAGAAACAATATATAAAACAATGCTAACTTGTTGGATTTCATTTTTATTTATGCCTAAGATTTCTTTTTATCTAATTTTTTTCTTTTGATCTAAATTCCAATTCCTGTGTGATTTTCAAAATCATTTTTGTTATTTAAAACAACAAGGGACCACTGAACTCTGAAATCCACTTTCAATGAACATTAATCTTTATAAATCGGTGGAAAATAAATATAGAAAACATATTTCAGGTCTAAAGTTCTAAAGGATGAAAAGAAAGTCCCTTCAATGATATTAAGTGCACGGCGATCATTCCATTCTTCAAAAGCCTTTCCAATCACCTGCTGGAGGTTTCTTCCCTAGGTTCTCCCTCTGTTCCAGAAAATGAACAACACAATGTAATCTAGGTTTAAATTTGGGTTTCTCCTGTGTTTCAGATACTGATGTTTGAGTCTTTTATTCCTGACAAGTCACTTAAAGGGCCACTGTTACTTTCAGGTTTTATCTATGAGATTCGTGTCTTTTGAGCTCATTAAGAACATTTCCAAAGATTACAATGTCAATAGCACCTAATTACTGGACTGTGAGAAAGGTCTTCTTGAGTACATAGAATCTGCGGAAGTGCCAGGTACACAATGAGCAGCTCAGATCCCAAATTTTATCACAGGTAAGCAGCAAACAAATTAATAATCTCACTTGCACTCTCTTGGGATAATTACGACTGCATAAAAAACTGCTTTGAAATTTTGCAGATAGTATTGTGCCTTATTTTTATTTCCCTTACATGAACTAGAATTTATTCATTTCTTCAAACTTCCTGTGTGGCACTCTCTGTTGCTCCCTTTAGAATTTTTAGGACTTGCAATGTAAAAAAAAAAAATCACTTTCAGCCTGCTTAGGCAGGACACATCTGATACAACATTGTTTCAAATTATATTTTGTATTTTGGTTCTCTCAAGATACTGTGTGTTTCTATACTAACACTAGATTTTAGTTATACTTATGCCTGGTAGAAAATGAGTTATTAAAGAAGCAAAGGAGAGATGAATTATTTTAATTCACTAGCCTGCCAGGGCATAATTGCTCTCACAGGTGTGTTAAAATGTATTGATATTATATTATGTTGTTAAAACAACAACAGGGACCAACAACATGTATTGGTATTATATCATGAACAGCTCAGGAGGAAAAACAGAGGGATTAGCTAGGTACATCACATATATTGTCTTGTTTAGTCCTTTTTTTTTTTTTTTTTTGTAGTGCTGGGGCTCAAACCCAGGGCTTCATGCATGATAGACAAGTGCACTATCACTGAGCCACACCACCAGCCCTTATTTAATTATTTTACTAAACCTCCAAGGTGGGGTTGCCATCTCCATCTTACAGAGCAGAGGGAACTGGAATGACCCTCCCAGTGAGTGAGTGATCAATGGAGATTGGAACCAATGTCTGTCAGCTTCCCAAGCCCATGTTCTTTCTGTTCCATCATGTGTTTCCCCATTGTTGGTGAAACGGGACAGACATGGCCATGCATGCGTTTTGGGGCAAGTCAGGATAATCAAGTGGTGACTGACAGATTGGCTCTTCAGCCACTCTGTTGAGTTCGAATCTTCCTGCTCCCTACTGGTGGTATAACCCCGGCAGTTTATGAAACCCTGCTGTAATCAATGCTCTCATCCATGAAATTGGGGAAAACAAGAGAACTTACCTTGGTGAGAATCAAAGTTAAAACCTGAAAACCATTTAGAAGATTACCGATATCCACTAAACATTAGCTGTACATGTTTTATTGTTTTTTTTTTGTATATTTCTTTTGAGATGGGGTCTTACTATGTTGCCCAGGGTGGTCTTGAACTTTCAAGCTCAAGTAATCCTCCTGTTATCAATCTCTGAAAGTAGCTGGACCACAGGCATGTGCCACCACACCTGGTAGCTATATATACTTTTTTTTTTTTTTTTTTTTTGTGGTGCTGGGGATTGAACCCAGGGCCTTGTGCTTGCAAGGCAAGCACTCTACCAACTGAGCTATATCCCCAGTCCAGCTATATGTACTCTTAAAAGTATTTTATGGCAGGAGTGTATAACCTAAGAACCTAAATCTTTGATGTAATGCTGAGGATCCTGTGTCAGAGAGGATAATTTTCAGTAAGGTATTGTAAATATTAATATTCTATCTGCATATTTGAAAATACGCAACAAAAGACAATAGTGATTCGAAAGAGCTTGGTTTGGAGTCTATCACCAGATACATCATAACATCCTACCTTCATGTTATAGAAAATAATAAAGATTTATTTATCAGACATATATTAACCATGTAGCTAACACTTTTTTAATATGCATTCATGAATTAGTGCTTGAAAACTCTGATAATATATTAGACTATTTACCAGAGGCCTGAAAGGAATTCTCAACCTTCCAAAGTAGCTGGGAGTGAGGAATAACTTGTTTGATGGTCAATTTGGCCCTTTGAAAGTTGATCATGAATACAATCTACAAGCCATTAAAGATAGTTTTCTAATGAGATCATTCATTTACTCCTCAGATTAGTAAATTAATAATTAATCTTTTCTTGTGCTTTTCATTTGTTTTTGTTCAATAAAAATAGAAAATTCGTTTCTAGTAGATTATGGAGTACCTGGAACCAATTCATCAGAAACTTTGTTAATTTCCCAGCACTATCTTCAGAGGGAAGAACATGACATGTCGAAGTTGTTTCAGAAGTTTTATTTGTTTTTCTTTTTAGGGTTTACTTTCTTTTTGTATCAGAGATTTAATAGAAAGAAACTTCAGGGTTCTGTCCAGAAGCATTTGGTGTAAAAATTTTCACACATCTCCTCTACAATGCAGATTAATATTCAGAATCATGAACTTTGTGATACAGTACTGTTATGGGTCATACAAAAGCATTTATATTCAATATTATCAGTAAGGTAAAGAAAATGAACTAATGAATCTAGGGAGGATTTTCAGTAAATAGAGTGGAGATAATTGCATTTTGCATCTTCAGGGATGAAGAAAGGAAGTGACAGTGTTTATTTCAGTCAGTGGTGATTTATATAACAGATGCCCATTATTTGTGTTACCTGAGATGAAACTTTGGACCTTTTTTTTTTTTTTGTGGTACTGGGAATTAAACCCAGGATGCTCTACCACTGAGCTATATCCCCAGTCTTTTTAATTTGGATGTTAAGGTAGTATATCACTAAATTGCCTGCTCTGGCTGTGAACTTGGAATCCTCCTGCCTCAGCCTCCTGAATAGCTGGGATTATAGGCATGTGCCACTGCATCCGGCTGCTCTACAAAATGGTTTGCTTGGCTGGGGAAAGTCAGTTTTGAGGATGCAAAATCCTCATATGAATATTTAGGAGAAGGAAATGCTGTAGTTAACTAAACTTCCCTTTAAAATTTCAGTTCAACTACAGATTCCAAATCACCAATCCCCATTTTTATGATAAATCATGAGTACACTAAGATGTTTTAGAAATGACTTAGCATAAGGGTTAAAATTTCCAACAAACTCAACAGATCTAATTAGTTACTTAAAGGACAGTACCTTTAAAGGTCGCTGCATCCTAAGCTATTAGATACATGCTGTGGAGTCCAAACTCAGCATTACTGTAATAAAAGTATCAGCTCAAGGGAGGCAGCCGGCACTGTGAATGCTGAAAGAATCCTTTGTAAACAGGTAGGTACCTATGGAATTGATATCACCTGTACATATGAGCACCATGGAAAAAGCTTCTCCATTGGATAGAGGTCCAGGAGAAGAGAGATTCTTCATATCTCTGCTGAGGTTTTCAAAAAATAGAGGATTTTACACTTAGGAGCCCAGGATTTAAACTCTTATTATACACTTCCCCCTTGCATAATGAATTCATTGATATAGTCTACTTTTAAATCTTTCTGGACATGAAAAACAAATTACTGACACTCTTAGGTCATGATCAATAATTTAAACTAACAGTGTCATACTTTATAATTTCAATTTGCTTATTACAGTCTACTAATTAACACACTTTCAGCAATGACTTTCTTTATATTCACATGCTTGCCCTGCCCCTAAACACCCTCAGCAGGAGTCCTTAGAGTACAGACGATTGAACGAAGATGCAGGTAAGTAGGTTTCCTATTTCGGTTTCTAAATTTAGAGAAAAGTCTTACAGACACATGTAGACAAAGGGACTTCCAGTTTTAAAAAAGTCCAATGTGAAGCCCTTCAAGGACTGATGGGAGATACAGTTGCTGGAAACAGTTGTACTTTTCTCCTAATTATTATCTTTTTGTTTGTTTGGTTTTTTTTTTTTTTTTTTTGGTACTGGGGATTGAACCCAGGGGCACTCCATCACTGAGCCACATCCCCAGCCCCATTTTGTTTTTTATTTTTTATTTTTTTTTATGGGACTTTTTAAAAATTTACTTATTGATTCATTGAACACAAATGGAGTACAGCTATTGTTTCTCTGGTTGTACACAAAGTAGAGTCACACCATCTGTGTATTCATACATGTACACAGGGCAATGATGTCTGTCACACATTCTGTTAATATTCTTCCCCCCGCACCCCGACCCTACCCTCCCTTCCCTCTATGCTATCTATCCTTCCTCCATTCTTTCCACCCTCCCCCCACCCCCTGCATTATGCATCATCATTCATTTATCAGAGAGACCATTTGGCCTTTGGATTTTGGGGATTGGCTAATCTCACTTAGCATAACAGTCTCTAACATCATCCATTTACCTACAAATGCCATAATTTTTTTTCTTTATGGCTGAATAATATTCCATTGTGTATATATAACACAGTTTCTTTATCCATTCATCTATTGAAGGGCACAAATCTTCATCATGTTGGCCTAGGACCAGATTTCCTTAACATGACTCCCAAAGCGCAAGAAATAAAAGCACAAATCAATGATTGGGATAGAGTCAAACTAAAAAGCTTTTTCTCAGCAAAGGAAACAATCAGCAATGTAAAGAGAGAGCCTTCAGAGTGGGAGAAAATCTTTGCTACACACACTTCAGATAGAGCACTAATCTCCAGAATCTACCAAGTACTCAAAAATCTTTACACCAAGAACACTAATAACCCAATCAATAAATGGACCAAGGAAATGAACAGACACTTTACAGAGGAAGATCTGCAAGCAATCAACAGATTTATGAAAAAATGTTCAACATCCCTTGTTATAAGAGAAATGCAAATCAAAACCACCTTAAGATTTCATCTTACCCCAATTAGAATGTCTTTTATTAAGAATACAGGCAACAACAGGTGTTGGTGAGGATGTGGAGAAAATGGTACATTCATACATTGCTGGTAGGAGTGCAAGTTGGTGCAGCCACTCTGGAAAGCAGTGTGGAGATTCTTAGAAAACTTGGAATGGATCCACCATTTGACCCAGCTATCCCACTCCTTGGCCTATACCCAAAGGACTTAAAATCAGATTACTACAGTGATGCAGCCACATCAATGTTCATAGCTGCTCAATTCACAACAGCTAGATTGTGGAACCAACCTAGATGCCATTTTGTATTTTATTTAGAGGCAGGGTCTCACTGAGTTGCTTAGAGCCTTGCTAAGTTGCTGAGGCTGGCTTTGAACTTGTGATCCTCCTGCCTCAGCCTCCCAAGTGCTGGGATTACAGGAGTGTGCCACCGCACCTGGCTCTCCTAATTATTAAACTGGAAAAATAGGAAATTAACAAGAGCTTCATGTCTGTTTACAGTTTAATAGAAGGAAACAAGATTCCAGCTGAGACAGTTTTGGTTTGAAACAGACCAAATTCATTTTCAGTTAGCAGTGGTCAGATTTCAGGAATACATTTTAATGTATCTTTATTCATCTTATCTATGCATTACTTTTTATAAATTAACTGAAAAGAGTCACTCAGAATACCAAATACCTTAGGTTAAAAAAGTTAATCAAGACTAATTACTCATATTGTGTGTGAACCTCTTTTCCAACAATAAAGATTTTTACCTCCTTCTTACTTTCTTTGGGAGATGCTGGGGGTTGAATCCAGGATCTCAAGCATGCCAGACAAGTGCCCTACCACTGGACCACCACCAGACCCCAAGATTCTTACCTCTGGGTACTTGATGCAAGGATATCTGATCACTAACTATGTCCTGGTACTTTTTGTCTACCTGTAAGTAGACCAAAAATTTCATTAGTAACATTCAATAATATTAATTGATTAAATATTTAATAAGGAAAAATAATCTTCCTACCAAGGTCAAATGATAATCACTTGAAGAAGATGCAGTTTCTTCCAAGTTCATTTTAGACTGCACAAATAAAGGTTTCACTTTCTGAAAGACACAAAAGGCATGTTCTTTGTGATCAAGGGGGAGTAACAGTCAAGTCTATGCTCTTCAACCCTCAGTCAACTTAGATATGAAAGCTATGCTCATAACTCCATATTTGCTCAAAGATGAATGGAAAAAATCCTTTAAATCAGTGGAAAGACTCCCTTCTTTATTCAGGCTATTTTGAGAAAAAACTCAAGAAACCTGTTTTCCTCATTTTCTTCTGACTGCATTTCTTTTGGTTTTTCCCTTCAACTTGAGATAAGTCAGCCCTCTTTACCTGCAGGTTCTGCATTTTCAGATTCTGCATTTGCAGACTCAGGCAACCACAGGTAGAAAACACTAACAACAAGAAGCAAAGAGAAAACCCACACCCCCCAAACCTGCACGACTGTTTCCTGAACACATACAGTATAACAGTCATTTACTTACATAGCACTTACATTGTATTAGATATTATTGGTAGTCTAGAGGGGATCTAAAGTATACGAGAGGCTGTGCATTGATTATATGCAAATAACACGCCATTTTAAATAAGGGGCTTGAGCATCCAAGGATCTTGGTATCTGCTGTGGTCCTGGAACTGGTCACCCTCAGATATGGAGGGACAACAATACCTGTAACCATTCAGGAACCACAGGGTCCTCTTCAGTACCACCTAGCTACTGGAGGTGACAGTAATGGTGTCCTGATTGCCAAGAACTAAATAGCCAAAAAAACTTTTTTCTTCTTCTTCTAGGGGGTCAGAAGCAGCATCATGCAGACAGAATTGTCACCAACATCATGTAGTACAAAGTAAATGACATTTAAATTGTGCAGGTCAAAAGAATCATAGGAAAAATAAGTATACTTATTGAAGAAAGGTCTGGGCACATAGCTCGGGGTTTTTTTTTAATTGTCAATTCCTATTTTATTGAGGTGGTTTATAATCCTTATCAAGTAGTATGTACTGTATATAATCGTATTACTGTATTTTAATACAAATGTTGCATCACCACAAACATATGAGTAATGTGTTCTGCATAGCTCAGGGTTTATGTCAATTTTTCCCTGTTTAGGGCTTCCCTTTTGTTGGTTTGTAAGTATTGATACATGCAGAACATATGTGTGTTTATGTGTATTTTTTCTCTACACATAGTCTGCTCACATTCCCTTTTGTTCCCCCCCAAAGAAACTATATGTTTCACAAGAATGTATTATTTGAAAGTGACAAAATGTGAAATTTTGCACATGTATTTTAATTTATGTTAATGGTAAAATGAGATATGCTATTTGATTAATTCTAAGGCATAGCCTTCTGATTTTAATACCCCTCAAATTGGGAAGCACTTTACAATAGGTGGATTGTCACAGAGTAACTGGCAGCATTTTTTCTTTTGACTTACAAAATCTTGAACTAGTTTCGAGCATGTCTTAGATTCAACATAAGGACTACAGTATGACTTGTGTGTCCCTGCGATGTCACTAAGTGCAATGTTTTAAAGGTCTGTCCCTCTTACTACATGTCTCTAAAACATGTTGCTTCTAAGTACCACATAGTACCCCAGGCAGGCATGGGCTTCATTTTGCCATCTACTTTTTCAAGGTGGTCCAAGTCACCATCATTTCTTGCCTGTATCATGTTAGATGCTTCCCATTCTGTCCTTTGCTCAGTTCCCCACCCACCCCATCTCCACCCCAGAGGTGCAGTGTTGACCCTTAAGTGAGATTGTCTTACTCTGCTGAAAAACCCTGAAAGGTTTCCAATTTTTTCTAGATTATAAAAATCAGAGTTCTGTGACCCCTCTGACCACAGTTTATGTCTTTACTCTCTCCTCACTCTTTTTGCTCCAGCCATGCTGGTGCCAGGCACACTTCCACCTTAGAGTCTTCTTTCTCTGACTAGAATGCTCTCATGGCTCTTTAATGTACTACCTTCCTCTCTTTCATGAAAATGGTAAAGAAAACCAGTGTCAACTCACACATTGCTGGTGGGACTGCAAATTGGCGTAATGATTTTGGAAAGCAGTATGGAGATTCCTCAGAAAACTTGGAATGGAACCACTATCTGACCCGTTATCTCACTCCTTGGTTTATACCCAAAGGACTTAAAATCAGCATACTACAGTGATCCTGCCACATCAATGTTTATAGCAGCTCAACTCACAATAGCTAAGTTATGGAAACAACCTAGGTGCCCTTCAAAGAAAATGTGGTATACACACACAATGCAATATTACTGAGCCATAAAGAAAAGTGAAATTATGGCATTTGCTGGCAAACAAATGGATGTTTACCATCCATTTACCATGGATGGATGGAACTGGAGACTATCACACTAAGTGAAATAAGCCAATCCTCTGAATGTTATCACCAATATGCAGATGCTAAGGGTGGGGGGGAAGCAGGGAATAGAAGTTCACTGGATTAGAAAAGGGGAATGAAGGGAAGGGAAGAGGGATGGGAATAAGAAGGACAGTGGAATGAACATAGGAATTACCTTTCTTATGTTCATATATGTAATCACTACCACTGTAACTCCACGTCATGTACAAACACAAAAATAGGACGTTATATTCCATGTATATTTGATATGTCAAAATACATTCTACTGTCATGTGTAATTAAAAAGAACAAAAAAGCCAGGGTTAAATGTATGAGTACTGGGAATTTAAGTTCTGTATTCCATTGCCGCATACTTTTAGTCAGTGGAAGATATAACCTTTTAATGACAGGGCTGAAAATGTAAAACTCTGCCAAAATTACAGACAGGAATAGGTGCTGTGCATATCAACCTGCCTTCCAGCTATATGTCAAAGGGAGATTTGGATGTCAAGGATGCAGGTGATAACCCTGGATTTCCATATATCTTATCCTGACAAGGATGAGAACAGAATCAATAGAACAGGTAATATGAAAAAATCTGTAGGATCAGTTAAATAAAACAGTGTTCAGAAATCACAGGAAGCACAAACTTAAAAAAAAAATGATCCATTATTTAACCTAGAAGAAAAAAACCTCATTAAAATTTTTGACCTGGACAATAGGGTACAAGATTATACCACCTCCAGGAAACAAAGATAGAAGACTCTGGTAACAAATAGGCTGAGATGAAATGCATGGGAACGATGGATGTAATATGGAAAAATTAGAAGTAAATAAAATATAGGTCTAAAATTTAAATGCAAATAAGACTTTCATTTCTTATATTCTTCATGGTAGCCACAAGCTGATGAAAAGCACTGAGGACACTCAGGACGTCCAGGTACAGAGGTGCAAACCTGTAACCCCAGAGACTTGGGAGGCTGAGGCAGGAAGGTCACAAGTTTAAGGTTGGTTTCAGCAACTTAGGGAGACCCTGGTGGGGGGTCTCCCTAAGGAGAGACCCTGATCTCAAAATAAGAGGTTAAAAGGGCTGGGAATATAACTCAGTGGTAGAGCACCTCCTGGGTTCAATCCTCATTACCTCAAAAAACAAAACAACAATAACAAACAACAACAAAAAACCTCAGTTCTAAGGCTAAGAGAAGATAGAAAGCTCTGACTCCCATCCTGTAGCTCCCATTCACTTTGAGAGCACTTGACAAATTTAATGAATATATGCAAGAATTGTCAAAGGTTCCTATAACTCAGCAGAAGAGGTCAAAACCCAGGGCCCACCTTAGGTGTGTATTCAATACATCCCCACCGCATTATAACTTTGGGGCCTTGGTAATGACAGGTGGAATTACATAGCAAGGATTCAGCTGAGTGAAAAAGCATCATAATATATAACACATATTATATATAAAGCATATTATATACAAAGTATATAATTAATTATAACACATATTATATATAAAGCATATTATATACAAAGTACAGATGTTTTGCCAGACAACTATGTCCACTAATTTGCCATAGGGCAAAGCCTCAAGAGTTGAGAAGAAATTGTTGCCATAGATTTACTTAGACTAGATATGATAAAGCCCTAGCTGGTGAGACTAAGAAATATAATTCAACAAAATCCCAATAAATATTATAGCAGATTTTTAAGAACTAGAGTTGTGGATTCTAAAAGAATTGACAAGACAATTTTGAAGAAAGGAATAAAATCGAAGGTTTTATGGTACCTGAGGTCAAGGTGTACATAATGCTCTAAATCAAGGCAGTGTGGTATTGGCCAAAGGACTGCCAAATGAACCAGTGGAACAGACCAGGGTGTTTAGAAATAGATGTACACAGTGGTTTAGTCTAGAATGAAGGTTAGTCTAGAAACTCAGTGGGAAAAGGAAAAATACAGTCATATTATAAGAAGTGTACATGGTATGTGTGATATAGTCTTGATCACAGAAAATTCCATCTGTCACAGGGAAAAAAAGGCAAGTTGGTGTTTGCTAAAATTAAAAACTTCTGATTTCTGAAGAACACTGACCAGAAAATGGAAGGAAAAAGTTAATTGAGAAAAACATTTACAATATATAAAATCTGACAAAGGACTTGCACACAGGAAAAAACAAAACAACAACAACAAAAACCCCGCAACTACCACAAAAACCCCTGCACTCCAAAACAACTGAAAACAGACAATAGTACATGGATGGGGGGGGGTTGTTGCTTAATGAATATAGTTTCTTTTTTGCAACGTGAAAGTAGTTCACGGGTTTGGTTGCACAACAATGTGAATGTTCTTAGCACACATGAACTGTCTACTTAAAAATGGTCATGATGGCAATTTTTCTGTTATGTGTATTGTACCACAACTTTTTTCAAAAAGTCTTGAGTAGACCCTTCACAAAAACCTAAGAATAGGGCTGGAGATTTGGCTCAGTTGGTAGAGTGTGTGCCTCGCATGCACAAGGCCCTGGGTTCAATCCCCAGCACTGGCAAAAAAAAAAAAAAAAAAAAAAAAGGAAAAAAAGGTCCATAGGTACATGAAAAGATGAAAAGATGTTCAACATCATTCATCATCAGGAAGAAGGAAATTAGGACTACAAGGAAATACCATTCAAAATGGCTAAAATTTTAAAACTGACGATATCAAGTTGGTGAGGATATGGAGCAACTGGAACTCTCAAACCTTAGTGAAGGGAGACGCTAAAATGACAAAGCCACTTTAGAATGTTCACGATTTCTAATGAAGTTCAACATGTGTACTTCCTATGTCTCAGCCATTCTGCTCTTATCTGAGAACTATGAAAACAGACTTCTGCAAATGTCTTGGGCAATAATATCATTTTTTTTTCATTACTGGGGATTGAACCCGAGGTGCTCTCCTACTGAATGACATCCCCAGGCCTTTATATTTTTCTATTTTTGAGACACGGTCTCCTTAAGTTGCCAAGGCTGGCTTCCAACTTGCCATCCTCCTGTCTCAGCCTCCTGAGAAGCTGGGCTGTCAAGCGTGTGCCATGTACAAGGATGTTTTATAGCAACTTTTTTTCAGAATAGCACCTAATTGGAAACAGCTGAGATACTGTAACAAGGGAATAATGGATAATATACAAATTGTGTTATATTCAGACAATAGTATACTATTCAGCAATAAGAATCCCACCTGTGACAGATCCACACAAAAACATGGATGAATCTTAAGATACTGTGTTGTGTAAAATAAGCCAGATTTAAGAGAGTAGGTACTATGACTGGAAATGCAGCTCAGTGGCATAGCACTTGCCTAGCATGTTTGAGTTCCCAGGCTCAAGTACCACCAAAAACAACAAAACATCAGTGTTGTGAGGATGTGGACCACGCATTGTGTGAAAAGGAATGTGAGGGAACTTTTGATGATGGTTACATAGTTCAGAACCCCTCGAATGATACATGTACTATTTGTGCATTTTATCACACGTAAGATATACCTCAACAGTAAGTTGAGGTGTTCTTTTCTCAAGGAAATTCTATTCCTTTTATAGAATTTATTCAAATTTGAAATTTAAAGTTTGATGTTCCTCTATAAAGTTTACCTAGTCTATTGTGTTGGTCAGACAGTATTCTAAGTTTTGCAAATAAAACAGTTTGTAAGATGAACCCATCTGTAATCTCCTGGAATTTATAGTCTCTAAAGGAAGGACCCATAGTGTCTTGTTCACCTCTTGTTCCCAGTAAGGAGCATGGTGCTTGGTTGGTTTTGAACTTAATAAATATCCACGGGTGGATAAGTGACAGAGTATAGGATGGATGGAGGATGATGTTATTGTATCCCAAACTCACTCATACACCTGCTCACTCTTATTTCCCTCTCTGTCTGTTTTTCTTAAACACATGCTATTTGCTCTGCTGAGTGTGTCAAGTATCAACACTCTGTGTGGATGTACAGATGAAGACTCATGAACCTCAACTTGAGTAGTGGCACATGGATGTATTCCAGACAGAGCACTGTTCCTCCTCCATGAACTTCCCAGTTATTTGAGGGGCAAGGTTTTTCCTCAAGAAAAAAAGACCGGATCTACTAGTCAGTGTGAACTGGTATAATTTTTTTTTTTTTTTTGGCAGTGCTGGGGATTGAACCCAGGACCTTGTGCTTACAAGGCAGGCACTCTACCAACTGAGCTATATCCCCAGTACCTGAAATGGTATAATTTTAAGATTTAGAAGTCTGTTTCATGAAGCCTGGATAATAAAAATCTGAACCAGAAAATCTTGCCATTCATAATCATGAAAAAGTCTGATTTTGAGAGACATAGCCTTCTCATGGGTCCTCCAATATTATATTTGATTAATACCTAAAATGAGGTTTGCTCCAATTAAAATTGTAATCATTAAGTGAGATGAAAAACCAAGAGGGAAAGAAAGATATTCTGTGCATTCCTATTTATATAGAAAGTTTGGGAACATTCCAAGAGAATCAATTTTTAAAATCCTCAGTGAAGTACAGATTACTGTAAAAAGTTGTTTAAAAACAATATTATCTTGCCAGTGTACTCAAGTTATTTGATCTCCTGTAGCATTTTTAATTTAGAAAATGGTCTTAAAGTGACATATATTGAAAAAAACTTTTAAAAAGAAAATAATTTTCAATTGTTTACCTCTTGAAGCAAAAAACAAAAACAAAAACAAAAAAGCATATTTTATGTTTCTTGTGCTGTTTTCTACAACCCTTATCTGTCTTCAGAAAACAGCATTATTGCAGAAACTCAAGAAAGTTTGTATCACGTTGATTTACTTACTAGTTGAATTTCAATGGATCTGTTTCTCTACTGGGCATCATTTACATTCACCAATGAAAGCACTAAGTCCAGCAGGCTAAATGACAGTCAGCTTCAGAACTGGACTTTTATAGATGACCTCCGATATGGTTTGAACATGATTTAGTTGTGTCCTTTCAAAGGTTTATGTACTGGAGGCTTGGTCCCTAGGGTGGTGCTATTGGAAGATGGTGCCAGTGAAGAGGGTTCTAAGGTCACTGGGGGTGTGCTATTGCAAGGTAGTTCTTGTGCAACTTGAGTTCTCCTGAGAGGGTTGTTAAAAGCCACAAGCCTGGTTCCTCCTGTTTTCTCTGCTTCCTGGTTCATGATGTGACCACTTGTTCTAACACATGCTCTGACCACTATATATGCCACTAGATGACATGGCCAAGAGGCAGCACTTGCCACAGAGCTTGTACCATGCTGTTTCGACTTTGAAACTCTAGAACTTTGTAAGCTAAATAACCTCTTTATTTCATAAATAATTTGTCTCAGGGATTTTGTTATAGTGATAGAAAGCTAAGGCAACCTCTAATATAAAAATGAATGATTTGGTACTTACCTCCTTTTTCCCTTCATAAGTGACTGAATACTTGAACCTTGAGTTTTAGTATTTCCTAACATTATGTCCATGACCATGAATGGGCAGACACAGACACTCCCCAGCCAGAATGAGTCACCCCTTCTCTGAAATTTGCTTTTGCTTCTTTTATAGCTTAGTCACACATTGTAAACAATCTGTTTACACCTCTATATCTCACACTAGGCTGAGCTCTTTTGGTCCACGTATTTTGTCTTATGCCATCAGCATGTAGTAGAGTGACTGCCATGCACTACATCCAGAGCCTATAATGACAGGAACTCAATAAATGATAAGAACAGAAAGACAGACATGTATATTCAAAGACAAATAGCATCTCAACATTATGTATACTTACAACATAATTGAAGGATGTATCAGTGATCACTGCAAACTGACGAAACAGTGTGTGCCTAGTAAACATCTCATCCTTCAGGGCATGAAAGCTGAAATAAATAAAACTATGGAATTAAGAATGGAGGAACTTTAGATTATGCAGAGGGAAATGAGAGGGAGGAGGGGGTGGGGGTGTGAAAGATGGTGGAATGAGACAGGCATCATTACCCTATGTACATGTATGACTACACGAATGGTATGAATCTACATAGTGTACAACCATAGAAATGAAAAGTTGTACCCCATTTGTGCATGATGAATCAAAATGCAGTCTGTAAAAATAAAAAACAAAAAAATTTAAAAAATTAAAAATAAAATGTGTATAAGTCATAAGACAAAGAAAAAGCTATTATGTTAATGCAGTTAAGAATCACATTAAAAGTTAAAAATATTACCAAGTAAAAATTTTTAAAAATTAGTATGAACTTATTACTTGAAAAAACTATGTATTTTTCATCTTTGAAAAGGCATAGAAGTAATGGAAATGGGCTACACCCAGGGCTTAAGACTGTGGCTTAAAAATAATTTCTCACTAAAATAAACCAGGGTATCTTTTTTTTTATTTTTTGATTCATTGTACACAAATGGGGTGCAACTTTCATTTCTCTGGTTGTACATGAAGTAGAGTCATACCCTTTGTGTAATCATACATGTACATAGGGTAAAGATGTTTGTCTCATTCCATTATCTTTTCTTCCCCCTGCCCCCTTCCCATCCCTCATTTTCCTCTGCACAATCCATCCTTCCTCCATTCTTGCCTTACCCCCCCCCATTATGTATCATTATGCACTTATCAGAGAAATCATTTGGCCTTTGGTTTTTTGGGGATTGGCTTATTTCACTTGGTATGATATTCTCTAACCCCAACCATTTACCTGTCAATGCCACAATTTTATTCCATCTCTCAGAAATGACTATTTCTAAACCTAAGTCAATGAAGTACAAAGTGAACCTGGGACATTTTATTCTACCAGAAATCAAGGGAAATTACGAAAGATTATGTCAAAACAATGCAGTAGCCAATTTGGAAGGGTTCCCATTGACTTAAGACTGAAGAAATTAACCATTATATTTTTGGGAAAATAATGTGTTTTCAGTCCACAGATGGAGCGGAATTTTGTCCCAGAATGGATTTTAACCAGAGCCTCACCAATACCTAATTTAGATCATGAGAACTGGAACCTTGGAGATGACTTGCAGATGAGATTTTCAGTCTGAGTTGATGCTGTAATGGGCTGAGACTTTGGAATACACCAGGATGGGGTGAATGCATGCTGCATGTGGGATAGACATAAATATTTTGGGGCTGGAAGATTAATTTTGGTAGGCTGAATGTTGTCCTCTACTAAAATATCCACTTCCTGATACCTGGAACCTGTGAGTATATTCTCTTATATGGTAAAAGGAACTTTGTGGATGTGAGTAAGTTAAGAATTTTGAGATAGCGTGATTATGCTGGATTATCTTGTGGCTCTGATGTTAGCCACCAGGGACTTAAGAAGGAAGCGGGAGGATCAGCATGGATAAGGGAGTAGGCAATGTGATTAGGAAAGCAAAGGTTGGAGTGAGACAAGAAGAATTTAAAAATTTGGAAAGGCAAAGAATTGGTTATCCCTGGAGTCTTTAGAAGGAACCAATTCTACCAATAACTCAGATTAAACCCTGTAAGAATCATTTTGGATTTCTGACCTCCAGATTATAAAGTAACAAATTGGTGTTATTCTAAACCACTAAACCCTGTGGTCATTTGTTATAGCAGCAATAGGAAACTTATACTCAGACTTAAGAATAACTTTGTAACAATAATTTGGAAAAATTACATGAGTTGACTGATTTCATGGAAAAACATAACTAAGAATAGATTTAAAAAGAAATATAAAACTTTAGTAGTCTTCAAGGCCTTTAAACAATGAAATAAAACAAGAATCAGGGGCTGGAGCTGGAGCTCAGTGGTGGAGCACTTGCCTAGCATGTGTGAGGCCCTTTGATTCTTAGCATTGCAAACAAAACAAAAAAAAAACAACAACAAAAACACAGTCAGTTGTTTAAAATTTGCTCATCAAGAAAACATTCAGCCTAGTCAATTAAAGAATAAATTTTACCAAACCATCTAGTAACAATCCTCATTTTATCCCTCAAATCTCTCAGAGAATTTAAAAAAGGAACTCCATAATTAATATTTTGAGGCCAGTGTGACCATGACACCAGCCAGCAGCTGTAGGAGAAAGCATAATAGCAGTTCAACTCTTTTATGAACACAGAAAATTCTTAAGATATTAGCAAATGGATTTCCAATTGCTGGACACACAGGGTCTGGGTCTCCATTATCTGAACACTCTTGAGTTTCATGATCCAGGCTTATGCCACCTCCTCAACTACCTAGGCTCAGCTTCTGAGAAAAATTCAGACAGCTGAAATGAGAGGCAGCGATAAGACTTATGAAAGCCACTGGCTACCCAAGAGTCCAGAGTTATTTTGGTTTGGCTTGTGCATTCCTTAAGAAACTTGAATTTCATATAAGAGGAAATGAATGGGTTGTGAGTATACTCAAGTGAAAACCAGAGGTAGTGAACTCAGGTGCCTGGTTCTTTTTTCTAAATTACTATCCTGAGAACAGGATGGGCTGAGAACAAAGACACAAGACTTGAGGTGTGAATCTGCAGAGGTTGGGGAAGACATGTACACCAGGAAAACCACTCACAGTCCTCTGACACAGGAGGCAAGCTAGAAATCAGAGAGCAGAAAACTGGGGAAAGAGGAGGAGGTAAGGAGACGTGTGAAATTTCTGTTTACCTAAATGTACCATCTCCGAGATCTAGGAATGAAGGGTTTTACAACAGATTCCAAGGAGAGGGAGGAGGAAGGGAATAAATGGGCAGAGTGGGCCTACACCTTGCATGCACTGTAAGTTCTGGTAGGTAGTCAGCTGCCTGAGGGGATGGTGGTCCAGTGCTCCTGAGCATGGAGTAAGAGGAGGAGAGGGCAGGAGATGGTGTGTGTGTGTGTGTGTATACACATATACACATCTTCCATCTGGGAAACCCATTCATGTACCAATTATCTGTGAATTTGGGAAGTGTGTTGGGCAGAAGTGAGACCAGCCACCCTCACAGTGCAGCAGGCAGATCCAGGGGATGAGATGGCTCAGCAGGAGGCATGTGGACTGTCTCCTGGCACAGAAGGAGAGGGGCTGCTACATCACTCTGGCATCAGTCAGGTAGGGATCTATCGGGTCTTGAGCCCATGTGTCACATCGGTGCACCATTTGTACTGAGAGAAATGACAATGATGACAAATACCAGGCAGGTCACACTAAGAGAAAGGAGTAGTCCCCACCCTTGTTGGCAGTGCTTATTTTTCTTCATCCTTCCTGGAAATGGAGCCAACTCGACAGACATGGAAAGGGAGCTTCACACGAAGCAGTGAATTGGACTGGAACTACATATAAATCGTGAATCAACTGAGAGGTAATTTGATTGGACTGTTACCTTGACTGGCTAGGCTGAAGTTTTTCCTCTACTAAACAAAAAAGAGTGCTCCTGATCTAGAATCAGTTGCAATGAAAGGAAATTGCCATTCTGACACACACAAGTACATGACAGTATAGTTAATGTCCTTCTGTACTGCGATGCCGTACCCTGTAAAAAATATACATAGATCACATGGCACTGGCCTGGTGAAAACAACCACCTAGAGAGAGAGATTCCTTTACATCCCAAGTTAGTTGATTAAATGAGAAAACAAATAGAAAGTAGGCATTAATACTTCCTTCTGTCCTAAATGTTTAGATAATAACAAAGTCTGCAGAGACCAAGACAATGACTATGATTGTCACTGTCTTGGTTAATACCAAATCAATGTGAACTGAAACTGAACCGTTTTTGTGCATGGTCATTGAAAATTGGGTGAATCAATCCCATAGAGGTGAAATAAATCTTAAGGATCAAAGGGAATCCCATAAAACTATTTAGGGAAAGATGTTCTATTCAGCTCCAGAGTTCAAATCCTTGTCCAGAGAAATGAAATGAAGTGCATATTTAAGTTTTCTTTTGCTTTGCCTATATCTATATTCTGCCCTATAAGAAGTAAACAGGGCAGGTATTAACAAACATATTTACAGAGCAAAAAATAGGTATCAGCACATATGTGAAACAAAACTAGGAGCACAAAGCAGACCAATTTTCCACAAGGAGGGGAGCTTCTGCTCCCCATCTGGTGTTGTTTCTGATATGTGGGTTCTTGGTGTGCCACTCTGGATTAATTATTTTGGTGTAATGTGCACAGCAATTGCTATGAGCACAGCCCATGCTATCTATTTTGTGTGACTTTTATACACACAGAATAGATAGCATATGCTTTGGAAACACAGTGGACATATAGGACATTGTGGTCCCATGATGTCACATGTGAGTTGCGAGCTCAACTGTATTAACCTCCATCACATCAGCATTGATTCTGTTATGCTCTGGATGATGCCTGACTATGGAAAATCTCACAAAGGAACTTCCAACATGAGAAAAAGAAGAGAATCTGTGGGAAATTAAGGCCAGAAGCAATATGGATTTTTAAAGTTAATATGTTAGGACAAAGGGAAAAAATAAACATTTTCTCTATTTGGCATGTCTATTTGCCTTATCAGACTCTTAACAGGTTCATTTTCTTTTTTCCATATTTTTATTGGTGCATTATTGTTGTACATATCAATGGGATTTGTTGTTACATATTTGTACATGCACACATAACAACAATATAATTTGGCCACTGTCACTCCCCAGCACCTTACCCCTTCCTCCCTCCCTCCCTCCCCTGTCCCTTTCCTCTCTCTACTGATCTCCCTTTGATTTAGAGTTTCATTTTCACCATTTAAAAAAAAGATGATGATGATACAAGGAAGAACAATTAAATGATTATGTGAGTAAAAAACACATCCAAGGAGTTGGTGCTCAAAGGAAAAGAATCAGGTAAAGGATCGAGTATATAAAGAATTCCATGATACAGACCAGTCGGATATCATGTGCAAATGTTTTAATGGCTCTGCAGAGAAAGATGACTAGATGGGTCTGATTAGACCAGGTATCGAGAGATTCTGTCTGTCCTATTGAGCTTTTAAACTTGAAAAACTGGATAGGGAATGCAATAGTCTTAAATTCAATTTTTTAAGTGACTCTGATTGTTAAAAGTGTATGAGGGCACTTATCAATTAATATGAAAGAAAAATGCAAGGCTCCTCAAATTATGAATATTGCATTTTTATAAATAGAATTTGTATACCATACCTGTTCCTGAGGATATAGAATTTCTTCTCCCAGTTTTTGCTTATACGCTCTGATTCCTTTCTGTATCTGTAATAAATTTACAGATAGTTAAATGCTGGATTAGTTACAAATGAATAATCATGAATTGTCATTGCCAGTACCTTTCTAATTTCTTCCTTTCATTCTCCAGATTAGCCTTTAATGTTTCCACGTGCATCTCCAAAAATCTTTTCCCTTCATCCTTTCAATAGAAAATATATCACAAAGTTAAATTACATGTACAAGATGCCCTGTTTCTCCCTAAATCAGAAATGGCTATTTCTATTAAATAGTGTGCATATTCTAAATGCCATCAAAAGTAACTGGAGAAAACAATGAGTTAGATTTACTTGCAAATTGCTATAAGCTAGAAGAATTTAAGACCCCATTCCTCCACTTCCCATAAATGATTAAGTTAAAGGAAAACAGTCCTAAATCACATGACAAAACAGTCAGACTTTTCATTGCCAAACCCTGCCACCCACCAGTCATCCCTCTTGTCTCCTCCTTTATTGTGGCCTTTCCATCTCTCTTAGGCAGAGCTTCCTCTGCACACTCTACTTTCCATTTCTATCAAAACACTTTCCAGGAAAGGATCTGACTGAATCATTGACGCTAAGGTTTTAAGTCATTTTTCAGTACTTCTTATGTTTTGCAAGGGGACAAAGATTTTGGCAAAAGGAACAAATCTCCAACAATGGACTTGTAGTCAGATCATGAATGAGAGTTTTGGGGTGTGGCAGTGATGTAGGACAGAATCATACTGAAGAGGAAATCAGCTTTTTCTGTCTCTCCACAGATAGCTTCCAAAGTCATTGTTAGTGCCTAAGAATAGCCAGAGTCAACATCAACGACAACTAGGTTAGGAAAACTGGTTATCATACCTTAGCCACTGATAATTTCACTTTCTTTTCTTCCTGTGGTGTTATGGGTGGTGTATGTTTAACCTGACCAATAAAATAAAATAAAATAAAAATAAAGCTAGGTAAGTAAAACACTTCAAATGAAGGCACAGAGATGTGATTTTAGGATATTGAGACTTTAAAATATGCCAGTCACAGCCCCCAGGTCTTCCCTACCATTAAAACAATATTCCCACCACTGTTTTTAAAAAAATGTGTTTCACTGCAGTGATAGGTCAAATTTTACCATTTCGCTTTTTTTTTTTTTGGAAGGTTCATGATGGGTATCGACCGAATCCACAGGCAACTTAGAGGAGATCTCAGTGATATCCCCACGTGGCTAAAAGAAAAAAAAAAATCTTGGTTAATTAATTATCCCTTTATTTCTTACAGTACAGAGAAAAGTTGCTACTTCCTATCACCACAACCCTCTCTGAATGGTTCTGTGACCCCAAGGGCACTTTGGTGTGTTGCCACTCTGGGTGGGTTTGGCTCTGTCAGGAGGGTCTGAAGCAGGGGTTTGAGAGAGCTGAGTAGTTCTGCCGCATAAAGGAAAAGGAACCTGGAGCTCCCCTGAGCAATCAGAGTGAGGGCAGGGGTGAAGGCAGGGATGGTGGTGCAGTATTTGCTGGGCTGCTAGTGATCAGAGCCCAGGGAGATGTCTGGTGTTCCATGTGACATGGAGGTACCTCTCCCTGTCACTTAGCTTCACAGGCTTCCACATATGAAGGTATCATATGTGTGGGAGGTTTTAATAGAAATTGCAGAATTGAATGGAATTCAGTATCTGATTAAACAAAACACTGTGGAACAGGATAAGATTCAGAGACTGACTTAATTCAGTGGAAGAAGGAGCCCAGACTCCCAACCAACCATCCATTGCAGTGGGCATCTGCAGAAACCCTGGGGCATGCTTTAGGCTACTACAAAGCACCAAGTGAAGGTTTGAGCCAACTTTCCATATATCTGAAGGATTACGAGGGGGCAGGCAGAGAGAATCTAGGTGACATCCACATGAATAAACAACAAAATTTGTAATAACAGCCATAAAAGCTACAATGTATGGAGTGCCTGTTCCGTGCTAAGTACTTCATATATGCTACCATTGATCTCCATATACCAACCTTTTTGCTATTTTGTTCACGTTACTTTAGATTTTAATGATTGAAAATGCATATACATATTTTAAAAATAAACTTTAAATAGCGTACATGAAGGTAAAACTCCCAATTCCCAGAAGCTAAGAGTTTTGTTCTTTTTCTCTCTTGCTCTTGCTTTTGGTGCTAGAGATTGAACTCAGGGTCTTGACCATGTTGAGCATGTTCTCCACCACTGAGGTATACCTCTAGCCCATTCCCTTCAGTTTTTCTCATGATTATTATTATAAATAAATAATAACCTTTATTTATTTATTTATTTGGCTTTATTTATTTGGCTCCCTCAAAATAGAGATTAGGAATTAAGAGCATCTACATCACCTCCTACCTCCTCTCTCCACTGCCTAAGCCCATTTTTTATATGTGTGTGTCTAACTCTTACTGTGGTTGCTTTTATTATGACTAATATTCATAAATTTCTATATTTTGATTTAATAACTCCATGCTGGGAAATTTGTTTGTTCTTTTTTTCTTTTACAACACCCTTTCCTCCCTTTACCTCTCAATTTTCGAAAGGAATGTTATTCTTTTACATTGTATAAACATTGTTCTCTATAAAGTTTCCATGTTTTATTAACCTCTTTGATTATAAAAATGAAAATCTAATAAATAGCATTTACAATATGTTCATGCTCCTATAGGCCCCAGTAGTGTAACTGGATCCTAAAGAAGGGAGTACAAACCTGTTACCAAACTTAGCTGCTAAAACCAGACTCTTCTGAGTGATCATGTGCCAACTTTTAATTTTTTTCTACCTTCCTTTGCTTTTGAGTCATTCTTAGTTTCCTTATTTCTTGTGCCCATGTTACCTTGCATGTTTAATTCATTTTATATTTGACTAGAGTATTTAGTATTTTTTGGTCTTCATGCAGGGTTCATGATGGTACACTTTTTGTTTTTAAAGTTCAAAGATGTCTTTATTTTGCTTAAATGATCAATTGATAGTTTAGCTGGGTATAAGACTTTAAGACTGAGGGTTCAAACTATTTTTTCTTCCTTTTGAAAACTGCTCAATTTTCTTATAACAACTAGTATTGCTGATGAGAAAATTAATGTAAGTCTCCTTTTTTTTGTTCCATTACATTTAAACTGTTTTCCTCCTCTCTTTCTCTCTCTCTCTCTCTCTTTTTTTTTTTTTCTGCAGTGTTGGGGATTGAACCCAGAGTCTTGTGCTTGAGAGGCAAGCACTCTACCAACTGAGCTACATCCCCAGCCTTCCTCCTTTCTTTTAAATTCTTGGAGATCTAAAATTTCACCAATGTGTACCTGTTTCCTCAATTTAAAAAAAAAAAATTCTCTCCCCCGCTTAGTACTTCTCTGATACTGAGATGTCTTATAATTGGTATCAATGTCATAGCTTGACTGGCAACAGATTTTCCTTGTGAGGGCTACATAAAATAATGGTATATTTTATTATCAATGTCTTTCGAGATTTGATAAAATATGACGGATAGTCTGCTTTTCTTTTTTGAATCCTGCTTAGCACTTAGCAATCCTTTCCATCTGAATATTAATGTTTGGGTTATTTTCCTTCTGGACTCATGGAAATGTTCTTTTATTCTTTTTATTATTGCCTTGATTCCATTGCATCTATTTTGCTCTCAGAAAATCCTAGTTGAGGTATTAGACCTCTTGTATCTATTCTTTAACATTTCTCACAATTTTTGTCTGCCATTTTGCATTATGTTCTAAGATAGTTACTTTATTTTGTTTTCCAGATTAATTAGGTGGTAAGCTATGTCAATTTTATTATTTTGATTGTTTGTTGTCTGTTTTAAAAACAATTGTTATTTCCAAGAAATTGTTCTTTGGCTCAGACTGTTCCTTTCTCATAGCTGCCTGTCCTTGCTTTGTGGACAAAAGATTCTCTTGAATGTCTTCCCAAAACATTTTTATTAAAAAGTCTTTTTAAATTCATGCCTGTTTCCTGAATTATTTGCTTCCTGCAGTCTCAAGTGCTTTTTCTGTTCTCTTTGTTCTTTCATTTAGAAATTACTTATTGAATGTCTACAAGGTACCAAAATTGTTCTAAGCACTGAATTTACAACAGGAAATAAAATGGTAGAATTAGAGGAGAAAGATTTGAGTGAAATTGTAAAAGAGGTAGAATTTATGGGTTTTTTTGTTTTTGTTTTTGTTTTTTGTTTTGCAAGAACAAAGTTATCTGAAATTTCTCTTTTGGTAACTAGATGGAGAAGGATATCATTCACTAAAACAAGAAAAACAATAGGAAGAGGGCTAACTTTGTATACTAGTTTTTTTTTTTTAAAATGGGAAAGAATTGGTAAATTCAGATTCAAACACTAAGTTTGAGGTACCCATCGACCATTCAGATGAAGACACATGATAGGCAACTGTGATAAGGGCCTAGAATGTGGGAGAGGAGGTAATCCCCGAGATATAATTTGGAAGTCATCAGTTTATTTGTTGACGCTCCCTGGATAAGGCAGTTCATAAAAATTTATAGATAGAGAAAAGCAGAAAGTCAGAAATGGAAACCTGTCCCCAGTCATGGCAGACCTATAGTTTTGATTTATCCCAGGCCGATGAGAGATTCCTTTGGACTGACATAAACCTAAACCTGGACCTTAAGCATTGCTCTAAACCCTAGTTCTGTAGCTCAAACTCTGACTCTGTCGGTACTCACAATTCTAGAGATGTCTTTGGAAGTCCTAGAACCACCCAAGTAACTATTACCTTAGTTGTATACCAGGTATCTCAAACCTCCTAGGACACACTATCTCCCATCACCACAAGCACAGTGATCACATTTTCCCAAGTGATAGAAAACTAGCCAAAGAGAAAGCCAAAGGCACTCCACCACCAATTTACCAGAAGTGGCACATTGGCACCAAAAGTGTTAGCATTGACTTTCCCAGGCCTGAGAAAGGTGAGGCCCTCAATGTGACACAGGCAAGCACTTTTTGGGATCTTTTTGCCTTGTTTGTTCTCAAAGTGCACAGCTCACTTGAACTACCTGTCTGACTAGGGCACAAGGAACACAGAGCAAATTCACTGCCATTTGGTTAACAAATTGTGGAGATGATGGGGTAGGAGCCAGCCCTAAGCTTTGGGGGAACATTTACCAGTATGCTAAAGGAAAAAAAACTTAACCTGAATTTAAAGTTTTTATGCCCAGAACATTAAGAAGCCAAATTGGTAAAAAATAAAACAGTTTTCATTTAAAAAGACAATTTTATCTTATGCCATTCACTTTGGAGTTAAATTCACGTGCAGTAAAAATTAGTTTGAATTTTAAAGCCTCCCTGTTTCTGACTCCTATGTAATGATCAACTATGTAATAATTACAGATAAGGCTGCTTAAAGCATATCTTCTGTAAAGCAAACGGTTATTCAATCTCTCCAAAAGACAGTACAATTACAATGATGAAGATAGCATCTCTTTTCATTGGGGGAAAAAAAAAAAAAAGGAAAACAGAAAAAAGCACCGGATGTGGAGTGGAGTGTTTGCTCTTTGGTTTGAGTTGAACTTTCCCCTTTGCTGCAGCACACTGCATTAAATCCTGGCTCTGTCCACATGACACTGTCATTCTGTTTTGTCAGCTGCTGACATTCCACTTTCTCTGGACTACACATGCTGGTCTCTCTGTGGTCCCTTCACGGACAGGTGCAAACACTGGACTGCCAAACAATGGTTGGAGGTGGACATGAATAGCAATGTGAATGTGAAAGTAGGAAAATGTAAATGAAATAATCATAAAGATAGTGTCAAATCTGGGATTATGAATAACTGATTAGTATTTCTCATCTTGTTTTTAATTTATATAGATTTATAACTGAAAGTTCATAAGATTCATTAATAGCATAATCTATGCTTCTTAAATTTGTTAACGCTTAAGAGAGATACTTTTTTAAAAAATTAATAATCTTCTAAAATTAGGAGTCAACAGCTTAAGTTTGTAATAACAGGAGAAGCACAATTATGTTTAGTAACCACTGTAAGATTTACCACATTCCTCATACATTCCTGTTCTCTTTTATTCTCATCAAAAGTCATTGTAAACCGGGCGCAGTGGTGCACGCCTGTAATCCCAGCAGCTTAGAAGGCTGAGGCAGGAGGATTGCGAATTCAAAGTCAGCCTCAGCAACTTAGCGAGGCCCTAAGCAACTCAGTGAGACCCTGTCTCTAAATAAAATACAAAGTAGGGCTGCAGATGTGGCTCAGTGGCCTGAGTGCCCCTGGGTTCAATTCCCAGTACCCCCCCCCCCAAAAAAAAGAAAAACAGAGTCATTCTGTTCTTCTATTTCCCCTGTTTTATATGACCATCCCTCTTCTGAAATTGTGGCCATTCTTTTTTTCTTAATTGGTTCTTTTTAATTACACATGACAGTAGAATCCACTTTGATATAATTTGGCCATTCTTTCCAGTCTAAGTGAAAGATAATTTTGCTTCTTCACTTCTTTCCCTTTAAACTATTAAATATATACCTATCAAAGCAATCTTTTTGACTCATCATGAAGAAAGATGATCTTCCCTCTCAAAATAGTCACTAAATCTGACTTTCATATTACCTTTTTTTTTTTAAGCCTTCCAAGCAAACAGTTACTTTTGAACAACAATAATGTACCCATGCTTGGGCTCAGTCAGGTAAAGGAGGAGGAGTTAGAAACACAGGGAAAGAGGAGACCCAGACTTGCATACTTAAAATTTGGGCAGAAGAGACTTGGGAATTAGGAACATTGAGGGGAAGAAACTGGAGGGTAAGGGCAAACATCATCAAGCACTTCTTGGGGAGGCCAAAAGTCAGAACAGAAGACTTGTGAGTTTTCCAACAAAGTCACTAAGCTAGGCAAATCTTTCAAAAATAGAAGACTTTCCTCATAGGGTGTGCTCCATGGGTTCTACTGCAGATCTGCCAAGGAGTTCTGAATCTTTTTGGTAGAATGATCAGAATGTCCTGCCCTGTAGAATCCAGGCTGGTCTGGGCTATGTGCAAATCTCAAATGTGTCTTCTCAAAGGTCCAGTAGATGACAAAGGTCCACGTGGGCTTCCTCCTCATCCCATTCCAGATCTTCCTAGACCTTCGGTTCACTAAAGATGGTTGGATATGTAGCAATTGCATACACACCTTCTATTAAACTATTCAATTTAAAAAGTTTATAATCAGGATACTTCCATGGTGAGAATATCTCTATTTACCTGCAAATGCCATAATTTCATTCTTCTTTAAGGCTGAGTAATATTCCATTGTGTATGTGTACCACATTTTCTTTATCCATTCATCTGTTGAAGGGCATTTAGGTTGGTCTCATAGTTCAGCTATTTTGAACTGAGCTACTATAAACATTGATGTGGCTGCATCACTTCAGTATGCTGATTTTAAGTCCTGTGGTCATAAACCTAGGAGTGGGATGACTGGGTCAAATGGGGTTCCATTCCAAGTTTTCTGAGTAATCTCCATACTGCTTTCCATAGTGGTTGAACCAATTTGCAATTCCACCAGCAATGTAGAGTGTACCATTTTCTCTACATCCTCTCCAACATTTATTGTTGCTTATATTCTTGATCATTACCATTCTGACTGAAGTGAGATGAAATCTGAGAGTAGTTTTAATTTGCATTTCGCTAATTGCTAGAGATGATGAACATTTTTTCATTGATCTTATTCTGTGAAGTGTCTGTTCAGCTCCTAGATCCATTATTCATTGGGTTATTTGTTTTTTTTGGTGCTAAGTTTTTTGAGTTCTTTATATATCCGGGAGATTAGTGCTCTAGTTGAGGTGTGTATGATTTTCTCCCATTCTGTAGGCTCTCTCTTCATGTTATTGATTATTTCCTTTTCTGAGAAGATGCTTTTTAGTTTGAATCCATCCCATTCATTTATTCACAAGAGGTTTTCAATGGCTATCTTTGGGTACCAGGGTTTCTTTTTTGCTTTTTTCTTTTGACATTTATTTCCTGAGTTAATTTTGTACAGTGAATATGGATCTGTTTTACATATATAAATTTCAGACATCTGGCTCCTACTTAGAAAGTAAAAAATGCCACTTCAACACTAACAACAAGAAAAGTCCAAGGTAAACAACCAAATCACAGCTGAACTCATCGGAGACCTGACATCACACCCAAGTAACCTGAATTTTGTCAGAGAGACAGGAAATATTAAAAAACAGTAAAATGGAAATACTAGAAATAAAAAGACAAGAATAGAGATAACAATGAAGAATTTATTTGATGGATTTATCAGTAAGATCTATACAACTGAGGAAAACAATCACTGAATTTGAAGATAGATTTTGTTTTTAATTTCCCAAACTGAAAAAGACATAAAAGTAATTCGAAATGAATGAACAGATCATAAAAGAGTTCTGGAAAAATATCAAATAATCTAACATAGATACAGTCAAGTGCCATAAAATGATACTTTGGTCCATGGTGGGGGTGCTGCACATATCACAGTACATACCATATGCTCTAGATATATAGAAGCCTGTATCATCTAAATTTGTGTAAGCATACTTCTTGATGTTTGCACAGCAACAAAATCATCTAACAATACATTTCTTGAACACATCCCCAGTACTAAGTGATACTTGATTGTATTTGAAGGCAAAGACATAATTGAAGATTACAGTCAGAAGTTAATGAAAGACATCAAGCCACAAATTCAAGAAACTGAATCAGGATATATAGAAAGCAAAGATAAACTCCTGAAGTCATTCCAAAATAAAAGACACATTATAGACACAGAAATTAAATTTACAGCAGGCTTCTTGTCAGAGATTATGTAAGCCAAAAGACAACGGAGTCACATTATTAAACTATTATAAGAAAATAAAACTCTCAACCCAGGTTTCTGTGCTCGAAAAAATACGTTTCAAAAATGAAGGTGAGGGGCTGGGGTTGAGGCTCAGCCTAGCATGTGTGAGATACTGGGTTCAATTCTCGGCACCACATATAAATAAATAAAATGAAGGTCCATCAACAACCCAAAATTTTTTTTAAAAAAATTAAGGTGAAATAAAGGTCTTTTTTTTTTGGAACCAGGGATTGAACTCAGGGACACTCGGCCACTGAGCCACATCCCCAGCCCTATTTTGTATTTTATTTAGAGTCAGGGTCTCACTGAGTTGCTAAGGGCCTCGCTAAGTTGCTGAGGCTGGCTTTGAACTCCCGATCCTCCTGACTCAGCCTCCCAAATCGCTTGGATTACAGGCGTGCGCCACCACGCCCGGCTAAGGTTATTTTTCAGACACAAGCAACATCCAAGAGTTTGTTGCCAGAAGATCAGAATAAAAAGAGAATATGATATCAGAAACTTAGATCTACAGAAAGAAATTAAAGCTCCAGAATGGCCTAATTGGTATCAACTTGCCCAAATTATATGAATTTGTTATGTTGAAAATATCTATATTAAACTTTAAATGGTTTTGAAGGATAAAACTGTACCTTTCATGTAAACATTGGAAAGGATTATCTAAAGGCATTTGGAGCAAGCTGCACAGATAGATATGAGTTTTATAATAGCATTTTGGAGAGTTCTTATTAAGAAAGACTCTCTTTGTTGTTGAAGACTAAGCTATTTAGTGGAGATTTCCAGAGGTTCCTACAAATTGCAGCAACTTTTTATTGACTACTTATCAACCTGCTATTTGGACACTTCAGTCTGAAATCTTTTTTGTTATTTTTTAAGATTCTGTTCTCCTAACTTTTCCAATGGTTGTATACGAATCTCAATCCCTGTATTGATAGCTTTCTAATCTTAATTTTAAAAATTACCTTGAAAATATGCTTATGATTGACTTAATGTGAACCAGATGGAAATGTTAAATATTTTGATTGGAATTCACTTGGATATTCTCAACAAGAGAAACAGATCACCTGATTTACATTTGAGATTGTTCAGGCTCATGACCAGTTCTGGTAGCATGAACTTAAATGCTCAATTACTGGATTAACTGGAGTCCATAACATTCATGGCATTGGTTTAGATAATTCTTTTTTCTATTCCTTTAAGTACATTTTCCATTCCAGTTCAGGAAGAGAAAAGGAATTATTTACAATGAATGTGCTGAGTATTATGGACCATAGTTAATTTAGTGACTGAAGTGTGTGGTGTGGTGTGTGTGTGTGTGTGTGTGTGTGTATACATTCAACAAAGAAATGATTCCCACACTGAGATTGGTGAAGTAGATCCTCAAGCTATTTTAAAGATTTTTGAAAGCTTAAAGGTGTGCCTTTGTTCCTTAATTAAGCTACATAAACTAATAAAATTTAACTCTTTGTATTTACCTAGCATTAAATCAGTTCAGTGAGATATTAGTGATTATTTGAAGTTGTTCATATATATGAATTGGAAGTAATATGTGATAAATAAATAAGGAAAAACAAATGACCTTAATAAGTTCAGTTTTCTTTTTTGTTTTGTGTTTGTTTTGGTACCAGTGATTGAACCCAGGGACACTTAACCACTAAGCCACATTCCCAGCCCATTTTTTATTTTTTATTTTGATACAGAGCCTCATCAAGTTGCTGAGGCTCTCTTTGAACTTGTGATCCTCCTGCCTCAGCCTCCTGAGCCACTGGAGCCTGTAAAGGCATGTGCCACAGTGCCTGGTTCCTTGCATTAAGGAAAAGAGAACAAAGAGGGTATTCAATGAAGAAAAGTTTAAGAACCACTATCAATTCCTAAAGAAAACATATGGATGTGTTTTAACTTCTAATGATGAGTTTCCAGGGTTCTAAGAGAAAGGTGAGACCTGGAGAATCTGGGGGTGAAGACACCAGGATTGGAGGAACTGACAAGTTGGCAGAACTTGATCCAAAGGGGCTGGCCAATAGTCCCCTGCCAGTGTCAAAAGGGTGTAGCCATCTTTGGCTTGTCCCTGGTAAGCATTGATACTGAAGCAGTTCCCAGCACACAGCACCAAGCAGCAGCATTGGCATGTGCAATAATGACAATCTGGATGAGTGACAGCATGTCAAATGCTCAGTCTTCTGGGGAGAAAGACCTAAGACTAGGCAAATGACCTAGTGTTCAGGGCTAGCCTCAGCTCCCAGTGGGAACTGGAGCGAAACCCACAGCTGAAGCCCAGATAAGTGGAACAAAGCAGCACCATGTCATGAGGGGTAAAATGGGTCCCTGATTGTCCAGCATGACACTTGTGTCACCACCAAGTCAATGTCACATGCAGTCAGAACCTAGCATCTGCCCACTGCTGAGAGTATGTGGGGAAAAACAGGAAATTATCCAAATCTCAAATTTATCTATTCCTGACATCCACAGCAAAATCTTCAGTGTTTAATTTAAATTATACTAAAATAATATGAATTTCACATATAAAACGTTATGATTTTTTCAGTAAAATAGAGAAAAATCACAAAATCCCTCAAGTGATTTTTAACAAATAATATTTTTCATTTGTGCAACAAACATTAAATATTATTTTCACTAAAATGTTTTCAGTTACAAATATTTAGAAAGCATATATTTAATTCATTGTTAAACTTCCCAGAATAAAATAAGGTGGAAGATAAGATTTACCTTTCAGTTGAATTTTAAATAGGATATTGCTCAGTTTTTTCAAGTTTGGTCTCTCTGAGATCAGAATCCAAAGATGAATTCATTTTAGTGGCAAATGAAAATTTTAAAACAAGTAATTTTGGTATATGATTTCAATTATCACTATTGAAATCACAATTAAAACAAGTAATTTTGGTATATGATTTCAATTATCACTACACTTTCAAGTTATTCATGCTAATGAAACAAAAATCCAGTATGATAAGTGAAATTCTTTTGTGTCAACATAGTTTATCAAAATACAGTTGACAGCCTTTGCCAACCTCTGAGGATCATGCATGCATCCAGATCGTCCCGTCTCTGTGTTACTCGATAGCTCAGCATTGCCAGATCAAGAATGAGCAAAGGGCTGCCTTTCTCACTTTGTTCTGAAAAACCATTAACAGCTTGATTTATCAAGCCAGGCCAAAAGAATGGAATAATGAAACAATGAATAGTTTATAAAATTTTCTTCCTTGTTACAGTTTATTTTAAATTTCATGTGCAATTTAACCAAACAAAAGTGTGGTATGGAGAGGAATTGTAAATTTCAGAAGGAAAAGATTTTTCCTTTACCTGCCTCGCCTATAATAATAATTCTATACCCTGTAATAATAATTTTCTAAAAAATTACTAGCTTGCAGGCCGACCATGGTCATAATTACAAAACTATTGCAAAAATATTTTGCTGATCATTTCTTGAATGTTATAAATAATATTTTAGAGCTTTTATTAAAGTCTTTTGTCTGGACAAATTGCTTTATTGCGAGAACTCTAAGAATGGGAACACAATTGACTTTGTCCCTTGTCCCATTTCCCACAGAGGGCCCTGATGCTCTCTGCAGATCTAAGCACACACCATATGTTCCATCCATATAGACCAGGTTACCTCATGGAAGCTCAGAAGTCTTCCAGGGAAGCATTTACTGGGTGCAACCTTAATTAACTAATTACTTAGGGTAGGGTTGGGAGGGGGAGGAAAACCTGGGAATCAAATTTAACCTTGATACATGAAACCTTAGTATTTGAAACGTTTCACGGATATCAAAAATAAACGTTACCCAAGGGCACTGTGCAAATACAAATTTTATGTTGTGAAATCTTCCGTACATAGAAATCAGACGGCGATGTTCATATCATGTTTTTCAGACTGGCTAAACACTCAGTTTATCACTGAGGGCTCTGCTCTGCACACCATGTGCCCTGTTCCCACCGAATGACACAGATTTCAAAAAATAAGTATGATTAATGAGATAAGTTAAATGACTGATGTAAAAAGTTCCTGCAGCAAGCTCTCCATTTGGTCATTTACACATAGTAAATACTGTAAAATCTTTTAAAGATAATTTTTAAGAGGCCCAGCTACATCGATCGAGTTAGATATTTAAAGACAGAAGCAGAAAAATTATAACTGGAGTGTGCATTTACAGAGTTAATATACATTGAAGAATAAGCCGCATATATAAGAGAACTTACAATATATATAAGAACTTACAATATATATAAGCCGCATATATAAGAGAACTTACAATAATAGAAATATTATTATTGCTAACAATAACGTATAATGTATGTATATTACATAATGATGGGATAATAGTAGTAATGAACTAGAAAAATGTATTTCACTTTAAAATTGAGTCAGTTAATATAAAGACGTAAATCCCTGCTTAGGCCATCATCCTCTCCCCCAGTTCAATTTTTACTTATTGTTACATATTAACTTCAGAGTCTCTCCAGCTGACAAAATGTACTGTTAAGCTCTGGAAAAATCCAGATAATAATCATTATAGTCAGAAGAAAAGAGTGTGGCACAAGAGAAAAGCCTATCAAAGTGACACCTCCTCAGAGATCCCAAGTCATCTTTGTCTTTTCTTTTTTGGTGCATTTTCGTGGGGGAGCCCAGGAGGTATCTCAGCACCTACCTGTAAATCCAGGACCCTGGAGCTTCTGAGCTGGAATTCTAGGACTCCATTCCAGCCTTGGGGTTGCTGTGGAGACTAGGGCGTCTTCTGCTGCAGCTGCCCCCTGCTGCTGGGACTTTGAGATGGGAGGCTCAGCTGCTTTGCCCCGGTTGCTGACCCCACTCTGCAGTCCTTCCAGACCTCATCTAGAGCTCAGACCACAGACCCCTGCCACATGACCAGATTCACGGTCACCCACTTAGACTTCTGGGACAACATGCTGCCTCCGCCACAGGCTCAGTAAGTCCAAGGCTTGGGATGGAGCCCCTCGAAACCGACTAAGCCTTGGACACACCCAGACAAAAGTTTCTTAAATAACTAAGTGCTTAAGTTGTTTTTCAGAAGAGCCTCCAGAATCTACTCAAGGACCTTTGAAGCTGGCATTTCAAGAATGGACATGTGCAGGCGCAGCCAGCTCATCCACTCAATGACCTTTTCATCACACAAACTCAAAATCACTGCTGCAGAATGCAACTCCCCTGTTGAAAAGCAAACGTGCAACCTGTGAAGAGAGATGATGGCCGTCTGCTCCTGTGTGAAAAATCCTAAAACTTCCCTTTCTCACCACCAAATCAACAAGCAGCTTTGCCTCCCTCACTTCCTAGAAATGCTGACATCCTCTTGGGAGAGCCTAAAAAGGGCATGCGGGTCAACAACCAGACCTAGGTGAGATTCAGGTGTGTTGAGATGGTCAGCCTGGTTGATGCTGAATGGTGAGGTGAGAGGCAGCAGCTGTACTCGTGCTAACAGGACAGGTGCCCTGTGCACACACAGATGTCGTGGCGGGGACATGTAAGCATTCTTACCTCTTGAGGAGGCTCTTCCTTTGGAATTTTCTTTGAAAGCTTCACTTTTTTGGTCCTAACAGGTGATGCACTACGAACGGCAGCAGATTGTGGCCTCAAAGGTGTCGTACTCCTGGATAAAGTCCCAGGTTGGGAAGGCCACGGAGAAAAAGAGCCTTCTCTTCCCCTGAGTGATTTCAGGTTCTGACACACAAAAAGAGCCAACTTGGTTATCCTCATGTCATTCCTCAGATCCATGCTCTCTTCCCTCCCCTGAGTGGGAACCTCTGAGTTGAAGTTCTCAGTCCCCAAGGGCCTGACCCTGTTCTTGCTCCCAGCTCCATGGTGTGCCCTGGCCTGGCTCAATGTGCAGGCTGGGTTCAAGCCTCTGCTCCCCCCATGGATCCTAGCATTCCAAGGCAGAGCCCTCGTGGAGTGGGGTGAGGCGACTGGAGGAAGGGGAGTGGGAGGTAGGAAGGAAGGGCAGAGTGTGGGGCCAGAGGAGCAGCCTACAGGACGACACTTGATGTGGCTGACTGGTTCCCGCTCACTGTGTCTCTCCCAGCTGTGCTCAACAGTCAGCTACTGGTCTCCCATTCACACCTCTTGCTCCACTTTCAAGCATTTTTTCTTTTAAACTCAACATTGAACAGTGAAAAACCTCAGTATAATACTGTAGATTCCCTACCCCAGATGCCAAGGGAAGCACAGAATGGAGGGCAGGGGTGGGGGGAGATTGATCGAACACAAACCCTGACACTTACAGCTTCCAACTTCCTTCTAGCCTCCATGTCTTCTTTCTGTTTATTAACCTGTGGAATGAAAGACCATATTATTTTTTATGATTCGTGCAAATTAAAAAGGAGAATTAAAAAGAAAAACCCTTAGCAATGAAAGAGTAGCACTTAAAACTATTTCACTGTAGAAACTATTATGGAAATATGAGTTATAATATTGAATGTGAATTAGAAGAAAACCAGATTTGTATGTAGAATAAAAAACACTTAAAATAAGTGAATAGGAATAAATCAAATTATATGTAAAGTCATAAGCATTTATTTATTGATTGATTTAAGAATTACAAATTATAGAGATACATTGATTATTTATGAGGTGATAATTTGATATATTATTATATTAGCTATAAATCCAAGGCCTTATTATAATAGATTTTTTGAAAAATTAAGAATTTAATAGTCAGGCTTCAATAAAATAATGAGAGAAATTTTACTTTAAAAGTCAATTTTAATTTCCAGGCATAAAAGCATTGAACCAAAAAAGTACTATTAATCAATGCTTCAATAATATTAAGATTTTTTCACAGGATGAATTTATGAATAATGTCAGTGATTTGAATTATGAATAACCTTATTTGAAATTAAATGATGGGACTCAAAGATGAGAAATACATTTAACCATTAATTTCACTGGTATCTGACAACTGCAATGGATTTCCAAAAATCTCTCTCACCTTGAACATGGAGCAGAACTCAACAAAAAGATAAAACATCTTTCAGTCTAGGAGGTTAGTTACTAATGTTTATGTGCAACTGTATTAGATGGTCTCAGTGGGTTTGAGCTCAGGCCTAATAGTTAAATTCCATTATGATGGTTTAAAAATAACTGTCTCCAAAATCCTCAAAAAACAATTTGCAAATTGAATCTAGTACTACCCAAAAGGCATAAGGGATCACAACAAAGTAGAATTTTATTTAGGAATGCAAAAATGCTTGAACATACAAAAACCACAATATTTTCTCATATTATAAAATACAAGAAAAAAAATACAATTTTTATGTAGCTTAAGAAACAGTAATTTATGATTAAAACCTCAATAAGTTAGGGAACTCCTAAAACTTTCCATGACCAATACTTTCCATGAAAAATTTATAGCCAAATTGTACTTAATGATCGTACTAATCGTACTAATAAATGATACTCTCCTAAAATTGAGAACAAGGCAGAATACCCATTTTCACCATTGCTATTCAACATTATATTGGATGTCCTAGTGATTGCAATAAGACATTAAAAAGAAATAAAGCATAAAGATCAGAATGAATAAGTAAAATTGTCACTGTTTACAGAAGTCCTGATTGCTTACACAGAAAATCACAAAGAATATACAAAATTATTACAGTAACTAATAATCCAGTAAGCCTGTAGGATACAATGCTAACATAAAAATCAATTGTATTTTTGTATATACTAGTACCAAACAATTGGAAATAAAATCTAAAATCAATTTCAATAACAACAGCATCAAAAATATAAAATACTTGTGAATTTAACAAAAGCTGTACAAGACCTCTACCCTGAAAATGACAGTCTATTGCTAACAAAATTAAAGGAGAACTAAATGAATGGAGATATATATCATGCTTATGGATTGAAAAACTCAAGCTATAATATATTAATCTGTCAATCCCTTCAAATTGACCTACAGATTTATTATAATCATAATCATGCCAATTATTTTTTGGTAAAAATGGACAAGCTGTTTCTAAAATCTACATGAGAATACAGAGGATCTAGACTTTTTAAGATGACTTTGAAAAAGAGCAAAGTCAGAGGAGCTACTGCACCTGATTTCAAGGTGCATTATGAAACCACACTAACTGTGTTGTATTAGCACAAGGATAGACAAATCATTAGAACCGAATAGAGAACCTAAAAATACACCATTTGATTTTTAGCAAAGGTGCCAAAGCCGTCAACCCAATGGATGAAAAGAGTTTTTCAACAAATAGTGTTGGAACCAAAGAATAACCTTTTTGGGGGGAAAAAATAGAAATTTGACCCCTATCTCACACCATACATAAAAATTAACATGAATCGTATTGTTAAACAAAACACTAAAATCAGAATAGCTTAAAAATCCTAAGGGAATGTCCTCTCAACCTTAGATTAGACAAAGTTTCTAAATATATGTAAATATATATGTAAAATATATGTACAGGTAAAAATTAGACTTTTGTCATCAAAAACACCTTGTTAAGAAAATGATCAGAGCAGGGAGGAAAATAGATACAAGCATGTATCTGAGAACAGACTGGATCCAAGAAACAGTTTCTGGATTGTGTTGCAGACCCATGCTTAGTTTTTAATAATTGCCAACTGTTGTCCAGTTATCTACTTTCTCTATATCCTTGCCAACAGTCACTGTTACCACTATTTTTTTCTCTTTAAACTTTTAATAGTTTCATAGGTGTGTGGTGATATCTTACTGATTTGCACTTCCTTCATGGTTAATAATAGTGAACATCATTCATGTGTCTCTCCAGGAAAACATCTGTTTGTGTCTTTTGCCCATTTTTTTTCACATAAAACATTTTAGATTTTTGTTTTTAAATAGCCAAATAAAACAAAACATCAAGTCACAGAATACACATATTTACATTAATTTAAATGTCCAAAGCACAATACAGTAGGGTCTATTTAATAGTTTATATAATTTAAGATTTACATATACACAAGCATGTGAACAAATATTAGTCCTGCTAGAACAAAGTTTTAAGAAGTTACTCTGACATTTTGGTATTGACACATATTCTTGGCAACAAATAATGATGACTTTAAATTTTCAGTGAGATCCTTTGGATAAGGATACAGAATGGAGAGAATGTACAGAATGGGAAGAAGACAAACAAATGTACCTTCCTTGCATTACTTATTTAACACTAGAAAATATGGCATTCTCCAGTAAATTCTATCAGTGCAGTTAGTTCACTCTGATCTGAAATGATTATTTTGGCTACTTGCCAAATCTAACTTTATGCTTTATGAATCATTGCTGCTTGATTCTTCCTTTATATCTTTTGAAAAGTAAAGGACACTAATGCTTTTCTTTAAAAATAACTCAACTTTAATCTTAATAAGTTAGCAACGTCTGTTTTTTTAAAGAGCACTAATACATGTAGTTTAGTTTTTCTTTTAAGAGTCCCGCATACAGGGATAATTTCAGTGATATCACCTTTGGGCTGCCCGTGGCATTATCAGTGATGCTAAGGATTCAGATATGGTTACCTGGAACTTGAGACTTTGGAAGACAGCCCCATCTTTCTCTGGCATCTTGGGGAACCAAAGTGCTTTACCTCATTTCCTATCAACCATTTCAATAGACAGTTTATTTGGTTTTATCTCAAAGAATGAATTACAAACAAACAAAAACCTCCCACAATTTCTGCCCTACTATTTTGGAGACCACACAAAGTTAAATATGGAGAGCTTAATTATGATATTTCAGGCACACAATTAAGTAGGTGCCGCAAAGGGTGTGCTGAGAACACTGAACTGACTGAATCCGAGTCAGACTTCAACCTCAGGGACTTTGATATGCCCTCAGCTGTCACTGCCTCACTGGGAAATGCCTGACTTTCCCATTCTGCCCTGCTGCAGCGTCCTCAGAGGCTCCAGAAACACCACTCTTCCACTTGCACCTGCCTTCCACTCATCAGCAGAGATAAGGTGGGCCGGGACTGCTTTTGCCCATTTTTTAAGTGGAATGGTTTGTTTTGATTTTATTTTTCCTGTTGAGTTTTTGGAGGTTGTTACATAGTCTAATATCAGCCCTTTGTAAGAATATGGTTTGCAAAACTGTCCTCCTCCAAGTCCGCAGCTTGTCTTTTCACCTGCTTCCCATGTGTTTTGTTTTGTTTTTCTTCTGTGGGGATTGAACCTATGGACACTTCACCACTAAGCCAGTCTTTTTTTTTTTTCTTAAATTTTGAGACATTGTCTCACTAAGTGGAAGAGGCTGGCCAGGAACTTGTGATCCTCCTGCCTCAGCCTCCTGAGTTGCTGGGATTACAGGTATGTGCCACTGCACCTGGCTAGCATGTGCTTTTATGGTGCAAAAGTTTTAAATTTTGATGAAGTCTGTTTTTGTGTCCCTTCAAAATTCATATGTTGATTTAATACCAATACCAATGCAATGGTTAGGAAAGGAAGTTTTGGAACTAAATTGGTCTAGATCAGGTCAGGAGGGTAGAAGCCTCATGATGGGATTAGTGCCTGTTTAAGAGGGGGACAGGTCTCTGTGCCTCTTTCTTCTTCATGAGCATGCTCTGAGGGAAGGCTAGGTAAGCATGCAGTGAGGGGGAGTTGCCTTCAACTTAGGAAGTGGCCCTTACCAGATACCAAAGATGGCACTTTGATCTGAAGCTTTCAAGCCTCAGAACTGTGAGAAATGAATGTTTGCTGTTGAAGACACTCACTGCACAGTATTTTGCTATAGAAGCCTAAGTAGGCTAAGACAAGGTCAAATTTATCAGTCTTTCCTTGATGGATTGTGCTTTTGGTATCAGGTCTAAGAACTCTTTGCTCCGCTCTACATTTCAAAGATTTTCTTCTCTATTTTTCTAAATCTTTATAATTTTTGTATTTTACACATTGTTATGGTTTTGATATGAGATGTTCCCCAAAAGCTCGCGTGTGAGGCAATGCAAAAATGTTGAGAGGTGAAGTGATTAGATTATGAGATGTGTAACTTAACCAATAGATTAATCCACTGATATGGATTAACTGGGTGGTAACTGTCGGCAGGTAGGGTGTGGCTGCAGGTGGGGGCATGCCTTGTGCTTTATATTTTGTCCCTGGTGAGCGGAGCTCTCTCTGCTTCCCAGTTGTGTCCAGAGCTGCTTTCCTCCACCACACCCTTTCCCCATGATGTTCTGCCTCATCTTGGGCCCAGAGCTAGGAAGTCAGCCAACAATGGACTGAACCTCTGAAAGCATGAGCCAAAATAAAATTTTCCTCCTCCTAGTTATTCTTGTCACACCTTTTGGACACAGGAATGCAAAACTGAGAAAAACACACATAAACCCATGATCCATTCTGAGTTACTTTCGTGCAAAGTGTGAAGTTTATATAGAGGTTATTGTTTTGGGCTATTGGATATCCAGTTCCTCCAGCATCATATTTTCAAAAAGGTTAGTTTTCCTCCACTGAGCTGCTTTTACACCTTTCTTGAAAATCAGTTGAACAGTTGCTTGCTTTGACAGCACATATACTAAAACTGGGCAATACAGAGAAGATTAGCATGGTCTCTGCTCAAGGAGGACACCTTAGTGAAGTGTTCTATATTTTTCTTTTTCTTTTCTTTTCTTTTATTTGGTACTGGGGATTGAATCCAGGGGTACTTCACCACTGAGCCACATCCCCAGCCCTATTCTGTATTTTATTTAGAGACAGAGTCTCACTGAGTTGCTTAGGGCCTCGCTCAGTTCCTGAGGTTGGCTTTGAACTCATGATCCTCCTGCCTCAGCCTCCCAAGTGCTGGGATTACAGGTGTGCGCCGCCGCGCCCGGCAAGTGTTCCATATTTTTAAAAGAAGAAAGAAATTGTTATTTGCTGAGAAATGGATGGAACTGGAGAATATCGTGCAAATAAGCCAGACTCAGAAAGTCAAGGATTGAATGTTTTCTGTTTTATGTGGAAGCTACAGAACAGATATTGAAACAATCTCTCAATAAGAGAAGGGAGGTCAATAGAGCAGAAGTTGCAAGGGGGCAGGGCAAAGGGGAGGGAGGAGATGAGGGAAAAGGAAAGAACTGGGGAATAAAGTAGACCAAATTATGGTATGTGCATGTATGAATCACAATTCATTCCAATTATATATATAACTATAATGCACCAATTAAGAAAATAAATAATAGAATAGAGGAAGGGGATGAGGAGGGGTGAGGGAAAGAGGAAGTACTGGGGATTGAAATGGAGAATGCATATATGAATATGTAACTATGAAATCCCCCATTTTGTACAACTATAATGCACTAAAATATTTTTTAATGTGTTGATCCCAGAAACTTGGGAGGCTGAGGCAGGAGGATCATGGGTTCAAAGCCAGCCTCAGCAACTTAGCGAGGCCCTAAGTTGCTTAGTGAGACCCTGTCTCTAAATAAAATATTTTTAAAAAGGGCTGGGGATGTGGCTCAGTGGTTGAGTGTCCATGGGTTCAATCCTCACTACCAAGAAAAGAAAAAGTGTTGATCTATTTCTGGGTTCTCTTTTCAATTCCCTTGATTTATGTGTATACTCCTCTACCAACACCACACTGTTTTGATGATGACAGCTACACAAAATGCCCAAATGCCTCAATATTAGGCACAGTGAGTTTTCCCAAGTTATTATTTTCATTTTTCCATTTTTTATTGATGCATTATAGTTGTACATAATGGTGGGATCTGTTGCTACATAAATGTACATGCACACAATATAACAATGTAATTTGATCCATATCATTCCCCAGTATTCCAATTTACTCTTCTTTTTCAAGACCAATTTAGCTATTCTAGGGACTTGCTTTTCCATATTAATTTTAGAATAAACTTGCCCATGTCAACAAAACACCTTGCTGAGATTTTGATAGGAAATGGCATGAAACTACAGATCGAATTTAGGAAAAACTGATCTCTTTACTGTGTTGAGCTGTTCAATCCAAGGACGTAGCATATCTTTTCAAATGATTTTTTTCTGCATCAATTGGCATGATCATACAATGCTCCGTGGTTAGTAAGCTGATGAGATAAACTTTACTGATGAATCACGAGGTGTGATTCTTTTCGTACATAGCAGGTTTGATTTACTAATATTTGCTACTCTCTTTGGCTTTGATTTCATGGTAATACTAGCTTCATAAGACACATTGGGAAGAAATCCCTCCCTTTTTATTTTCTGGAATATATTATATAAAATTGATGCTATGGGCTGGGATTGTGGCTCAGTAGTAGAGCACTTGCCTAGCATATGTAAGGCACTGGGTTCGATTCTCAGCACCACATATAAAATAAAAATAAAAAAATAAAATAAATAAATAATTCATCCACAACTAAGAAAAATATTTAAAAACAATTGATGCTAGCTCTTTAACTGTTTGCTAGAAATTTCTAGGGAAGTTTCCTTTTCAAAAGCTTTTAAATTATGAATTTTATTTCTTTATGGTTGTGTGACTATTCAGACTATTTACTCTTGATTGTATTTTGATAGTTAGTGGCTTTTAAGGAATTGCTCCATTTTTTCTAAACTAGGAAATGTATGAGCATAAAGTCGTCTGTAGTTTCCCAGATTATCCTTTTAAAGTTTGCACATTCTACATCCTCTTTCATCCTTGGATCTGAGGGTTTGCATCTTTTGCCCATTTCTTCCCATGTTTATTAGACTTGCTAATCAATAAATAACAATGCATCAATTTTATTCAGTTTTTTTCAAAGAATCAGCTCTTTGTTCACTGATTTTTTCTTATTGCTTTCCTATTTTCAATTTTATTGATTTTTGCTATTATTATTGTTTCCTTCTTTCTTGTTTGGGCTTCTTTTATTCTCCTTTTTCTAATTTCTTGAGGTAAAAACTTAAATTGGCTTGTTCTCCACTCTAAGTACTTGGTGCCACGATTCAATACTACTTTAGCTGTCTCTCACATATTTGTATGTCTTAATTTTCATTCAGTTCTACTTACAAAAAATTTACATTGAGACTTCCTCTTAACCTATGGATCTTCTGGAAATGTGTTGTTTCATGTCCAAGTGTTTGAAGACTTCCCTCTTATCTTTCAGTTATGGATTTCATTTAATTCCATTATAATTAGAAAACATGTTACATAAAATTTACTGGTTTAGTTATTTATTGATTGTGGTACTGAGGATTGAACCCAGGGACATTCTACATCCTCAGTCTCCTTTTTTTTTTTTATTTTTATTTTTTTGAGACAGGGTCCTGCTAAGTTGTTGAGGCTGGCCTGGAACCTGCAATCCCACTGCCTCAGCCTCTTGCGTTGCTGGGATTGCAGGTATGTGCCACTGCTTCTGGTTAGAAGTTAAAAAGTTTAAAATGGGCTCAGATTCCTTTTATGGTTTGGGATGTAGTTTACAGTGGTGAAAAGTACTTGAGAAAACACGCATTCTGCTGTTATTGCCTGGATGTTCCCTATGACAATCAGATCCTATTCACTGGTGTGCTTGCCAGTTCTCAGTTCTATATTCTTACTGATTTGTTGTCTAGTAGTTTGATCCATTGTTGAGAGGAATTTTTAAATTTCCCAACGATGAATTGTAGATTTGTTTTTTGGGGTTTTTTTTAGCCCTATCAGTAGTTGCTTTGTGTATTTTGACTATTGTGTATACCTATTTGCATTTAGGATCATGGTATCTTCTTGGGTCATTGATATTTGTATTATTACATAATGTCCCTATTTATTTATAGTAATTCTATTAGTTCTAGTCTACTTTATATGAAATTGATAGGCTCAATTCTGTTTTATTTTGAAATTAATGTCTAAAAACTATCTTTTCCATCTTTTATTTTCAACTTACCCATGTCGTTGGATTTGAAGTAAATTTCTTATACACAACATATTACTGGACCTGTTTTCTTTTTTGTGATTCCAGAGATTGAACTCTGGGCCTCAAGCAGGCAAGGCAAGTGCTCTACACTGAGCTACATCCGCAGCCCTTCTCACATGTTTAGATAGGATCCCACTAAGTAGCCCAGGCTGGCTTTGAACTTGTGATCCTCCTGCCTCAGCCTATAGAGTAGCTGAGACTACAGATGTGTGCCACTGTACCAGGCTGGATCATGTTTTTCTAACCTACTTGCCCAATATCTATCTTTCAATTGGAGAACTTAGGCTATTTACATTTATGGTAATTATTGATCCATTAGGACTCAGTCTGCCATTTTATTATTTGTTTTCTATGTATTTCCTTTGTTTGAATCCTTTCCTTTTGTCTCACCTTTTGTGGGTTACTTACATATTTTGAAAGATTCCAGTATGGTTTATTTATTGCTTCTGAGTGTGTTTTTTTGTATAGTTTTCTTTGTGCCACAAAAGTTATTTATAACACACATATATAATTTATCACAGTCTCCTAACATCCAGTGAAGTATAAGATTGTCACTCTTTAGCCTCCCACTTCTCAAGTGTAATTGCCTTAAGTATTTCCTCTACAAACAATGAAGATAACACCTTAGACAGTATGATAATTTTTGCATCAACTATGAAATGCAGGAAGACAAGAGAGTCTATTATATCTACTAATTTCTGCACACTCATGGGCTTTTCTACCCCCCTAAACTTTGGATCCTATCATTCTCTGTCCACATTTCTTTTTTGTATAAAGAACTTCCTTTAGTATTCTATCAGAGCAATTTTACTGGCCACAGATTCTCGTAGTTTTCCTCCATCTGAGAATGTCTTTATTTCTCCTTTATTCTTAAAGGATAGTTATGGCTGATATATAATTCACAGTTGGCAGTTCTTTTCTTTCAGTACTTGAAAAATGTTCTGTCACTTCTTTTTTTAGCCTCCATGGTTTCAGACAAGAAATGTCATTTAAATTTGCGTTCCATTACAGTACAATTCATTCAAATTGTTGTTGTTTCTCTCTGGCTGCTCTAAAGACTTTTTTTGGAGGGGTCTTTAGTTTTCAGAAGTTCAATTATGATATGTCTAGGTTTGGATTTCTAAGATGTATCCTACTTTGAATTTTCTCAGTTTCTTAAATCTGTTGGTTTATGTTCCTCACCAAATTTAGGAAGTTATCAGCCATTATTTCTTTGAATCTTTTTTTCAGTCTCACTCTCCTCTCTTCTTGGACACTGGGGATACAAATGTTTGGGGGGATACAAATCTTTTGTTATGGATCATGCACCCCTGAGCTTGAAAATATATTGCCATTTTTAAAAATCTACTCATTTTTTAAAAGATCTATTTTCTGTCTTGTTCAGACGGGGTAAATTCTAGTGATAAGTCTTCAAGTTCAGATCCTAACCCCCATCGTTTCCACTCTACTATTAGCCCATTCACTGAACTTCATTTCACTGTTTTTCAATTCTATAATTTTATTTGTTTTTTAAAATGTTATCTCTATTAGCTGACATTTCATATTTTTTCATTTGTTTCAAAAGTTTTTAATTTTTTGACAAAGCATTTTCATAATCATTTTTTAATCCTTGTCAGATAATTCTAACATCTGAATTGTGTAGGTATTAAAATCGATTTTCTAAATGCATTCTACTGTCACATACAACAAATTAGAACAAATTAAAATTTTTTTAAAAATCAATTTTCTTTTCTCATTCATGTTGTGATTTTCCTAGTTCTTGGTATAAGTGATTTCTATCCTCAACATTTAAATATTATATCATGAAACTGGATCTTTTTAAAAAAATATTATTTAGTTGTAGATGGACACAATACCTTTAAATAATTAATTTATTTTTATGTGGTACCAAGGATGGAACCCAGAGCCTCACATGTGCTAGGCAAGCACTCTGCCACTGAGCTACAACCCCAGCCCTGAAATTGGATCCTATTGAATCTGTTTTACTAGGTATAGCTATGTGGATGCATGGTTGAGAGTCCTGCTGATGCCACCCAGTAAAAGTGGAACACTGGCTCATATCTCCTGATTGCAGACAGGTAGTGTGGACATTCAGCTCCCCTGTCACCAGAGAAGGGTTAAGGAGAGGTTAATACCAGTTAATACCCCCAATACAATTGCAGTAGAAATGGAGAAAACCAGCATTTTCATCTAGGTATCAATATTTTACCATTAATTGTGATTTTTTGATAAGTTTTTCACAGGTGCCCTTTACTAGATTAAAAAGGTTTTTTATTCCTAGTTAACTAAGAGGTGGCTTTTATTTTTAACCAAAGCATTAATGGATGCTGTTTGTTTGTTTGTTTTCATACTGGGGATTGAACCCAGAGGTGCTCCACCACTGAGCCACATCCCCAGCCCTATTTTGTATTTTATTTAGAGACAGGGTCTCACTGAGTTGCTTAGGGCCTCACTAAGTTGCTGAGGCT
>JAJEJO010004706.1:430711-469121 GCA_020662805.1 Glaucomys volans | reverse complement strand
AAAGTGTATTCGCTCATTGATGGATGGAATATTCTACATATGTCTGTTAAGTCTAAGTTATTCATTGTGTTATTGAGTTCTATAGTTTCTTTGTTTAGTTTTTGTTTGGTAGATCTGTCCAGTGGTGACAGTGGTGTGTTAAAGTCACCCAGAATTATTGTGCTGTGGTCTACTTGATTCCTGTAATTGAGAAGGATTTGTTTGAAGTACATGGATGGGCCACTGTTTGGGGCACAAATATTTATGATCGTTATGTCTTCTTGATTTATGGTTCCCTTAAGCAGTATGAAATGTCCTTCTTTATCTCTTCTGACTAACTTTGGCTTGAAGTCCACTTTATCTGATATAAGGATGAAAACTCCACTTTTTTACTGAGTCTGTGTGCGTGGTAGATTTTTTCCCATCCTTTCACCTTTAGTCTGTGGATGTCCTTTTCTATGAGATGAGTCTCTTGAAGGCAACATATTGTTGGATTTTTCTTTTTAATCCAGTCTGCTGGGCTATGTCTTTTGATTGATGAGTTTAGGCTGTTAACATTCAGGGTTATTATTGAGATATGATTTGTATTCCAGTCATTTTGGCTTAGATTTGGTTTTTAACTTGACTTGGTTTTTCCTTTAACTAGATTTTCATTTAGGATAGTTCCTTCCTTCAATGACTTACATTGTGTTGTTCGTTTCTTCCTCATGGAATATCTTGCTGAGAATGTTCTGTAGCGCAGGCTTTCTATGTGTAAATTTCTTTAACTTTTGTTTGTCATGGAAGGGTTTTATTTCATCTTCAAATCTGAAGGTTAGCTTTGCTGGATGTAGGATTCTTGGTTGGCAGCCATGTTCTTTCAGAGCTTGAAATATATTGTTCCAGGCCCTTCTAGCTTTTAGGGTCTGGGCTGAGAAATCTGCTGATATTCATATTGGTTTGCCCTTATATGTAATCTGTTTCTTTTCTCTCGCAGCCTTTAAAAATCCTATCTTTATTTTATACAGTAGGCATTTTCATTATCATGTGTCTTGGTGTTAATCTGTTGTAATTCGGGGCATTTGGTGTTCTGTAAACCTCTTGTAGTTGAATTTCCATTTCATTCTTCAGGTTTGGGAAATTTTCTGATATTATTTCATTGAATAGGTTGTTCATTTCTTTGGTTTGTATCTCTGTGCCTTCCTCAATCCCAATAATGCTTAAATTTGGTCTTTTCATGACATCCCATAGTTCTTGTAGGTTCTGTTCATGATTTCTTACCATCTTCTCTGTTTGGGCAACTTTATTTTCAAGATTCAATATTTTGTCTTCATTGTCTGAGCTTCTGTTTTCCAAGTGATCTAGTCTGTTGGTGATACTTTCCATTAAGTCTTTAATTTGGTTTATTGTTTCCTTCATTTCAAGGATTTCTGTTTGGTTCTTTTTCAGAATCTCTATCTCTTTGTTTAGGTGATCTTTTGTTTCCTGTAGTTGCTCTTTCAGCTACTTATTGGAATGGTCAACCATTGCCTGCATTTGCTCTCTTAACTCATCTTTGCTTCTCTGATCATTTTAATCATGTATATTCTGAACTCCTTTTCTGGCATTTCTTCTACCATGCTGTCATTAGATTCTATTAGTGTAGAATTTTGGTTTGTTTGGAACACTTTCCTCCCTTGTTTTTTCATGTTGTTCATGTATCTTCCCCTCTAGTAATGCAGATCTAGGGTATTATAGTTTCTGCCCTATAGGCTTATAGTGACCCTATAGTTTTCCAAAACCTCTTCTTTAAGGGGGGGATCAATATTAGCAACACCCAGTACAGACAATATGCAGCTCTAAACCAAGTAGCCCCTATGAAGACTATTGTTACAGTAGTCTTTTTGTTATAATATTGTCAAAATAAACAGAGAAGATGAGTTCAATTATTATCTACAGTATAACAAACAGATTTGCAATGAGGACTGTAGTTTCTAACAGAGGACAAAGAGGATGGGGAGGGATGTAGGCTGTAACTGTTAACAGTGTAAGAAAAGAATATGAAGAAGTTCTAGATCATACGAAGAGTGCAAGTGTAGTCAAAAGAAGTTGGTTGTTAGCATGAGAAAAGTGAGAAAAAGCCCTTGAGGAAACAGGTAAACAAAAGGAAACTAGAGAGCAAGAAAAGTAAAGAAATAAAAATTTAAAAGCTTTCACAAAGGAGAAAAAAAATCTACACTGTAACAGTCATATACTATTCAAACCTCCCAGCCTTTAGTAGCCTGAGGCATGAGAGGTACCTGACAATGAGCTTCCAGTCTCCAGCAGGCGTCTCAGGATGAGATTTGCCCCACCTAATGACAGTTTTCCCTTTGCAGATAATCCAAGATGGCTGCACTGGCTTCCAAACATGTTGGCAAATGCGGAGATGCAGCACAGGGCGTGGGCACCGAATCTGTGTGGGGTGCAGTTGATCAGACTGGGCCCCTGGAGGTGGTGCGCTGTCAGTCAAGCCAGGGGTCCTGGAGGTGGGGTGCTGTCAATCGGGCTGGTGGTCCTGCAGCTCCTGGCTTTTTTTTCCCAAAATGGCGGCAGCCACGTGTAACCAAACCTGCCGGTACTGTGATGGTGAACTTCCAGGCAGACAGCTGGCGATCCACTGACGGTCTGCAGGCACCGCAGGCTACTGACGGATGATCGGCAGATGAGCCTCGGTTGGTGGGCGATGAGTGGGTAAAAGGCAATCAATGGGCAGGCCCAAGGCAGGTAAACAGGCAAGTGACGGATGATAGGTGGCGGACAGTGAGCAATCTGCACTCAGATGTAGTTGCTACCCTGGTAGACTGTGGGTGATCATGGTAGACAGATGTGGTAAACAGCAGGGGATCAATGAGGGGTAAAGACTGCTTCACAGAGAAACAAATTTTCCTCTATTTGAATCCTGAATTACTGAGCGACAAGGAATGCAGCCTCCCTCTAGTCTGCCATCTTGGATCGAATCTCAGGCATAGATTTTTTAAAATTTCTTTTAACTGCTAAAATATTTTCCAAAATGCTGTATATTTTATATTCCTATCAGCGGTGAACGAAAGTTTTAGTTGCTCTGCATCCTTGACAAAATTTGACATGTTAGACTATTAAATTTTTAGCCTTCCTATTGAATATATAGTGGCATCTCATTGAGATTCTAATTTGTATCTCCCTAAAGACTAATGACATTGAGTATATTTTCATATCATTGTTTGCCATCTGTTTATTGAAGTATCTTTTCAAATAGTCTACCCTTTAAAAAACTGAGTTATTTATCATATTATTAAATTTTAAGAGGTCTTTGTATATTCTACAATGCAAATCCATGGTTAGATATATTTTATAAGTGTTTTCTCATACTTCAAGTCTTGCCTATTCATTTTTTAAACATTATAAACAGTGAAATTTAAAAAATAATTTTGATGAAGGACATTAATGCTCTTTAAGGAATCTTTACCAAATCTGTAGTTGCTAAGATCCTCTCTTATGTTTTACCCTAGAAGTTTTGTAGTTTTAGTTACATCTAAGTTTTGGATCCATTTCAAGTTTTTTTTTTGATTCCTTATAGTTTGAATCTATTCCAATTATTGATTCCTGCTTTTATTTCTTGTGTTTTGGGAGTCATGTTAAGGAAGTCTGGTTCTAAGCCAACATGATGAAGATTTACATGATGTACAAATAAGGTACAACTATCATTTCTCTGGTTGTACACCAAGTAGAATAGCACCATTTGTGTAATCATACATGTACATAGGGTAATGAGGTTTGTCTCATTCTATTATTTTTTCTTCCTCCCACCCTCTCTCCACCCCTCATTTTCCTCTGCACAATCCATCCTTCCTCCATTCTTGCCTCTCTCCCACCCCCTGTTATGTATCATCATCCACTTATCAGAGAAATCATTTAGCCTTTCATGTATTGGGATTGGCTTATCTCACTTAGCATGATTTTCTCCAACTCCATCCATTTACCTGCAAGTGCCATAATTTTATTCTTCTTTATGGCTGAATAATATTCCTTTGTGTATATATACCACAGTTTCTTTATCCATTCATCTATTGAAGGGCATGTAGGTTGTTTCCACAATCTAGCTATTGTGAGTTGAGGTGCTATAAACATTGATGTAGCTGTGTCACTATAGTATGCTGATTTTAAGTCCTTTGGGTATAGGCCAAGGAGTGGGATAGCTGGGTCAAATGGTGGTTCCATTCCAAGTTTTCTAAGGAATCTCACTACTGCTTTCCAATTTGTAACCCCACCAGCATTGTATGAGTGTACCTTTTTCCCCACATCCTTGCCAATACCTGTTGTTCCTTGTATTCTTGATAATAGACATTCGGCTTGGAGTGAAATGAAATCTTAGGGTAGTTTTGATTTGCATTTATCTTATTACTAGAGATGTTGAACATTTTATATCTGCTGATTGCTTGTAGATCTTTTTCTGTGAAGTGTTTGCTCATTTTCCTTAGCCCATTTATTGATTCGATTATTTGTATTCTTGGTGTAAAGTTTTTTGAGTTCTTTATAGATTCTGGAGATTAGTGCTCTATCTGAAGTGTATGTGGCAAAGATTTTCTCCCACTCTGTAGGCTCTTCACATTGTTGATTGTTTCCTTTGCTGAGAAAAAGCTTTTTAGTTTGAATCTATTCCAATTATTGATTCCTGCTTTTATTTCTTGTGTTTTGGGAGTCATGTTAAGGAAGTCTGGTTCTAAGTCAACATGATGAAGATTTGAACCTACTTTTTCTAGAAAACCTTAGAAGATGGAAAGATCGTTCATGTTCTTGGATAGGCAGAATTAATATAGTCAAAATGGCCTACTAGCAAAAGCACTATACAAATTCAGTGCAATTCCAAATAAAATCCCAATGATGTACCTCATAGTAATAGAGCAAGCAATCATGAAATTCATCTGGAAGAACAAAAGACCCAGACTAGCCAAAACAATCCTGGGCAGAAAGAATGATGCAGAAGGTATCACAATACCAGATCTTCAACTATACTACAGAGCAATAGTAATGAAAATGGCATAGTATTGGCACCAAAATAGACAGGTAGATCAATGGTACAGAATAGAGGACACAGAGACAAACCCACATAAATTCAGTTTTCTCATACTAGACAAAGGTGCCAAAAACATACAATGGAGAAAAGATAGCTCTTCAACAAATGGTGCTGGGAAAACTGGAAATCCATATGCAGCAAAATGAAACTAAACCCCTATCTCTCACCCTGCACAAAACTCAACTCAAAATGGATCAAGGATCTAGGAATTAGCCCAGAGACCCTGCACCTAATAGTAGAAAAAGTAGGTCCAAATCTCCATTTCAAGTTTTTATATGAGGGATTGAGGTTCATTTTTTGCTTAGAGCTATCCAGTTATTCTGGCAGCATTTATTGAAAAGGTATCCTTTACTGCTTGAATTGCCTTGATTCCTTTACCAGAAGTCCATTCACTATGGGGGACCCACAGGGTCTATTTCTGGCCTTTCTATTCTATTTCATCAATCTATGTTTATCCTTATGCCAATACCACTTTACCTTGACTACTAAAACTTTACAGTAAGTTTTGATACTAAGTCATATGAGTCTTAAAACTGAATTCTTTTTAAAAACTATTTTAGTTATTGAAGATTCTGTGTATGTCCATATAAATTTTAGGATGGGCTTGCTGATTGCAACAGAAAAGTCTGCTGGGATTTTGATTGGGATTGTATTGAAGCTAAAAATTAATTTAGAGAAACCAACAAGCTTAGTGATATACATCCTCTAAAACTTGAACATGGTATATTGTGCTATTTAACATTTTATTTCCTTCTGCAAAATTCTATGTTATCCACTGTACCAGTTTTGCACATATTTTGTTAAATTCATCCAAAAGGTTTTCATATTTTTTGAACCTATTGGGAAGTGTGTTTTTCAAAATGTCAATTTTTGATTATTCATAGCCTATAAACAGAAATACATGACTTTTGTATCTTGAGCTTTGCAACCTTGCTAAAATTCACTTACTAATTTGGGTAGTTTTTTTTTTTTTTTGGTAAATTTCTTAGTATTTCCCATATAAATGATCCTGTCCCCTAGGAATAAAAGTCTCCTTTTTCCTTTCTTAACTAGATGGCAGTTATTTCCTTTCCTTGTATCACTGCACTGGTTAGTACCTAAAATACAATGTCAAATGCAAGTAGCAAGAACAGAAATCTTTGCCCCATTTATAACTGTAGGCTTAAAACATTTAGACTTTACCAAGAAATATGAAATAGCTGTTTTTTGTCATCTTGAGGAAGTACATTTCTCCTCCCAGTTTGTTGAAGAGTTTTTATCACAATGGATACTGGACATTCACAAGATGTTTTCCTGCATTGTTCTGCTCTCTGGTTCTAATGTTTTACCTCCTTCCCAAGAGCAAGATACACTAATTTTCATCCTATGCTTCCCAAAACTTCACCCTACTATAGCATCAGCTGTTATTCTGGGATCTCTTTATCTAAATCAGGTGCAGGTGCACACGAGGCTCTTTGAGGACAGTCTCTCTTGATCCAAAGACCCACGAACTAAAGAGACAAGTTATTTGTCTCCATACAGCCATCATACGAAGGTGGGACATAGGATCAGCACTAGAGACTCTACCTGCTTCCTAAAGGCAAAGAATGGGAGGCAAAATGCCATCACGGATACATAGTAATTCTGAAATCCAACTAGGCATATGGTCCTATCCTTGATTAGGGCTGAGTCCTACTCCCATTGAGGAAACAAACTACCACAAACAATAAGTAATGTAAGAAAACTCCAACTCCAATGAAGTTGTTTCTCTCCGTATTGTTTATCACACATGCTTTCTTATCTCTGACAGTGTGATATTCAATGGTCCTATAATTGTAAGGGAGAATTTTGGTAATTCTCTGAGGCTCAGGATGAAAGTATTTTCTTGCAGAGAGTATTTTCATTGGCTTCTGTCAGAGGTCTTTCCTGTTCACTTAAAACTAAACTGAGGGTTTTGGATTCCTTGGATACAAACTTGAGTTGCAAACCGACTGGGAGCCCTAACTACTGTTAAAACCTCTCAAGAAGAGACTGCCCCCATGTTTTGTTCAATATGGAAGCGACTTTCCCTTGTAATCCTCTGGGTATTGAAGAGGTTGAAGGATTACCTTTGGCTCACATTCACTTTACAGAAATGACCTATTGGTTCTCAGCCTAATGTGGGAATATGGGAGACCACTGTTGACCACCTCTACACACACACACACACACACACACACACACACACACACACAGAGTCTCTAGCATGCCCTGGGCTGTGACTTTTGTTCAGCACAGATTGGCAAATTCCCATTAGGCAAACAGCTTGGGATACTCATTGGATCCCCAGAGTTTCCTTTGATGTTTGACTTTGGACTTAGAAATTCCTTTCTCGCCTGTCTACTCTCTGATGCTTTTACAAAGGTATTTGTAATATTTTATCTGAAATATTTTTGTTTTTATCTAGTGGGAGTTGGTTTGAAGGCTTAGATCACTTGATGATTTCTTCTAGTAATCGATATCATTGTGATCAATATTAAAAATGGGCTTTCTTTCCCATTGAATTTCAGTTCTGTCTCAGAATCCTCTCAATTACATTGGCATGGATACATGAACTTAGGTCCATTTGGAATCCCTGAACTAACAGAAGTGTCCAGGTCTCCAGTCATGGGGTGATAAACCACCCTGGTTTCCCAGGACTGAAGTGTTTCTTAGGAGTAGGACTTTCAGTGCTGAGACTAGACAAGGCTTGGGCAAACCAGGATGAGTTGGTTCCTTTATCATGATGCCTTAATGACTAACTGTAGTGTGAATAATGATAGAGGGACCCTCTCGTCCTTGAAAGGACAGACATTCATACCTTTCTAATGGGAACAAATAAACCTGTGGCCCAGTATCTCCTTCATTTTCATTCTGTTGGTCAGTGAGATGGCTCAGCAGGAAGGAAGCGAGTCTCTGAATAGCTGCTGATACTGATGGCTTTAGTGCCACCTCTCCTAGCTCAATTCTGGGTGCTCTTCCTTTTAGAAAGACATTTCCTGGCCAGGAAGCTCACTGTAATTCAGTGAACTAGATGCTCCCAGTTCTCTTTCCAACTTCTCTATAAATTTACAAAGAGCTATTGGAAGTGGAGTCCCTTTCCTGCAGTACTTTCTGTGATTCGTCCTGCCCAAGCTTACTTTTTGGTTAGTGAATAAAAGGTCAAGGGAGTATTTTCTCCCTGTTACTGTCTTCTTGTAAGTTTTTAATCACTATGGTTTATATCTACATCATGTCTTAGCAGCATGTTTGCCTGTGTCCCTTGCCAACCAACCAGGAATATAACAGCACAACACTACATAGTACCCACAGGAAGCAGCCTAACATTGCTGACAGATGGAGAATTTCCTCAGGTGGGAATCTGGGATTTTCTGCATGAGCTCAGTCAGCATTAATGGCTTATGTTCATCAAAAGGTATTAATATAACATTGTATAATATAATGTAATATAAAGGCGATGTGTCAAGGAAAAGAATCAGTGAATAAATGAGAAGGAAAAGGATCAGAATCATAAAAGGACAAAGATATTAACCTTAACAACACCTGGCTAAGGGTATTTCCTTATTAAATAGAGCAGCAGATCTCAATGCATGGTCCAAGGACTCCTGGGCCTCCAAGACTTTTACAGGTTCTGTGAGGTCTAAATTATTTCATAGTAATACCAAGATATTTATTGCCTTTTCTTCATTCTCATAGCCTCTTAAGCAAACAGTGGAATTTTCCAGAGGCTCTGTTATATTTAATCATGACAGGGAATGCAGAAGCAGATATGAGGATGCAAATTTCTTCAAGGAAGTTAGCTATTTTTTTAAAACTGCAAAAATGTACGAAGATGTAAGCATTTTCTGCTTTGGAAAATATTTTTATAAATACTATGCTATTTATGAGAGCTTATTATTGTTATTTTTCAATGATTTAATAAATCATTTGATTCTGTTTTAATTTTACAGATAGAAAATTTCGACAAAGAAAACACATCTAAACCAAATCTCTTTGGGTGTTCTCAATAATTTTTAAAAGTGTAAAGGGATCCTGAGACCAAAAAGTACGAGAACCACTGGAATAAGAAGCAGAAATTAATAGTGAAAACCAATGAGAGTTAACTCTGGACATTGTGAGCTCCACCACGTGTGTACCAGCAGTCTTACCAACTTGCTGAACTATGTACATACAGTTCATGCTGTCATGTGGGTGGCCATTTTCAACTAATTGTGTTGGATATTCACTGCTTCATTACTCATAGCAAATATTTACTGAGCGTCTGCTCCATGACAGCCACCACATTAGGCTTTAGGGGTACAACCATGCACAAGATGCAGTTGTTGCCTTCAAGTAGCTCACTGGATGGAACAAGACAAGTGAACAGGCCATCTCTACAGCATGTGATGAGAGCCCTGAGAGGAGAACTGGGTGCTGTGTGATGTGGGGGTGGGAGCTTCATCCAGGCTGAGAAAGCTGTGGGGAGGGAAGTTTTCCCAGAGAAGTGGTGTCTGACCTCTGACCGGGAAGATGATTGGGAGCTAACCAGCTGCCAACTAAGAGAGGCCAAGTACTTTAGCATGGTAGAAACAGTACCTGAGGTATCTTGGTTTAAACCTCCTCATTCTAAGTAGAGGTATCTGTCTGCTGACTTCAGGGAAGGTGTACTGCTGCAAGAATTTGGGGGCCTCATTCTGATGAACTTTGAACCTCTGCTCAAGGGAACTCTTCCTTTTGCAAGATTTGCCCTCTGCCTAACTCTGTAAGTTGATCGTGGAGGTTAAGCGGGACTACCAGATATCTGGGACTGTGTGGAGCACCTTTGACTGACTGGTGGGTAGGGACTCACTGAGAGTGGAACAGGGACCATGAGGTCAGTAGAACTTGCTCCTCTGCTTGCTGTGGCATACAGGGATGCAGTCACACACAACCATTATTCCTGTTATGCTGGTCTTAAGGGCCACTATTCCAAGAACTTCAATGTCAGTGCAATTTTGCACAGATCACAGGAAGCCTCCCAGTTGGATGGCCAAATGCTGACACATCACATGCAATAGGATTGGGCAGACTTGAGGCATGGCAGGAAGGGAACTCAGACATCAGGAACTCAGTTAAGAGAGCAGGTGAATGTAGTGGTCACTTGGTGCTGGGCCCCCAGAATGGGACTAGAGCAACTCTGTACCTCCCTCCTAGATTGAGTCTGTATTGTTCTAAGAAACCACATGCACTAGGATGAAGAAAATTAGGTCAGGGAAAGAGTTCAGTTGTGGTACTTGTCTGATGAGGACCCTCTTTCCTTCCTTTGTTAACTTCAAGATAAATAAGAGCCACTCAGCCTAGGAATTATAGGAAGATACAAAATTATTCAATATGCTTCCCCCAAAACCAATCTGAAAATGCATTCAAAATCCCATTGCTGACTTACATTTATTGATCATGTCTCTTTACTACCAGCTCTTTGATTTTTTACACTAGACTCTACCGAAAACAGTAATAGACAAGCATGGAACAAAACCCTTTCAGCAAGAAATTTTTTTTTTAATATTTTTACAAAAGGACTGGGGTTCACTCCACCTTCTCCCACATCTCTTTTGGAGACATTCAAATCCTAGTTTATGAAGAAAAAAAGGAGTGTGGCACCAAACAAAGGAGGCCAAAGAGCAACAAAGCCAGTCTCCCTCCAACTGCACAGAATGCCTTCTGGGAGAGAGGACGGGAAATAGTGGCCTCCCCAGGCCCAAAGAAGGTACGTCATAGAAACCCTGGCCACAGGAGAACCATTCCCGCTATTGAAAACAGGAAACCCCAAACCAGTTCTAAGCATCCTAAAGGCACATGTGCTGTTGAGGGTTTGGGATGTAGGCTTTTGCTGCTTGGCAACGAGTTTGGGGCTCAACAGACTTCTAACCAAGAAAATAAAATGTGATTGGTTCCCCTACGGGGAGTACAATAACACTCATAAAATGATTATAGTTTAAAAAAAAAAAAGGCAATGTAATTCAAAGGGTATCAGGTCTGCTCCCTAATAAAGGCACAAACCCATTAACTGAGTAGCATAATTTCTACTCTGCTGCCCTAATGAACTAGCAATATAACATTTGCTGCCCTCCCTATAAAAACATTTTTCCTGTTATAACGACGACATTGCACACATTTGGTTTTGGAAGCAGAGCCTGGACTTTGTAGGAGTGGCAGAGAAGGGTGGAGGGTTCGGAAAGAAGAAATGGACCAAGTAGATTCAAATTATGGGGACGATTTTTATGTGCCAGGTATTTAAAAGGAAGGGGTTCAAAATAACATATTTGTCAGCACATGGTTTCTCTGAATAGCTGACCATAATTTTTTGCCCCGTCGCCTGCTTTCCCAAGTTGGCTTCATAGAAGGCTTTATTGTAATCCAGGAGCATTGTTTCCATTAATTTCTATGACAAGGAACCCAAAACACAGGGTGCTGAGAGCAACAAAACAGAGTTGGGGAAACAGTCATGACTTGGCACAAAGTGTGACAGGCTGGAAAGAAGCGAACGTTTCAATATCTGCAGTGGTGTTGATTTCCTGTGAACAACCTTTTCTCTTCTGAACAGTATCATATTCTTTTCAAGCACATTTAGAACGCAAGTCAAGCTGTGTTTTATTTTTTATTATAATAAACACAGCCAGTTTACTGTAACAAAGACATACTAGTGGTGATCAGTTGAAAGCCCAAGTACAGCACCATAAGCTGGGTGGGGGCTGGAGTGGGGGCCCCGGGGGTGGGGAGTCAACTGATAAAATAAAAGACCAGCCGTCTGGAAAGTTCTCTTAAAAGAGCATAAAAAGGCAGTGTTTTCTTATGAGACTAACACAGAATGCCAAAATATCCACTGGGCTCCTTTGTTGTTGTTCTTGTCTCTTATGGCAATTTGTAACTAAAAATAGAAAATCCTTCCCAATATTGGGCTCTCACATTTGTTTTCGTTTTTAGATCTCAATAAAACGAAAAAATTTTTGAGCAGTATTTTAAATGGTGATACTAGTTCTTGTGTAACACTCTACCACCTAAATATATTGATTATACAGCTACTCAAAAGGTTTTCTCAAAAATGCTTATTTGAAACTGTTTATCGTGGATGCGCTCCCATTTTTGATAGAAGCGAATGAATAATTCATTGTAAACAGCTACAAACTGAGTATATGAAAGTTTTGCCATTAAGTTACATTCTTGAATTGGAATTCATTAGGAAGAGATGTAAATCATCTTACCATATCTTGGACTACTGATTTTTCACACTCAAGTTCATATCTTAATCTTTCTCTGCTATCCATTAGCTGAAATAGAGAAGAATATTACATTTTAATTCAAGATAAGAACAGAACATCTGAAATTTTGCCTTGACAGAATTTGGTAAAATATATTTTGATATGAGAAAAATGCATTCCTATGTGGTCAAAAGAAAAACTAAATTTTCACAGATTATAATGTTATAATACATTATAGGATTATTAAATAAGCAAACAAATGTGCACAGAAAATGCCAATATATTTACAACTGTCTTCACCCTACCCTACTCACAAATACGACATCAGTACATTTTAAAGCAAGTCCTAGTCTGTCACAATGAGCAATTTTGTTTTACTCTTTATATGTCCCATTTCTTATTTAGTTTTTTATGCTATATTTATGTGCATATCAAGCCTATTCATACTGACTGAAAATAGCCATCAAAAGCATATACTTCACTATTGTATCCATGTGACTTGCACAGTACTTTAAATAATTCATTTGTGTGTTACATACACTTGTAAAATTAAACCCTTGACCTTGACATTCACTCAACTCAATTAATTCATGTACTTATTACTTTAATCAATTCCCCAGTGTCACCATCCTTGTGTTTCAAGACTTTATAGTTTTCCTGGTTTATCTAAGTATCCTCTTAAGGGGTCTCTCTCTGGCTCTACATTTTCCTATCTTCAATTCATTTTCTTTCTGAAACACAAATCTGACCCAACCACAATGTTCAAGGCTCCTCAATGTACTGAGAAGGTAATTCAAACTCTTGGCATGAATGACAATTTTCTCCAATTGTGCCCTGATCCTCTGTCACCCCTTACTTTTATGTGCCCTACACACCCTTCCCTACAAGATGCTTTCTTATGGTACTTAGGATGACTCCCACTCTCCCTCTTTCCTTTCCTGGCTACTCTAGCCCCTCTTCTGGGAGTCAGCTCAGTATCTTTCCTCCAGGCTTCCTGGATCCCTTACATGCAGGCTGGGCATACCTCCTACATGCCCAAAGCATGCTATGCAGCACACCTGTGCTGAAAACTACTCCTTGTCTCTCCCCTTACTAGAATGAAATTCATAAGAATGGATTGTATTGTGGCCACAGCTGAAAGACAGAGACGTATATCCTTATTATTAGATTATTAAAACACAAAAGCTACTGAATTCCACAATGGATAGTGCTGACCACACATAAGAGACAAGAGGTCAGCCTACCCAAATTCAGTCCCATTTTCAACTTGTTTTTAATTGCATTGGGGTGGGGGCACATGTGGCTTATCCAAAAGCTTGAGTTGCCCTTCTCATTCTTCTGTTTCTTGCTTATGCCTTCCCCACTCCCCAGTCTTCACCCTTTTCCTGCCCCACCACAAATTCTCAGCACATAGTCTCATTTAACTCTTATTTCATTCTCTAGCTCTACCAGATTGCAAACAGTTCTATGAACATATCTCACGCTTTATGCATTCATACTCTGTAGCCAGCTCTTCTGACTTCTTACCTTGTAGAAAAATCAGCTAGAGCGAGTCTCCCCAGAGCAGGGTGTGAGACTGTTTGTGAAACCTTACCTTTCCGATGAAGCCAGGTATCTTTTCTCTAGGGACACATTTCTAATAGCATCATATCATACTCCTTTCTGTTTCTGTCTATCCTCTAGGCTTGGCATTCTTCCCAGCAGAGGCCATATGTGTACGTACACGCACTTTATCTTTTTCAGCAGTAGCACAGAGTTTAGCACTTAAAAGCACCCAAGAAGCACTGCTGGATTAACTGACTTAGTGAAGGATCATGGAAACAAACCAGCAAATATCAGTTCTCACTTGTTCAACCACTCCGATCTGCTTTCCAATTGCCAGATCCTTTCACTGCATTATCCCACTCTACACACACACTAAGCCTGGGAGAAACAGGAGGGGGTGGATAGGGGTCTGGCTGGCCCAAGGGGACATAGTGGCAGAAATGGAACAGGAACCCAGGGTTCTAGAATCTTTCTGCTCAATACCAAAGTGTGCCTGAATTTCATGTAAAGAAAGAAATAAAAGCAGAAAGGATTTTTTAAAACAATGATCAAGCAAATCAGAAGCGCTACATTTGTCTAAAATAGAGATGTCAAATAGATATATATCATAATTTTGAATTTTACAGTAGCCTTATTATAAAGGTAAAAAAGTAATTTTAATAATTATTTTCCCTATGTATGCAAAATATTATCATTTTAATGTGTAATTGAATTAGAAATTAGTGAGTTATTTTTAATTTTTATATCAAATTCTTGAAATTCAATGTGTATTTGTAACTTAATACATATCTCAACTTGAGAGTTTTCATCTTTTTATTTTAAAAATTTTATATATGAAAAAGTAGATTCATACACCCAAGTAATTAAAAATATACATATATACATGCCCAAAGATTCTCTAATAACTGAAACAAGTATCAGTTTTTCAATTTAAATTTAAAATAAACAAAAATTAAATTAAAAATTCAGTTCTCCATGAAAGACCTCTGCAACAAAAATTATAGAACATTGAAGAAAGAAACTGAAGAAGACACTAGAAGATGGAAAGGCCTCCCGTGTTCATGGATAGGCAGAATTAATATTGCTAAAATGACCATATTACCAAGAAGTGACATAGAATTCAATGTAATCCCCATCAAATTACCAATGACATTCTTCAAAGAACTAGGGGAAAAAAGGTCCTAAAATTCATTTGGATGAATAAAAGACCCAGAATAGCCAAAGCATTTAGTGAAAGAAGTAATACCTGACTTTAAATTATTCTACAGAGCCATTGTAACAAAAACAGTATCGTACTGAGAGAAAAACAGACACATAGACCTATGATAACAGAAGAGAAGACACAAAGACACACAGACACACAGATACAGACATCTGATCCTTGACAAGGGCTCCAAAAACATATACTGAAGAAAAGACAGCCTTTTAACAAATGGCACTGGGAAAACTGGTTATCCTTATGTAGAGGAATGAGACTATATTCTGTCTCACCCTGTACAAAAGTCAATTTAAAATGTAACAAACACTTAGGAATTAAACCATAAATTCTGCAATACCTAGAGAAAACACAGAGTCAGCACTTCAACATACAGGTGCTGGAAAAAACTTCCTTAATAGGGGGCCCTAATTAGAATAAGATATATTCTAAGCATATATGATTATATCAAAATGGACTCTACTGTCATGTATAACTAAGAAGAACCAATAAAAAAACCAAACTTCCTCAGTATGACTCTTGAAACCCAGGAAATAATACCAAGAATTTAATTGAGATGGCATCGAATTTAATAGTTTATGTACAGCAAAGGAAAAAATTAAGAGTGTGAAGACAGAACCTACAGAATGGGAGAAATTATTGGTGCTACTTTTCTGACAGAGACTTAATATCTAGAATATATAAAGAATTCCAAAAGCTTAACACCAAAAACAATAACAACAAAAAACAAATAACTCAATCAATAAATGGGCAAATGACTAAACAGACACTTCTCAGAAGAAGAAGTACAAATGGCCAACAAAACACTAAAAAATACTCAACATATTTAGCAGGGAAATGTAAATCAAAATTACACTTAGATTTCATCTCACTCCAATGAGAATGGCAATCATCAAAAATAATAATAAACAGAGAGGATGTGGAGAAAAAGAAATACTTTTAAATGGTGGGATTGTAAATTAGTACAAGCACTATGAAAATCAGGATGAATTTTCCTCAAAAGACTAGGAATAGAGCCATCACTTGATCTAGTTGTACCACTCGTAGGTGTTTATCCTAAAAAGTTAAGGTCAGAATACTATAGTGATACATGCATACTTATGCTTATAGCAGCACAATTCACAACAGCCAGGTTAGTAACCAGCCCAGGTATCTGTCAATGGATGGATGAATAAAGAAAATGTGGTATATGTACACAATGGCATTTTATTCAGCCACAAAGTAAGAAGTTATATCATTTGCAGGAAGATGGATGGAGCTTGAGAGTATTATGTTATGTGAAATAAGCCAAACTCAGAAGGTCAAGGGTCATATGCTTTTTCTCACATGTGAAAGCTAGAGGGTAAAAAAAAAAGGGAAAAGTTGGAGGGGGGATTAAATTAGAAGGAAGAGCAGTAGAGGAAGGGGACCAGGGGGAGAGAGTATGGGAGGGAAAGGGGAGGTTTCAGGAAATGAAATTGACCAAATTATATACTGCTCTTTAAAATCGTTCTCAGAAGTGACCTTATATAAAATCTAAGAATATCCCAAATAGCAACATAACACCTGGTTGAAGTGTGAACCTAAACTTAGGCACATGTGTCCACTGTAATTTTGAAATGTGGTTGATGCAATTAATAGAGAAACTAGATTTTTAATTTTGTCGAATTTTAACTTTAAAATTGACACTTGGTTCAGTTACTACAAAAATCAATTTATTTAGAATAATCTGGGCATGAGAATCTGCTTTCTGTCATGTATGTTTTTTGCTTGTTTCCTTGCTTGTTTATTTGGGGTACTAGGGATTGAACCCAGGAGCTTTTCCATGGAGCACTATCCCTATCCCTTTTTATTTTTTATTTTGAGACAGGATCTCACTAAGTTGCTTAAGGCCTTGCTGAGTTGCTAAGGCTGACCTCAAACTTGTGATCCTCCTGTCTCAACCTCCCAAATTTCTGGGATTATAGGCATGCACCACCATGCCCAGCACCTGTATGGTTTTTTGAACTCTAATATCTTCTTCCTGTTAATCCCTCAAAAAGGATTCTTCAGGATTCCCTGTACTTGTGCTCAGTCCTAGGAATATAATTAGAGACTGAGCACAGTCTCTGCCCTCCTGGAATAGGGCAGGGAAGCTTGACCATAACCACAAAGTGTTTTGAGCACCACAAAGGGGAGGTACAGGACTCAAGAGAGTCAAAGCAGGGGCCCTCTGACTGCTATGGTCCTGCTGCATTAGATGCACTGGGAAATCTTGATTTTCATGACTCCACAAAGAATTCTCTGCTCTAAATAAAGATTTACCAGATAACATAGGCCCCATTCATTCATATACTGAAAAGTGAACCACATCAGATCTGAAAATAAGAGTTCTCATTCTTAGTAATATAATTTTCTTATAACCACAAGCACATCTTTGGACATCACCATGTCCTGAAAACTTCAGTTCCTTACAATCAACAGGGTTGTTGCTCATTTTACCCCAAATAAAAGAAGCATCTATATACATTTGTGTGTTTCCAAGACAAAACTCTAATTCACTACTACCCAAACGAACAAGGAAAGACCTCATCAAACTTATATAACAGAAAATGTGATTTTTCTTTACATCTCAAGATACTCCGAACACAGTGTCATTTTGCCAATGGTGCTGATATTTCAATTTAAAAGAGCCATTTATCAATGTGAAAATGTTACAGTACCTTTTGAATAGTTCTCTGATCCTTTTCTGAAATCTCTTTGAGACTTGTAAGTTCATCTTCTGTAAACAAAAGGAGAGAGAGGCCAACCATGAAATTACATGCGTATGCCCTGTATTCAAACCGCCTGCTTCAGGGCAGGCTGTGAAGCCACTGGCGGGCACGGTGGACGCAAGTCCTAGCAGGACTGTGACCTTCACAACTGCCCTTGACATTCACAGCCTTCTTCCTGCTGTTCAGACGGCTGGTCAGATAGGGATTAAGAGGTAAATTCAAGATCCAAGTGTAGCTGAGGGCTGAAAGCCTTTCATCAATACTAGCAGTGGACATTTCTGCTGTTAGTCACAGCCAATACAAAATGCTTTAACAGGTGTCACTTTATAACTCAATAAGAACGACTAAAACCTGAAAAAGCATCACAGAGGAGAAACGGGATGACATTGGTATGGTATAATTTTATACTAAAGGGACCCCATACTATATCTCATTTGATCAATATTTTGTTATAAATTTTGCATTCCTTGCTCATTACCTCCTTTTCAAATCACAGATTAAGGGCAACAGTATAATCCTCAACTTAAATACAAAAACAATAGTTCCGTGAAAAAGTACTTTGAAGCAATCTAACTTTGGTCATATAAATGCAACTTTTACCAATATTTACAGTAGGACAAAAGGGGGTATAAAGTGTACCCTTAAGAATTTTTTTTTACCCATAAGAATTTATATTTGAAATCTATATAGAAAAATTGAAGCTAATCGAGTAGTAGCACTGTTTTTTGAAGAGCTGTTTCTCGACAAAGCATATCTCAACCGGGATGCTTAAGTATTTAAATGTCATAGTTCAGATAATCAGTTAAGCATGTGAAACAAAGTAACAAAAGTTTCTGTTTATAATATTCCTAAGTGAAATAGAACACTGTGAGCACATATTTTGCAAAGGTCAATGTCTGGCTTCAAAGTAACACCCCAAGGTAACAAGACTGGGCTCAGGAGTACAAGAAATCTTTTCCCCCAAGCCAGGAGTCCTATTTTAAAGCAAAGATGGCTATCAAATTGATCTTTTAAATGAAAATAACCAAACACATGTATGTGTGGAAAAGACAAATTTAGTTATGAATTTTATAAAGTGCCCAATTTTTCTCACAAGTGGTTTCAGGATGTTACCTAATACTGAATTTTCTTTGATATTGAGTTGAATTTCTTCTTCCAGATCTGCAATAACTTGAAGCAGTCTCTCATTCTCCTGCTTGTAGTCGGAACATTCCCTTTCAGAGGTTGGTCTTGGAGAGCCGGTCTCTTTGGCAAAGAGGTCCTGAAAGATGGGGAATTCCATATTTCTAAGCAGGGAGCCGAGGATTTAAATATGCAACACGAGGACAATGCTGATACAGAAGAGCTATCATATAATTTTCTGAATTCTATTACACACTTATAATATGAATAGTAAAAAGGAAGGAGACTAAATAGAGCTTGCTGGGAGAAAGGCTGCAGTACATTCTGTACAAAGACCACAACGCATGGGGACATTTTATTGACAGGAATAATGCATATCATACTGTTTGTATGCCCCCATCATTCAGGTCAATTCACTATGGAGGCTGTGTCCGGGGAGGCAGCTGGGGCCCCTCCACCCACACTTCCCTCTGTGTGTCTGAAGTGCTGTCCGCCCGTAACTAGGCAGGCTGGGGAGACCGCGGACGGGCAGCGCCAGGGGGTGGCAAAGTGCAAGGCTAAGGAGGGGGGCTTGTTGCCTTTGTGGCATTTCCCAGTGTCAGTGCTGCCAGTGTCTTGAGGAGCACATCACATGTCAAAGTGGTGACGTTTTCAGGCTGGGAGCCGCATGGAGCCCATCAGGCGCACGGATATCCACGCAGTTGGTTTTCTGCTTGGTGGAGGAGCCACCCAGAGGCAATTCATATTCTGAACATTAACGTGGCTTTGCATGCCTGTCACACGGGGACTGTGCAGGCGTTTAATGCTATTGAAGACTTCGGTTTAAATCTCTATGCAAACAGTGATTACCTTGTAAGAAGGTTTCAGGATAACTTACAACAAAAGACTTTAAAGTTATAGTTTTAGTAAAGCAAACTCATTTACATTTTTATTATGTGCGTCTTTTGTTTAAATCTTGCCACGTCCATTATGGGAGAGGCTTTTTCTTACGCAACAGAAGCTTATTGGGACAGCGACTCTTTTTTTCTTCTTCTTCTTGTCTGGTTCAAAGCTATTGAAAACATCTGAATATACTCCCTTATGGTTGTCTAGATTTTACTACCACACATTTTTTAAAAAATTAAGATGTAATGGGATGGGGAGGCTGGTGCAGAATTTAATACTTGGTCATGGTAAAATACTAAATCAATTATGCAATCTCAAAATATTAAAGTCATGTTATTATACTAAAAGAGACAGAAAAGTCAGCCAGCTTTGCTTCAAAATTACTACAGTCTTAAAAGAATTTTGAATTTCAAAGTAATCTTCAGGTGAATTTCAACCCATTCCTTTTACAAAATAAATAATAATAAAATATCTACTCAAAAACAAAATATTCCTTCTAATATACTGCTTTCCTGTTGGAACTGGACTCATTTAACTTTAGAGATATCAGGAAGTAAATTACTTAAATATTTTCCCTATATCATAATGGTTCAAAAGAACAATAAGTGATTGAAATGCTTTGTAACACATTAATAAGCCCTTTAAAAAAACCAAGCGACTTACTAAGTTATATACCTATATATCAGAGTTAGTAGGATTTAAAATATGCTGTTTTGCCCTAAGCTCAATTACAAATCAAGATTTTGATTTACCATTTAATTTAACTTATTTGAGCCCAATTCATTCTTTATTAATAAATATTAGCAAGTCTACTAAGTAGCTAATAAATAAACAACATGGTGTTCTTAATAATGGAAGAACCCACCCTCCAAATAATAAAAACTAATGCAAGAATCTCAGTCATAAACTTCTTTGTCTCATATTGCTCAACTTGTGACCATCATAGAATGTATGTGCAGACAGAAAGGATTTTTAAAAAACCAATAGGGTTAAACATACTTTTCCTAACAGTGGTGGATTATGGAGATTTACGGTGGACAAGTATTCATTATAATAAACTAAAGGAAAACTATTAGAATAAATCAGATGAATTGCAAGATGTACAACTAGCACAACTAACCCCTAAATCTGTTATCTAGGAGTCTCTGTATGACAGCAAGACCCAAGGAAAGCACATTAAATTCAAGGGGTTTTCCTCTACTAATCAATGTACAACCCTCTTTTTCCTGAGGGTAACCTTTAGCTCTGTCCCCACCATCTGTCAGCTATAGGAACTGCAAGTCATTAACTATTCAGCTGCCCACAGCAATGAGGACACTCATTAGCAAAACGAACAAAGGGATAGTTCTGGGCTGCTATGGTCCTCTGTTACACTCTGAGTGGCATGTTTTGTGGTGGTGTTTTTTCTGCCATCTGCCCACATCACCAATTTTGGTTTGCTTAAACCACGAGACTCCTTTAGAGTAAACTGCATTACTAAAACACAGTTAAGATGGATTGTGATCATTACAAGGTGGTTGCCTGGGTGTAGCTATTTTAAGTCACATTATATTCTAAGAGAGACTTGTCTGTAACCCAGGATACTTCTGGAGTTTTAAATTTATTAAGAAACTTGCCATTCTCAAGTTTTTCTACCATACTATGAAAACTAGGACTTCAGGTAGAAGGACATACCTTATTTCTCTTGTGAATGTTCACAAGATATACAGAATCATGGTTTCTGGGTTTCAGAATCCCAAACTGAATCTTGAAAGAATCATTTCTAAAAAGAGTATCATTGAGAACCTTCCCAGCTAGGGTGTGGTCCGCTGAACAGTAGCCCCAGCACCACCTGAGAACTAACTGGAAATATAGACTCTCAGGTTCCAGCCTAGTTCTACTATGTGAGTCTGAATCTTAACAACACCTGCACTGTTTCATAAGAGCAGTAGAGTCTGGGAAGTCCTGGTTCAGAGTACTTTATGTGCCTTCTCAGCAGTTTCCCTTCTGTGATATTGGCATCTCCATTCTTCAGGCTCCATGTACAATACTTGGACATCTCAATTCGATACTGGGGGAGGAGCAGGGTTCTAATGCATGCCCATGCCTCATGACAGTCACAGAGAAGAGCAGGTGCTTCCCCAATGAGTGACAACCAGGAAAGTGGCACACTGGGGCTGCGCAGCCCTGCAGAGCTGCTGCTCTTGAATGACAGCTCTGTTGCAGAGTTGTCAGCCACAAGCAGATATGGAAGGGTGAGTGGGTGATGGCTGGGCAGCTCATCAGCATCGGGGGTAAGAAAGAAAAATGAAAAGTCTATTCAATCCGGCAACTCTGATTGAAATTAAAACACACGTGCAAGCACATGCATGCACACATATACTCTGACAGACTAACCTCCTCCTGAAGTTCTCCAGGGGATTTGTCAACAGACAGCAGGTAACCTGGTAACTGCAATAGTATGCAGTGAGGTCACATGGGTTTTCCATAGAATAAAAACTGTAAAGCTCTTCCCTTGAATGACGTTGCTCTCGGGAAAACTCAATGTCAAGGATTTTCTCACCTGGAGATGAGGCTTCTATAACTGAAAGAGCCTCCTTTTCTGATTTCCTTTTTGTCATAAATAGAATTTAAACTGTTTATTTTATTTTACTTTTTACTTTTGGTATCAGGTGTTGAACCCAGAGGTGTGTAACCACCTGTTTTTGTTTTTTTGTTTTGCTTTTGGTTCTGTTTTTTGAGACAGGGTCTTGCTAAGGGCCTCACTAACTTGCTCAGGTAAACTAGCTGTTTATTGAACTTGTCCTTTCCCATTATGGTTTTATCAGATTTCTCTCAGAAACAATCCAGGAGAGAGATCATGACTACATATCAACTATAAACTACTTATTAACTATACAGCTACTTATGGAATTTATTAGTAAGAACAAACTAGGTAATTCTAGATAATCAAATAAAGCGTGCTTATTTCAAGTCTTTTCAAGTTATTTCCAGTGTTGCTTTGAAATTTGTAATTGTTCCTCCAAATTCTGTGTTCCAAATTGGATTGCACATTAGATTTAGATGGTGTCTCAAGGGGATTCTAATACCACTAGAGGGGGCAGTTGTATAAGATGAAATTTCAAATAAGGAAGCTCTAACATGTAGAACTTAAATGGCAAGGAATTTTAGGGAAGTTTGTTTTTAGAAGATTTTACAAGGTATTGTCCGTATATTCATTTGCTATAAATTATGACCTACTTTTGTGACCTTCAGATCTGGGGTCTAGAAATGCCCACTGGTGTGCTTTGCATCACCTGGGGTCAGGAGACAGGGCCACACGTTTTGTTGGGAAATATCTACATACCTGACTGACTAGGATTACCCCACCTACCACAAATCTTAAAATATTTACAGAAATTCTGATGTGGTCTCTTTGGGGCAAATTACTGTGGAATACCAAGGTTTTCTGGAGGCCATTGTGATCCAGAGAACAGACCACTGACACCTGAGGGGGTGCAGTATCCCACTTGCTGTCCATCCTCATTCTTACCCCAGAACAGCTAGACAGACCAGTTAACCTGTTGAAGAGAATATTTAAAGTTGTGAAGATTTCAAAAGTGTAAGGGACTCTCTCAATTCTTAAAGAATTGAGATGTTCTCCATGTCCAGAGACCTGTTGTTCAGTACATTTTATAGAACAAAAGCCAGATGGTTATAAGGACTTCTGTATCTCCTCATACTAACTAGAAAGTAGTTCTTAATCTTTCTTTAAGGAGTTCAAAACCATTCACATTCAGTACTGTATCATAACTCTACCTGAGTTAGGTAGGTATGACCTTGCATTTCACACATGGGAAATAAACAAACCAGAATTGCCTTGTCACAGCTTTGAGCAAGGCAGGATTAAAAGTTATTATATTTTTAGCCATACACGGTGGCACAGGCCTGTAACCCCAGTGGCTCCAGAGGCTGAGGCAGGAGGATCTCCAGTTCAAAGCCAGCCTCAGCAAAAGCAAGGCACTAAGCAACTCAGTGAGACCCTGTCTCTAAAGAAAATACAAAACAGGGCTGGGGATGTGACTCAGTGGTGGAGTGCCCCTGGGTTCAATCCCTGGTGCCCCCCCAAAAAAGTTATTATAGTTTTTAGTCATTTCTGTCATTTTCTCCAAAAAACAAGAGTAGATGTAGACTCATGCAAAGGTCAAAGAAAAATAAATGCAGAAATTGGATGTAGTATCTACTCCAAGACAAGCAGAACTTATAAAAATAATATTCAATTTTATTAGACTTGTGCTGATGACAGTAGTACTTTCCTTAGAAGGGGATCAGTGTTTTCTTTTTCAGGGTGTAAGGATTTCTAATGCACCAACAAAGCAAACACTCCTTTAGCAGTTAGTAAACAAGGTCCTTTAGAATGGTTTGTGTTCAATTCTGCATCTCTTATAAACTTGGAGTTATAAATAAGAACCCTAAGAGCAAGGGATATAGCTTAGTTGGTAGAGGGCTTGCCTCACATGCACAAGGCCCTGGGTTCAATCCCCAGCACCACAAAAAAAAAAAAAAATCCTAGTGAGGGATTTAGATAAACAGTAGGTTGCACTTAGAGTGACCAATAGCCCATAAGTGTTTCTTCCTAGTGTTAATGTTTTGCTGTATAACTTCCCAGATTTTCTTGTGTATATACATGTGCCAGTATTTCCATGTATGCGCCTACACATGTATTAACATATTAATACATTATAATGCTATAACATAAAATATACATTATAATATATGTATAATATAGGTCATAATATATGGTTTGGACCTGGAAAAATCTTGTGTTGAAAGCATGGTCTCCAATACAACCAGGTTCAGAAGTGGGACTTTGGGAGTTGATTGGATCATGAGGGCTCTGATCTCATCAATGCATTATATTGATAGTTCACCCACCAGAAGGTGAGACCTAGTTGGAGGAAGTAAGTCAAAGGGTGTGTCCTGGAAGGGTATGTCTTTTCCCTGTTCCTCTCCTTTTGCTTTCTGAGTCCCATGAGCTGAGCTGCTTTTCTGCACCATGCCCTTGCACCATGATATTGTGCCTCATCTCAGGCTCAGAGCAATGGAGTTGACTGACCGTGAACTGAACAAATCTGAAACCAGGAGCCAAAAGAAATCTTTCCTCCACTAACCTATTCTTGTTAGTTATTTTGATCACAGCGACGAAAAGCTGGCTAACACAATATCCATTATGGTCTTTAATTCTTACTGTAGAGCATGATGCTCTACCTCATATGGGGTCTTCGGGTTCAAGTGGACCTTGGTTCACATGCCACCTTTACCATTATTATTTGTGTGTCCCTGAGAAAGTTAGTTAACCACCCTGTCTCGGCTTCCTCATCTGCAAACTGAGCTGTGAGAATAAGAAGATATACCACAGATAAAGTATCTGGGACCTGCTATTGGTTGAACTTCCTTGATCTGAAAATCTAAAATCTGAAATGCTACAAAATCTGAAAAATTTGAGCACCAACATGATGCCAAAGTAGAAAATTCTATATCATGAAGCTTTGTTTCATGCACAAAATTATTAAAAAATATTGTAGAAAATTATATTCAGGCTATGTGCATAAGGTATATATGAAACATATAGTTCTGTGTCCAAGGTGTATACACAAATATTCCAAAATCCAAAAAAATCTGAAATCAGAAACACTTCTGGTCCCAAGCATTTTGGATAAGGGAAACTCAATGTGCAGTTAGTTTCTATAGATCTTTATTTCCCCAGTTCTGACATTTCTGTTGGACTCTCCTAACCAAACAATGGGCAGCTTCTTGCTCTTAGAACCTAATAATAAATTCTTCTCTGGCTCTGTACTATGGCTAGACCTGAGACAGCTTATACCTCAAGGCTGACAAGAGATGAAGAAGAACTTGTTCTCAGGGTCCACACTTTCTAAAGCCCTTAAAAATTCTCCTTGTGGGCAGGCATTGAGGACCTCCTTTCTGCTTTCTTATTCTTTCCATTTTCGTCCCCATCAATATTTTGTCTAAGTAGTAAAGCAACTCCAGACTCCCGTGGAGAGAGGGAAAATTGGGGGAGAGGGAATCCTATGAGCTTTTCTTTCTTGATATTTTTTATTCAAAGGTCATTCTGTTCCAAGTTGGCTTCCTGGAAGGCTTTGACTCTGGAAGCTTAGCTTTGTGTCTTTCCAACTATCTTGACTGCAAAAAAGGGTGGAAGTTTCAGAAATCCCACAGAAATTCACTCATACACTCATCTAGAGTGGAATTATTTTTGCAATTGGAGAATTTATAATTTATAAAATATTTATATTTTCATTATAAATAAATATTGAGAACAAGCATATTGCTCCAGTTTAAATTATGTGTTTTCTAGGATACATCATCGAGCAATAAAGTGCTGGACTAGCTTATATTGTGGAGAGATGTCCAAGATATATCAATTCAATTTCATTCATTCTTAACCTAAGCTTCTAGCAATCCATGACTTCATTTCCATGTATTAAAATTAATCTTTACCTTGAAATTCACAAGTTTCAGCAATCCAGCTTCTTCATATAGTTCGAGTTCTTCTTTCAATTCCCTAATGATTTCTTCTTTCTCCTTCAGCTTTCTTGTCAAAACATTCAGTTTGACATTTGTTGCGTCTTGCAAAGCGGCCTTCTCTTCTTCTACATTAAAATATTGCTGGGGAGGAAAAAGCCACAATAAAATTCAGAAACTCAGCTAACACCACCAGAAACCATCTCTTGTTTTATTTAAGCTGCTGTCTTGTGAAATTGTTATTTTTAAAATTTGCTCACAATTTTTTAGTAAATAACATTTTTATATCAAAACATATGCTAAAGAATCAGGCAATGGAGCACAGCATTTTTCTATAAAACCCAAAGCATGATATATTAGTTTATTAGTCATGCAAATAATAATAGTAAATAATAATAGTAAAGAGCAAATTGCAGAATTGGCACCCCCACCACAAACACACACACACACACACACACATACACACACAGATACACACACATCCCCCTCACAGCAGTATGAATTTGGCAGCTATTAATCAACATAAGTGCTTTGTGGGAGCTTTGTGCCCAAGTAAGTGATTGCACAGCCCTGATGAAACCCAAGCTGGAGAAGGTCTGTTTTTAAAAAACAGGCCTATGTCCAGATGGCAGGTTCACCAACCGTGATTCTGGCTACTGACCCAGAAATGGCCTTATCCCTCTGTGGACTTGGCTACAACCTGTTTGGCCTTGGTCCTACCACTAGAGTCATCTGTCAAGGGACTTATGAGGTTGTCATGACTGCCAATACCTGTTGAAACAGGTCTACTTGGCCTCAGTTATGGTCATGAACCCCTGAATGGCCCTGTAACTCAGCTGTGGCTTGAGAAAAGACTGTTTTTCCTAGGGACCCACCAGGAGTTATGCCCATCTATGCCTTTGGAGTTAGGCCACTGACTTCAGTCCCATAGCAAGTTCTGCAACGTCCAGTAATTTAGCTCCTTTCAACTGTCATCTGACAGCAGCAACCTCTCCTACCCAGGGAGGCAAGGCTCACAGGTGTCAATCCCATTGCAGATCTTGAAGTGGTCCTAAAACCCATTTCCTTCTCAGTCCAGAACCGGCCCTATCCATCCAGAGACTTTTCAGACAGAAGTTTAGGGTCTCCTGTCCAAATAGGAGACATGTCATACATGCTACCTGAAGTAGGTCTGCTGATCTCAGTTCACTTGCATATTCAGTCCACTTGCAACCCTGTGACCTAGCTCCAGACCCACTCAGTCATGGTCTGGAGGCAGTCCTGCCTCCACAAGAACCTGGCAGAAGGCAAGTTCATTTCTGTCCACAGTGGAAGTCTGCAGCCCTCAGTCTCAGATATGGACCATGAAACTTCCTAGTAATTCAGCTGTAGCTCCTTTCAACTATAGTCCAGGGCCACTCCTGCCTGACCAGGAATTCATCCAAAGACCCAGTGGGAGCCCTTCCAGAGACCTTGAGGGAGACACATTCATCTGTATGTATACCTGGTAACAGACCTGTCATCTGTGGACCCAACTGCAGAACTTAAAGCAAATCCTTAACCCAGCACTACCCAACTGATCAAGGTCCTGGAGGCAGTCAAGTATTATGAGGGACCAGGAAGAGTCAAAGTCTTCTCAAGTCTCTGGTAATAAGCCAGCCAACCATGGAGTCTACTGAGGACCCAGCAACAGCCACATGACTTAACTGCAATTTCAGGGGCAATTCCATCAACTGAGGGACTCAAAAGAGAAAGTATTTATCTGCCAAAACCAGTCTATAAAGATTGGAAGAGGGTTTGCTTCTTAAAATGCAGATATCAACATAAGGATACATAGATAATGAAGAATCAGGTAAACATGACACTACCAACTAATAAAACTCCCGTCACTATACCTAAAGCAATGGAGATCTACAAATTGCCTGGCAAAGGATCCAAAGTTATCGTCTTGAGGAAGATAAATTATACAGAAGAGAACCCAGATAGGAAAATAAATGCATGAACAAAATTAGAAGTCTAATAAAGAAAGAAACATAAGAACCAAATAGAAATTCAGAAAAATACAATAATTAAACTTAAAATTACAACAGAGCTTCAACAGCAAGTTCAATCATGCAGGACGGAAAAAAGAATGAAATTCAAGACCAGTTATTTGAAGCTAACCCATTATAGGAAAGAAAAAATAAAAAGAATGAAAGAGAAGAAAGCAGAAAGGACCTTCGGGACAGTATGAAGTGAATGAAAATATGAAGTACTGAAGTCTCAGAAGGAGAAAAGAGAAAAGGGCAGAAAGTTTCTTAAAAGAAATAATGGCGGAAAACTTCCTAAATCTTGGGAGCTTATGAGCAGAATATTCAGATTCCTGAAACTCAAAGGATTCCATGAAAGATCAGCACAAAGAAGAATATTCTGAATCCCTATAACCAAATTCTTAAAAGTCAAAGAGAAAATTCTGAAAGTAAGGGAAAATAGCCTTATCACATATAAGAGAACTTTTTTTAAGGGTATAAGCATATTTCTCAGCAGAATCCTTGCAGGCTGTGAGGGAGTGGAATAATATATTCAAAGAGCTGGAAAAAAAAATCGAAAGCCAACCAAGAATACTATATCCAGCAATGCTGTCCTTCAGAATAAAGAAGTGATATTCCCAGACAAACGAAAGTTGAAAGAAGTCATCACCACAAAACCTGCCTTAAAAGAATGTAAAGGAAGTTGAAAATAAAGGGTGCTAAGTAACAACATGAAAATATATAAAAATGTAAAACCCACTGGTAAAGATAAATATATAGTCAAATTCATAATACTCTAATATTTCAATGGTAGTATATAAATCACTTTTAACGCCAGACAACAGTATTAAAAGTAACTAAAAAATAACTAAGGCTACAAGTTGTTAATGAAAACATAATATAAGTAGATGGGGCAAGAGTAAAAGTGTGGAATTTGTGGGATTGAAATTAAATTGTTAGGGGTTTAATTGAGAATTTTATAACTATAAGATGTTTTATATATGCTCCAAGGTAACTATAAAGAAAACACCTCTGGTAAATACACAAAACATAAATAGAAAAAAATCAAAGCATACCCATCCCCAAAATCAACAAATCACTTGGGAAGGTATCAAGAAAGAAAGAAAGGAAGTAGAAGAGAATAATTAATAAAATGGCAATGGTGAGTCCTTACCTGCCAATAATTGGTTTAAATATAAATGAACTAATTTCTACAGTCAAAGAGAGAGTGACTGAACAGACTAAACAAAACAGAATCCAATAACATACTGCCTATAATAGAGTCACTTTAGTTTTAAGAACACACATAAGCTAAAAGAAAGAATGGAAAATATACTACATGAAAATGGTAACCAAAAGAGAACAAAAAGAGTAGCTATACTCATATCAGATGAACTAGAATTTCAGTCAAGCTTTATTCCAAGAGACAAAGATTGTTACTATATGATGATGATAAAGTAATAAATTCATTGGTAGGATATATCAATTATAAATATATATGCACTCAGTATTGGAGCACCTAAATATATAAAACAAATATTAACTTAATTAATTGAACTTAAGGAGAGTAATATCATAATAGTAGGGAACTTCACTACTCCACTGTCAAAAGCAGATCGCTCAATCAGACATAAATTCAATAAGGAGACAGCAGACTGGACTGACAGAGCAACGGCAATGAGGAAGATTATGTGAAAATTCCAGGGAGGTGACCAAGATCTTGAGGTGCACAGAGTAAGGTGATTGCAAGTAGCTTGGTTTTGCTAGAGGGCAAATTTTTAGCAAAGAAACAGAAAGTGGAGCAATGCAGAGGCTTTCTATGTAACATCAAGGGGTTTAGAGTTCACTCTACAGGTATATAAGAAACCAGGAAGGTGCTTAACAACAGTAGCAGAATGTGATCAAACTTGTGTATTGAAAGACTGCTCAGATGACTGGATAAGTGATTGAGTGCATGAAGACCTGGAAGAATAAGAAAGCAAAAGCCACAGGCCAGGCATGCAGTGCTGACTGCCAGAACAAGATCAAAGATAATGAAAAATGGATTGAGGTAAAACTGAATGGCTTTACTGAATATGAAGAGTGAATTTGTTTTCTTTTTATATTATTGTATATCAGCTTTACCACAAACACAGTGGCTTAAAACACACACACACACACACACACACACACACACACACACACACACAATTACATTTATCTCAGTTTCTATGGGTCAGTAACTCATGCCCAGTTCAACTAGATCCTCTGCAAAGGTCTTACAAGGCTACAATAAAGATATAGTTCAGGATCATGGTCTCATCTGAGGTTCAGTTGGAAAAGGAGCTTCTTCCAAGCTCACTCAGGTTGTTGGAAGAATTCACTCTCTTGTAGATGTATGATTGAGAGCTTCAAGTTCTCGCTTGTCAGTCAGAGGCTGATTTGAGTTCTGTGCCACGTGGAGTTCCCCAACATGGCCTCTTGCTTCCCCCAAGCCCACAAAGTAGAGAGAGACTAAAACCAGACAGGAGCTACACATAAGCACAGGCAGCCCATCACCTTTGCCATATTCTATTGGTTGGAAGTAAGTTCCTAGCCTGTTCACATTCAAGGAGACAGGAAGAGGAGAGGTGATCACATAGGGGTGTGAAAACCAGATGGGGGATGGTGGTATTCACTGTGAAGAGTCTGTTCAGCACAAGAACTGAAGTGCGGGTTTCCGGCGGGAGAGAGGGGGGGGGGGGGTTATAATGCTTCCAAGTGGGACTAGAAGACTTGGGAGAAAGGGCAGAGTTAAGGGAGAAGATGCTTTGGATTGGGTCATGATGAATTTGGCAAGAAATATTTTGTCATCTTATTTCAGAGACTTTAACTTTTTGCAGTATCATCTATTTTCTCATCCTCTTTTCAACCTGAAGCCTCATGTGGGCCATTAACATTGATCCAGGGAAGTGAATTCTTCACTATCTGAGGACATGTCTCCTACCTTTGATACATGCCCATCCTGGTTTCCTAAGAGTCCAGAAAATTTAATCCCTGCTAAACACCAGAATGTTAGTATTTCATTGTATGATATTTGGACTTTTTGTTTTTAAACTTAAGTATAAATGATTTTTATACTTAAGTATAAGTATAAAATCTTATACTTAAGTATAAGTATACTTATACTTATAAGTATAAGACCAAGACAACATTCACTATTAAAACTGAGTGGATGACTGGAACGTTAGTGTTCTCATTAGGGAAGGTTCTTCATCAGCAAATCCTTAAGAGGCAGAAGAAAATAAGGAACAAATCAAGGGTTCTATTGCAAGAATAATTGTTTTCCCACTTCAAAGACTTTTAAAAACAATTTTAACATTTTATCATTTTAACAAACACAATTTAAACATGACAACCTTGAAACTGATTCAGGTAACTCTTCATTGAATCTTCATTTATATTTGAGAACATAAAGGAAAGGACAAATCAGAAATGCTTTCTTGAAACAAAAACTACTAATAAAGAAGTTACAGTCCCTACAAAAAATAAAACGAACAAAAACTGCAAATAGTTGCTCATAACAACTTCTTAAAAGTTACCAAAGAGGTGTGATTATTTGATGATGTAGGTGTCATATGAAAGTATTTGAAGTTGACTTACAACTATTTCCCCTTCTTCAAAAAACTGAAAGGAAGTCTTTTTGGCAGGTAGAAAATTTTGTATAAAGTCATTTTTAAAAGCTCAAATATAATTATCAAGCTTTTATGGTTACATTTTCTTCTGTCTTATGTATGTAGCCTAATTTTACTTTATCTTCTAACAACTTCTATTGGAACTATGAGTTCATCATTTACATTTGTACACATTTGTATTTTTATGTTGTTTCATTTGTGTTCACAAAATCTGTGATTGAAATGGAGAATATATTCAGGTTACTATTTTTAAAAAAATCCATGAATCTTGAATACTTAAAAAATAAATATTATTGTTAATAGCATTTTGTCTTATGAAAAACAAAGCCTGATAGTGCATGCCTGAGGTCTGGACAAAATGGAGGAAACAGTGCTTCTCTAAGGTTCTCCCATCTCTGAATCCTTTTTTTCAGTTTTGTATCTATCTGTCCAGCTTCTTCTCTTCCAAACTCCCCGCAACGGAGTTCCATGAAGACCCTTTGGCTATTCTAGACTTTTCTCACAGAAAAAAGAAAAACAAGGTAAAGCAACACACACTAAGAAGGTAATGACTTCATGCATGAGCCCTCTAAGGAGCATTTGCTTTGGTGAAGGTAAGGGTGGTTCTGTGGCTCTTTCATTTAAGGGAACAAAATTCTGATGGTTCAGACTCTTGTTTTCCAAAGCCACAGGTCTCTCCTCTGGTCCAGAAGCTACATGACTCACACAGAGTGTGAGGCTAGTCAGTCATTGCCTTTCCTGACGCACCAGTGCCAAAGGCATCAGCAAGCAAGGATGCACACCCACCTCGTTTCTGCTCCCTCCTTGGGAGGGTGCATAAGCCTCTTCTACCTGAAAGCAAGAAAACACCTACAGGTGGAGCCAATAGGCAAAGGTTTATTTCTGGGATGATGGAAATGTTCTAGAATTAGATTATGGTGATGGTTGCACAATTCTGTAAATATACTATAAACCATTAAGTTGTACACTTTCAGTGGGTGAATTTTATGCTATGTAAAATATATTTCAGTGAAGCACTAAAATTCCTATGGTTTCAATATACACTAATGATAGACTTTAAAAACATGACAGAAAATATTACATTTTCTAAAGCTATAAAAATATAACACTTAGAAATAACTTAGTTGTGTGAAAAATGCAGACAACCTACATAAATAAAACTCTAAAACTTTATTAAAATACATAAAATGACACATAAATAAATCAAGAATAATTCAAGATAATATTTTTGGTAGAAAAATTGAACATTATACATGGATATTATTTCTTCCTAAATTCATGAATAAATTTCTAAACAATCAAATTTCAATAAAAATGCAAAAAAGAGCTTTCTTTTGAAGTGGAAATAAACAAAATTACTTGAGAGTTTATCTGAAAGAATAGAAAAGCAAAAAAATATTTTAGGAAAGCTATCTAATAAAAGAAGACCTAAATTCACTAGATATAAACATTTGGGGATGGGTGTGTAGTTCAGATCAAGTGTAAGATCCTGAGTTCAATTCCCAGGATTGAAAAAAAGAAAAATTCTTGCTAAAATATTTAATAAAAAAATCAATATAGAGTCATGATACAGCATAAATGGCCTTAATATATAGCCACAAAATAGCTAGATAGGCATGAAATGAATCTTAGGTTTATATGATGAAGGAAACTTCACAAATCAATAGAAAAGGAAGATATTCAGTGAATGATGCCCCAACAATTGTTTATAAGTTTAAAAGTTAGTGATAATATTTCTGACTTTTACTCCTCTATTCGTTTTTGGGAGGTGGGGTGGGGTGAAGGTGGGAATGAGGTTTCTTTTTTTTTTTCTTTTTTTTGGAATGAGGGATTGAACCCAGGACTTCATGCGGGCAAGTAGATTGCTTTACTACTGAGCTACATCCCAGCTCACTCCACAATTCTAAGAGTTTTGTAAGAGCCTAAATCCCAAGATTAAATCCCTATGTGTTTGAAATACCTCTAGGTAGTTTGTCTTATCTGAATACCAGCTGATACATATCCAAAGCAAAAAAAAATCTGTGTTTTTGAAAAAGTATGTGTGTCTCTATCACACAAAATTGCCTCTAATATCACACAAAACTGTTTAAAAAGTTAAATAGATTTAGAAATTTACTCCACAGCCAAATAAAAAACTGTATCTTTATTGGTCTCCAGAGGGCAGCATGGAGTCACTTACCTTGTCTCTGCCAAAAATTGTATACCTCACATTTTCAACTCGCTTTTGTTCTTCCTTGTGACTAAGCCTTTACAAACAGGGTAGCCAGGATTAGGAAGGCTTTGTGAGGTCATGCAAAGATTAGGAAGGCTTTGTGAGGTCATGCATCAAAGTGATGCCAACAAACCAAAGTAAAGATTCAAATGATGATTTTTAATTTTATTTTATTTTTATTTTTTTGCAGTACTGGGGATGGAACCCAGGAGAGCTCTACCACTGAGCTATATCCAGGCTTTTTTCTTTTTCTTCTTCTTCTTTTGTACTGGGGATTGAACCCCAGGGGAGTTTTACCACTGAGCTACATCCCCAGCCCTTTTATTTTTTATTTTGAGACAAGGTCCCACTAAATGGCTTAGGACCTCCCTAAATTGCTGAAGCTAGCACAATCCTCCTTCCTCATCCTCCCAAGTTGCTCAAATTACAGGCATGTGCCAAGCCTCATTCCCAGTGCTTTTTATTTTTTTATTTTTTTATTTTTTTTGGAACTGGGGATTGAACTCAGGGGCACTTGGCCACTGAGCCACATCCCAGTCCTATTTTGTATTTTTTATTTAGAGACAGGGTCCCACTGAGTTGCTTAGAACCTGGCTAAGTTCAAAGCCTGGCTTTGAACTCTGGATCCTCCTGCCTCAGCCTCCCAAGTCGCTGGGATTATAGGCCTGCGCCACCACGCCTGGCTCATTTATTTTTAATTTTGAGACAGGGACTCACTGAGTGGTCCAGGCTGGCCTCAAACTTTTGATTCTCCTGCTTGAGCCTCCTGAGTGCTGGAATCACAGATGTGTACCACCAGGCTGGCTCAAATAATGACTTTTCTTTAACAAGAACAAGATTTATTTAATCAGATAAGGCAACTAACCACAATTAATCCCCTTCAGTTAAGCATATTTAACTAGCACAAACTGATGAATATAAAGAATTTAATTATTTCAGAGCCTTCCACTCCTAGAAAGTAGAAATAGCATGTGTGTGTGCGTGTGCGCGCACCTGTGTATAAAGGGTGATATTCATTATTCAGACATATTTTTTAACATTTCAAAAACATTAGATATATGGCAGTATCCCAGAAGTCACTGAACACCAAGGACTATAAAGCCTTTTTTGTTTTTTAAAGATTTTACAGTTATATATAAAACACTCAGACCAAAATTAAGTGAATGCAGAAACCCGGGAAAGCACACAGAATATCCAAGCTGGCCTTTCCTTCTAGGGCATTGTTAAACCAGGTAAATCTGAGCTTTGATTTCCAACTCTTCAGAACGTACAAGAGAGACAACTAAAGAGTGCCAATTGTACATAATAGAAGTCCAGCCCATTAAAGCGACAGGGCCAGTCTTTCTGGGTAAGATGAACCAGAGGTGACCACTTTGAACCCTGCACCCAAGACTCTGAGCTGGAGTTGGCTTCTGTCTGGAAACTGGCTCTAGGTATCATAGGGGGATGGGAACAAAACAAAATTCTCTTGAGAATTTATAACCACAAGGTGACCCACATTGCTTGATGCCCAAATTCATACATCTGAGTGGTCTAAAAAAAAAAACCCTCAAGCTAAGAATTAAGTTACAGTGGTCCTAGATCCAGGAGTCTCATAGACACAAACACAAATGTTCCCTGAAGAAACTAACTTGTATACCAGGACTCAAAGAATTCTTATGGAAATATGAGCTCAGGGTCAAAATATCATGAAACTCAAACTAAATGACACATGATGAGTGAGAGCTAGCACTTAGGAGACTCCTGAAAATGAAGGATATGGGAATTATGAAACACACAATATAAATCAACTATATTTAAATATGGTAATACAAAGGGGGGTGGTTAAAGAATTAATTTGCATTTTCAAACATGTCTACTTTTTATGATGAAATTTTTTTTCAGGATCTTGGGCTGATCTCAAACTCCTGAATTCAAGAGATCCTCCTGCCTCAGCCTCTCAGGTAGCTGGGATTATAGGAAGGTACCACCATGCCTGGCTTCTGATGAAAAATTCTAAGCATAAACCAAAATAGAGCAAAATAGAGAAAACAATGATAGTTTGCCATACACATATCTACTCATTTGTGCTTAAGTATTTTTGAAAGAATCCTAGACATCAGCCATTGAGCCCGAAACATTTCAAAGTGCATCTCTAAGAACTGGGGACTTTCCTTACATAATCACAAGGCCAGCATTATACCTAACAAAATCAACAAACAATTTCTTAATATCATTTAATATTATAATAAAATTATAATATATTATATAATAAAATTTTATATAATAAAATTCCTCCAATTGTCACAACCTCCTTCCCCCTTTTCTTTAAAGTTGGTTTGTTCAAATCAGTATCCTAACATGCATGCTACATTAGGAGAGCCATCTCTGCTTAATCTAGAATAGAACTTCTTTCCTATGTTCATCTTCATCCTTCCCTCTTTTCCTTTCTTCTGTCTTCCTCCATTAAATATTAAAAACCTTTGTGTCTCAAGCGCTGTACTAGGTAGCGAAGGGACTTCGATGGACAAAACCTATACGATGCTTGTCTTTGTAGACTGCATCTTTCTCTCCATTTTTCCAACATACATTTAATCCTTTAGAGGAGTCATCATTCTAAAGGATATTAAAGCTCCCCCATTTCTCCCACATAGAATTCAAGCACTGCCCCCCATTATCTACAGAATAACTCTAGAGACATAGCTGAGAACTTGACTCCCAGCTCCCCCACTGGCTGGCCCTGTGACCTTGAACATTCTGCTTAACATCGCCCTGATTTTTCTCAGCTACAAAGTGAAGATCTTGGTGCCTACTTTGAAGGTTTACTCCATGGGATAAAACCAGACAAAGGAGACTTAGACTTCATTTCTGGGCACCACATTTGGACAAGCCAGCTGGCACAGGTACTGCTCTCATTGCACAGACTGGGCTTAACTTCGAATTAGCAAGAACGCTAACTTGGAATATAAGGCTGTGAGATGGCTCCTGTAAGTAATAACATCACACCAGGAATCGAAGAGTTGTGACCAAGGAACTGAACTATTAATTTAATTTCAATTTCAGTAGGTACATATGGCTAGTGGCTACCACATGGGGCAACACCACGTCTAGCAACACTGCCCATTTACAGTTCTCTGACAAGGTCCTTCTTACCCTCTCACGTGCTATTGCAAGTAGAAAGCTATTTTACCTAACCAGTTTTGCCTAACCAGCACCTGTCCTTCAGATAACAATCTCTCATTTCAATTTTGGTAACCCCTCTCCTTGATATTATCTCCTGGGATGGGTATATTACTCTAAATTGACTTGGGGAGGGAGACACAATATCCAGGGCAGGTCATTCAAAGTCAGAATTGTGACTTTTGTAGGACTTAGCAGGAAAGAGATGCTTTCTCTGAGTTTGCAGAATCTGTCTGGAAATCAAGCCATCATAGTATAACGCAGAAGCGGGGGTGGGGTGGGGTGGACAATTCCTTCATGACATTATTTACGCCCCTAGACACAGATTTTCCTGAAGTCATTACAGTCTCTACACTTTTCAGTTACATGAGCCAATAAAATCCCCTTTTAACTAGTGCCAGTGTGAGCTAGATTTCTATGGCTTGCCACTGAAAATATTGTAATATACACGAAATGACCTGCCTAGAATCCCATTTGATTACTTGATCACCTACTGAGTGCTTAAGATTAAGCCCAGCCCAAATATCACTTCCTCTGTGAAGTCTTCCCAAAACACACCAGCAGAAATAACTGCTCCCCTGGGGTGTTCCCTAAGTCCTGGTGTCTATATCTACCTCTGCACTTGCAAACCTATGATTTGCTAATAGTCCTGTTCCTCTCTACTCATCCCTACCTCATCTCCACAGTGCCAGTGCTCAGCATATCTCAGCATGCAGCATTCATTCAACAGGTGTTGGTTAATAAGATGAATTTTGTTTTCCTTAAACATATTACAGCCTAATAATCTGTGCAGATTGTTGCTTCCCTTTGTTACAATAACTATGTTTTTTTGAAAACAATGGGTCCTAGGTGAAACCACATGAAATTGTTGATATTTGACCTTCTTTTGGCTCCAAAAATGGCTTTTCATTAGGCTCAACATAATACATATTGATAATGATCATAGATGTCTTAAGGGTACTCTTAAGACATGTCATATCACAGTCAGTGGACAAAAGCTATAAATCTAAATACTAAGGTAAGATAATAAAGGGGCAGAAAAAGGCATTGACATGAAGGAGCACCAGGACTACGTGCAGGTGTTTATTTAACAAACAGACTGCACCAACAACAAATCAGGCACTATTCCAATGCTTCACAGAGACCAA
>JAJEJO010004706.1:419392-430311 GCA_020662805.1 Glaucomys volans | reverse complement strand
CCCCCACCCCTCCCTTCCCTCTATGCTAGCTATCTTTCCTCCATTCTTGCCATCTTTCCCCCCCACATTATGCATCATCATTCATATATCAGAGAGACCATTCGGCTTTTGGATTTTTGGGATTGGCTGATCTCACTTAGCATAAGAGTTTCCAACATCATCCATTTACCTACAAATACCATAATTTTATTCTTCTTTATGGCTGAGTAATATTCCATTGTGTATATATACCACAGTTTCTTTATCCATTCATCTACTGAAGGGCATCTAGGTTGATTCCATAATCTAGCTATTGTGAATTGAGCAGCTATGAACATTGATGTGGCTGCATCACTGAGGCAATCTGATTTTAAGTCCTTTGGGTATAAGCCAAGGAGTGGGATAGCAGGATCAAATGGTGGATCCATTCCAAGTTTTCTAAGGAATCTCCACACTGCTTTCCAGAGTGCTGCGTCAGGGGAGCTTCAACCGGGAAACTCTGGGAACGCAGTCTCAGTCTCTGGCGGGAAGTGGGAACTATTCTGTGCCACTCCCCCCAGCTTACCTGGCAGAGAGCGCCCATCTTGGGCTTCCCAGGCCCTCAAGCCGCACCTGGAGAGGTTGGCCCGAAGCCCCTGGAATCGCTGACTCCGGCAGGGGAGGTGGAACTGCTCTGAGTTTGGCGGATTCCCTGGCAGTGGGGGTCCATTTCCAGCTTCCTGGGGACGCCAGCTGCGTCAGGGGGAGCTCCAGCCGGGAAACTCTGAGAACGCAGTCTCTGGCAGGGAGTGGAAACTACTCTGCGCCACTCCCCCAGCTTCCCTGGGGCCGCCAGCAGTGTCAGCAGTGTCTGAAGTGATCTGGCAGGGAGCTTTGGGCCTTTGGCAATAGCTTACAGTGTCCCCAGGAGAGAGCAACCACCTGCCACTGCCTGAACCCCCAGCGAGGAGTTCAGGTCAGCCTGGGCTCTCAAGCCCAGTGTCTCCATCACTGAGCACAGTTCTGTGACACCACCCCAACTTGAACTAGTGCCCAGGCCCACACCCAGGCCCGGAGTCTACCACCTTGCTGTATCTAATTGTCTATCAACACTAGGCTGCCTCTGCCCAGAAGCATTGATCATTCCCAACCTGGAGGTAGTGGGACAGCACCTTTCTTGGGTCACCGCTTGATCAAACACCCCTCAAACAACAGAGGGGAAGATACACGAACACCATGAGAAAACACGGGAAGAAAGTGTCCCAATTAAACCTAGATGACATATCAAGAGAACCCAAAGACAGCATGGTAGAAGGAATGACAGAAATGGAGTTCAGAATGTTCATAATTAAAGTGATCCGAGAAGAGAATGATGTGACGAGAGAGCAGATTCAGGCTATGAACAATCAGTTAATAGAGCAATTGCAGGAAGCAAAAAATTACTTCAATATGCTAACTCTTAACCAGGATGTTGCTCTGTGCTAGCAAAAAAAAAAAAAAAAAAAACCATTAGAAAAAAAACCAATTTAATTAATTTAATTGAGAAATTGCTTGTTGATGTGAGTGTAAAGATCCTGTTCCAGTTATTTAATGTAGCAACACAAAACACAAACTGTATATTAGGTTGACAACTATTAGGACAGGAATAGCAGGGTTGGCTTGATCTCTGCTCCAGAAGGTAATTTCAGATGGAAAGATTCCAACTGGTCAATGGCTGGAGTCATCTGGGGGTTTTTTGATGCCTGAACAGAGATGACTTCAGATAAGCCTGAAGATCCAGCACCTACAAGTCATCCCTTCATGTGGCTTGGGCTTTTCTCAGTTGCGTAGCTGGATTCAGAGAGGGAAAATCCAGAGAGCAAATGTTTTTGGGAATATCAGGATAAAACTGCAAGGCTTCTCTGTACCCAGTCTTAGAAGTCATGCAACTTTATTTCCTCACATCTTTGCTTATAAGCAAGTCTCTAAGGCCAACCTCAACTAAAGGGAGGGAAATTAGACTGCACCTCTTCATGGGAAAGAAGCAAGGCAATGTTACAAAAGAGCAGGTGAGTGGGACCTAGGGTTGCAGCCAGCTCTGGAGATGATGTGGCACAGAGTCACAGAGACTGTTGATGGAGCAGCTAGTCCTGGAAGGTTTTCAGCTGCAAGGAACTGCATAGTCAAGCCATGGTGGCTTAAACACCGAGGGGTCATTAGCTCCTGAATCTAAGAGCAAGATGGCAGGCAAGTCCAGCATCCTTTTGTTGCTCAATGATGTCACCAAGGACCATGGCTATCCATCTTTTTATTCTGCCATCTCTGTATATGTAATGTATCTCTGACCTTGGTATCAGGTTGGCTGCAGCCATTCCAAGCTCAGGTGATATAATAATAGCAAGCAAAGACAAAGAAGTATGTTTTCTCCCGTGAGTTCCTTTTAATTAGGAAGAACCACTTCCCTCTAAAGCCTCATAGCCTATTTATCTTCAGGTCCCACCATACCCTCGCCCTTCCATAGCTTAAAAGGAAACTGGGAAGAAAGTACATGGTATGTTGGCTTTCATAAGATTTGAAGTGCTTCTGTTAGTTAAAAAAAAAAAAAAAGGAGTGGAGAGAAAGTGCAATTGGGGAGAATGACAGTTGAGCAGAATACATGAATGTTGGCCACGGGTATAAGCCATGAGTCATTCATTCACTTAGCAATTATTATCTGATGGTCAATTATGTGCCAAGCAAAGTGCTAAGAGGCAGGGCTACATCAGTAAGACAGACAACATTCCTGCCCTCATAAAGCTTACAGTCTGGCACAGAACAGAGACATTTAACAAGCAATTACATAATTAAGTGCAAATGTGTTAATTGTTCTGAAAAGATAAGTGCAGTCAGTGGGCAATTAGCTATAAATATAAAATATTTATTTATGTAAGCATATTGAAATGAAAGATGTGATTATAAATACTAATAGAACCATAAGGTCCTTAGTAAGTCTAAAAAAAAAATTGAAATTTTGAATTTTCCCATTGTATAAAAGAGTGATGCACCATGTCTGGTAGATATAAGTATTTCTGTCATTAGACAAGTTAATCCACAGAGGCTCAGAAACCATTTGCTGCCATTTACTACAGGTCCCATGAAATGTCACTTAGGCCTATCTGATGTTCTTCTAGCCAATTGCATTTTTTCTTTTTTTTTTTTACACCAAGGATTGAACCCCGGGTGAACTTAACCACTGAGCCACATTCCCAACCCTTTTATTATTTTTTTATTTTGAGATGGAATCTTACTAAATTGCTTAGGACTTGCTAAGTTGCTGAGACTGGCTTTGAATTGCGATCCTCCTGCCTCAGCCTCCCAAGCCACTGGGATGACAGGCCTGCACCACCACATTATCCAACTGCACTGTCCAACTGCATCTTTACTGGGCAAACTTTAGGTTACCCCAGCACTTTCCAAGATGTCCTGGATACCAGATTGGAATTTTCCAGTTTCTGGAAGTTTCCATCTGTCATAATAAAGCATCAGTTGGTAAATTTAATGTAATTACAAACAGTCTGAGGTCTGAACTCTCTGAGATGACCTGAAAATTGAGCCTTCAAAAGTGCAAACACGGACTGAAAACTCAAGGTAAGCCCAACTTTTTGCTGGAATAGGAACTAATGCCAGCTTTGCCCTTGACCACACCAAAAACCCACCTTATACATTCCTTTGGTAACAGCAATGGCGTCAGATAACTGCTGGTTATAGCATTTTCTCATGACATCCTCATTCTGTAAACCAAAAATAGATATTTAGCATTACAATGTATTTCCAAATACAACTCACACCTACTAAGGGAACTTATCATAAAAAACCTCCATCCAAATCATCACAATCTCTTAGATCTTCAATCTATAATCATTTCTCTCACTATAGCTATTATAACACATTTAATTTTTACTTACGTGTAACCCAGAGCAATAGAGAGATCTTATGGATAAAATACACACAGGTAATTGGAACACTTCATTTCATTTCACACATCAATTAAAGTCTTTTAGTGCCTTCCTTGTAAAAAGTAGTAAAATCTACTTATGATTCATATCTTCTTCTAACCTTGTACTTTTTGATGGGTTTTGTTCATGAAGACTGATTGGCTAATCCTTAAGTCAGAGTCATTTTCTGATTGAGCAAATAATTTGATTTCATCTGTTAAGGATAAAAATGGTTCTGTAAATTTTTTTTTAAAAAGCTCTTGATTCTGACATCAGTTCTATTCCAGAATGGAGTATAAACAACAAATAGGATTTAGAGTCAGCAAGGACGGAATTTAAATATTATGCCCCTTACCATCTGTCTGGCCTTATGCAAGCTACCTAACCTTGGCAAGTTCAGTTTCTTAAGCTCCAGATGAGGTATAACAGGACTTCCACTTTAGGATTTTGAGAGACTTAAAGAGTAAATGCATTTATTAGGCTTAGCATAGAATTTAGTATGATGTAGTCAACAAAATATGAGTTTTCTTGTTCTATAGCACAGAAATATTAGGGATGTCTGTTCTTCATGACAGATAAGTATGTTACCCTGACCAAAAATTTTAGGAAATTCCTTGAAGCCGTAGTTTTCCTATCTTTCACTCCTACAAGGCCATCAAAGCACAAATAAGTCACATAAAATTGTGATTCTGAGCAAGGACTCAAGCATCAAACTGTCTGGCCTGGAACCTGAAGCTCTACTGATTAATGGATGACCTTGAACAAGTTAATTGACCTTTCTGTGCCACAGTGTTCTTATCTGGAAGAGAGGAAAAGTAATTATACGTACTTTATAAGGTAACTGGGATAGTGAGTTCATATACAACATACTTTTAAAAGTTCCTAAAATTATCTACTATATGAGACAACAACTTATATGAATTAAATTGCCCTCATAAGTCACTAAATTCAAAACTGCAGTACACAGACATCTGAGTGCAAGATCAATCCAAACATAAAACAGAGAAAATGAGAGAACATCTACCTGACGGTAACATCTTTCCACTTCTAGGATCCTGTCATGTAGATTATTGAAGATACTAGAAGACTCCTCGTGAAGCCGGTCCTCAAACTTCAATAGAAGAAATTCTTTGAGGAACTTGTAATCCTCCTTAAGGGATGTAATAATCTAAAAAAATATATATATATATATATTTTTTTTTAGTATACGTTATTGCAGAGATTAGGCTCTCTATGTAAATATTCCAGCACATTCCCTGGTTCTAGGTATATAACCCAGCACTTGGCCAGGGGGCTGTCCTGCCTTTTAAGATTATTTCTCACAGATGGCATATATTGGGCAATTCCAATAATTCCATCTCATGGTGGCTAGGGCTCCAAAATGACTTTATCTGCCAAATGAAGATATGTTAATTCATGTTGGAGTTTAATCCCAAGTGTGAGGAATCAAGGTGAGGGAAATAATCTGTAAGTAGGATTACCTAAAGCCATCAGGAAGGGAGGTAGGGAGGTGGAGAGAAAGATGTAAGGAAGGATATGGGAAAAAGAAATTAGAGGGAAGGGAGCAATAAGTGGCAGTGAGATCACGTGAACTGTGTCTTAAAGAAGGTACCCAAAGCTGCCGGACACCATTTCCATTTAAATCCTACTGACCACAACTTAGTCAGTCATTTGGACACACCTAATTACAAGGGAATAAAATTTAAAACTTTTCTGAAAATTGTCTTTAAAAAGAATACAATAAAGTTGCAAGTATATAGGGAAGAGACATCATCAAAAGCTACAAGTGGGAGTATAAATTGGTACAATCTTTATGCAGGGCAATTTGGCAATATCCTTCAAAATGACTAATGCATACATCCTCTGACTCAGAAACTCCACTTTTAAGAATTTACACCACAGATTTACTGGCACATGAGTATGTGCAAGATTATTCATCACAGTAAGAGATTAGAAACTACCAGAATGTCTATTAGTAGAGGAATAGCTAAATAGATGATGTACATTTTGTGACATGATGCACTTGTGAAATAAATAAGGAAACTATGTACCAATATGGAATGATTTCTAATTATATTAAATGAAAAATAAAAATAAGGTTCATGAGATTATTTATAGAATTATGCTACCTCATGTGACAGTTTTATTGATCAGGATTTTTAATAATAAGTCAATATCTGATGTGTATGAATTCTCCATTCCTTTGTAATTAAGATTCAAAAATATGATTTTATAATTTTTGAAGCATCATAAACAGAAAATGTTCACAGATGACAAAAAATAGTAAGAAAGCATTGATCTAAATAAGTTGGCATATATAATAAGTATGACATAAATATAAATCATAGCTTGCATTAATAATTTTTTTGTACTGGGGAATGAACTCAGAGGCACTTAGCCAATGTGCCACATCCTTGGCCCTTTTTAAAAATTTTTTATTTTTTTGAGACAGATTCTTGCTAAGTTGCTTAAGACTTCACTAAGTTGCTGAAGCTGGCTCTGAGCTCATAATCCTCTTGCCTCAGCCTCCTGAGCCACTGGGATTACAGGCGTGAGCCTTCGGGCTCAGCTCTCATTAATAATTTTTTTAAAATACAACTGTCATTCAGTTCAGTTAGTCAAAATGCTAATAATTTATTGGGAAGTTCTATGGAAGAAAATTAATCAGATTATATTGCTATATTGCCTATACAAAACTTAGCAATGAATTCTACTCTTATGTATAATTATAATATACCAATAAAAAAGATGCATGCTAGCAAAAGAGATTAAAATATTTAAAAAGTTTTAATCATTTTGATTCTTTCCATGAAAGATACATGAAGACAAATGCCTAAAATTTTCTTAGAAGCTTCAACATCAATCCAGATTTACCTTCACTAAATTTTGCGTAGATGAACTCAACTCCTTTAGTGGCAAAATTTCACTATCATCTGTTTGAGTAGCACTGTCTGTGCTGAAAAAGCCGACCTTTAAATCATCTGAAATCCTAAATCTGAAAAAAAAAAATGTGCTTTATGTCATGAATATTTCCTTCAAAATGTTACTACATATATTTTTACATATTTTGGGGTAACCATATTATATATCTTATGTACTATTATTGCCTTGCTACTGCTGGGAACCATTATAAATTATACATGGACATATTTCACAGAAATACCTTAAGATAATTGTTCTCGAAATGTGGTTGGTGGAACCTCTGGGGTTCTGGGACACTGTATGAGGGAATCCATGAGATCAGAACCATTTTCTTCATAATAGTAAGACTGTGATTCTCTCAAATGTTCAGTGGAGTTTCCCAGTGGCTACAGGTTATGTAAGAGTCGGACAGAACACAGAAGCAGCCATGAGAATTCAGCCATTTTCCATTAAGCCAGGCAGGAGAAAGGTTTACAAGAATGTAAAATGTTATACTTTTCTCAAAGTTGTTGTTCTGAAAAATATGGATACTTTTCTTTAAAATATGTTATTTATATTAGCTCACAGTTTATCATTATCTTAAGTGAACTAATATAAATATATGTTTAATATCTTCTTTTAAATTTTGAACATGGCAACTGTCAGTAGATAGGACCAACATAAACTAAATCTTTGGCAATAATTTTTAAGAATATTGAGGATCCCAAACCAAAAAGTTTGAGACCTACCTCTCTAAGATAATCCCCACGCCATCCTGTATTTGATTGTCAAACTCCATTCCTGAAAAATCGGAATAGGCTAGGAATAAGCCTTTGCCCTTGCAGCCCTCTAATGACAGGAATCTCAAACAGTAATAAGAAGGCCAATTTTCTGGATGCACTCTCCCTGACAATTTGATTAAATTTATCACAACACTCTATTTCTAAAATGTCAGCTACAAAAAAGACATGAAAGTCCAAATAGAATCATCAGCTCTAAAGACAGAGAATTGTGCTTCTTTCCTGCCTCCTCTGATGACCAGCTGGTGGCCCTTGTTGATAGGGCCACCCCATTGTGAACCCACTCTTCTTGCTGACAGAACCTCAAATGTGCCCCACTCCATAGAACTCAGGGGAGACCTACCATATTCCCAGTGCCAAGAGTAATTCCTATAACTCCTGTAGGAACTAAGCCTACCATGGCAATCCCATTCTTTTGACAGTGAATGGCCAACAGTGTGTCTAGAGCATTAGGAACGGGGGATTGGGAAACCTTTTTAGATTCCTATATAGAAGTCACCAGAGGAGAGCTTTCTTCTGTGATTCCTGACATGGTCAAGTATAAAAGTAATGCCAAGAACTCGCAGAACCACCCTGTGACCACAAAAGGGACAAGTCAGAGGGCAAAGTTAATACCTAGATGATAAGCTTTCAAAAAAGATGAGAAATAAATTTGACTGATTACTTTGACTATTGTCTCAACTAGTTCTGAAACCTGTCATACCTCCTATATGGCCTTCCTATAATGTCACGTAATGCGTTTACCGACTGTCAGCAGTGTCTGTCAACAGTAGCTGAAAGAAGCCTAACTGATACTCTAGCTATGTGACATGAGGAAAATTAATCTTTCTGTGCCTTAGTTAAACAAGAAAACAATAGTGCCTATTTCACAGGGTTATTATAAGGATTAAGTGTGTTAGTACTTAGAAGTTACCTTGGTGCTCGGTACATATTAAGCACTCAATAAACAATACCCATTATTGGTGTTGTGGTGGCGGTTACACTATGACGCTTTAAAACACAATTATTTCAAAATGAAGAAAACTATGAAAGCATAGCTATGTTCAACTAAGGCTAAGCATAAATGAAAACTCCTTAATATTAAAAATAGTGATTTCCAATTAATCCCACTAAATTCTTGACTAACCTCTCATACATTCTTCAATTTTACAATGACAGACTTTGTTCATGGTATTATCTGGGTGAGGAGGAAGCATCTGATTTTCAGTTAAAATTTCTGAGGTTTTCCCAAAGACACTTACATTTTAGATTGAGTCCAATTCGTTTTAGGAACTGATACATAATCTTCTCATGGACACAGTACTCTTGGGGGAGGCAACTTCCCGGGACCTGAGTATCCCTGTACATTCATTCTGGATATGACATGAATACAAAGCCACTCTTTCTGGAACATTTCTCAGAGTTGTTTATAGTGAGCGACTTTGTCCAATGAGGTAATGTCTTCCCCCTGCCAAGAAGGAGGCTTGCCACTTCCATAAAAATGGAACATCCCCAAGCTCAGGACTCCTCTCCTTTAGTGTAACTCATTGTGCATATAGGCAGCTAATTGCAGGTCTTTTCTGTCACAGGTCATGGGAGTTGGGAGGTCAAGGGAGTCAACACAAATCAACATGAAGCTCTGGCTATTGTTTTTCTGATAAAGTCTTTTGTCTTTGACCTGGAAATCTTGTGTCTTCTGCCAAGGTCAGTGACACAGCACCAGAAAAGCTTGTTAGTTTCTATGTAGGGTAAGATCTCAAACACCACACAGTCCTTGACAAGAATCAACCCATAAAATCCTCTCAAAAATGCTTTTTATATTGAACACCTTTTTTTAAGATCAAGGTCCACTGAAAAGATCATCAATACTTAAGGTTCTGCCTGCCTAAAATTTCTAACCACCTTCGAAAATCAACTATGAAAACTACCACTAAATTATAATGATCATGTTAAAATTAGCTATGATATTATCATACCCTATAGAAAGGAATGACTCATATGATCAAGATGAAATAAATATTTTTCAAAGAAGTTTATAGCATATTAGAAGAAAAGCAATTTATAAGTGATGATAATATAAAATTTCAGAAAAATGTTCTTGGTACCTTTCAAAGATAACAACCATTAATGATGACAAATTGTACACGTGGCATTTTTCCCAGAAAAATATGTTTTTAGAATTTTACTTCTCTCATGATACATCTGAGAATCTTTTAGGACATAAAACAAAAATAAAATCATTATACTTTCTAACACAAGTCCCACAAAATTTAGATGATAATATAGAGGTTCCATAAAGTTACTGTAAATGTATAAACTGTTGTGTTTTTCTTTTCAAATCTATAATTCCCATTGTCCCTTAAGGTATCTCACTAAAACCTAGGTTGTGTTACTATCATCTTAAAAAGGACTTTGAAGCCAGGCGTGGTGGCGCACGCCTGTAATCCCAGCACTTGGGAGACTGAGGCAGGAGGATCTCGAGTTCAAAGCCAGCCTCAGCAACTTAGCAAGGCCCTAAGCAACTCAGTGAGACCCTGTCTCTAAATAAAATACAAAATAGGGCTGGGGATGTAGCTCAGTGGTCGTGATCCCCCCTGAGTTCAATCCCCAGTACAAAAAAAAAAAAAAAAAAAGGACTTCGATAGCCTTCTTTTCCCAAAAAGAATTGAATTCAATCTTCTTTCTATACTTCAAATGTAGGTCTAACCTAATTGTTTGAGTTTCATGCATTTAACACATAACTGAGTACCTACTGTTCACCAAGTGCTCTTATTGGCACCTGAGATAATAAAAGTGAACAAGGAAAGGCCTTTGTTCTTGTGGAACTTACATTCTAATGCGCTAGACACCCAGGAGGCATAAACAAAAATAAGCTATATATTCAGAGGTAGTTTTAACCCTCATCTCTCATTACATATACCCATGTACACTCAGCTATCACACATCTGCCAATTAAACATTCCCAAAATACATCTCTACCCCAAGAGCATCCTCAGATTAAGTCTCCCCAAAGTTCTGCCTGTCAAAACCATTTGTAATTACTTTCTCTTCCATCTTACTTTTATTTTCACATGGGGTCATGTGAAAAAGATGAAGAAACTAGATTGAAGAGACTCCCTCTGTCTGACCTTGTGTAAACAATTTGGCCCTTGAAATAAAGATGAAACTATCACATTATAACCCAAGGAATCCGGCAATTCATACTGATATGAATGAATTTAAAAATGAATATATTGCCGGGCACAGTGGCGCGTGCCTATAATCCCAGCACTTGGGAGGCTGAGTCAGGAGGATCATGAGTTCAAAGTCAGCCTCAGCAACTTAGCGA
>JAJEJO010004706.1:408151-418992 GCA_020662805.1 Glaucomys volans | reverse complement strand
AACCACAGTGCATGCTAACATTGAAGCCTGAGAAAAGTAGAGCTCATTTCTGTGGCAGTCCTGCCATGAATGAAAGACCTGATTATGAAGAAACATCATGGGAACCCAGGTATAAACTGGTCTTTCCACAAAATGTAAAATCTGTATTTTTTTTAAGGTGTCAAGAACATAAAAGACAGGGAAAGGTTGAGAACTTCTTCCAGACTGAATGTGTCATATAGCCTCATGGAGAGTTCTGATCAGTTGATCAAAAAAGAAAAATCTCAAGCCTGATTAACAGATGACTCCATCTCCAGATGGTAAATATCTACAGTGTCACATCCCCATTTGGAGGTGATCCTAAAGGATGGCTATGGAGGACAATTCCCTTACTGAACAGACTTGTAGTATATTTGGTTATCTTTTATTTATTTATTTATTTTGGATGAGAAATTACCAGGAGTACACATCTATGTTAATTTATGGACAGTTACTAAAACATTAGCTGGATGGTCAGAAAAGTTGGAAGGGACAAGTTAGTAATATTGGTGATAGAAAAATCCGGGAAAGAGTTATGTGGATGAACCTTTTAAAATAGATGCAGAAAATGCTTCTGAACAGCATCCACTGCAGAGAAAGTGCCCAATATTCGGGTAAGCAGCATGATGCTTCTCTCTGCTTTCTTTCTGCAGCCATTGCAGTGCTTACTCAAAGGCTCTTGAACAAAATGATCATGGTAGCAGGTATGGAGTTCAAAAGCACAAACTTTCCCTACCGAGGTGTGTCTTACTACCCACCAAAAGTGCTGAGTGCCTCATCTGTCAACAGAAGAGATCAGTATTGAGTACCCAACATGGCAGTATTAACCAGAGGGGATTGCCAGTCACTTAGTAGTAGCAGGTTGATAATATAGAACCTCTTCTCTCATCCTCACTGGGATAGACATGCATTAACTACATGAGTTGCATTCCTTGACCATAATGCATCTGCCAGAACCATCACATGTGAACTTACAGAACATCTTATCTATGCATCCTGGTATCCTGCACAGCATCAGTTCTAAAAAAGGAACTTTTTTCATAGCAAAAGAAGTGCATCAATGGTTTCATGCCTGTTGAATTAATTGATATTCTCACGTAACTCACCACCCATAGTGGTAGTAGAATAGCTTATTGAAGATTTGATTATGACAGCTGAGAGACAAATTGATGAAGGGAGTAGTTCTGCCTTATAAAATGAAGGATACGCTGAGTCAGTGCATGATGCGCTCTCTCCTACAGTCCATCAAGGGATAGAAGTAGAAGAGGTTCCTCTCACTATTAGACCTAAACACACACTCACATAATAATTGCTTCCTGTCTCAGCAACTTTATGAATTGGAGACCTTCCTTCTCAAGCTTAGAAGGCTTCCACAGGAAAACAACAATGATTTCACTGAAACAGATGAGACTGATGCCTGGCTACTTTGTAATTCCTATGCCACTGAACCAAACAGAGAATAAGGGATTACTCCACAGGCTGACATGATGGATTCCGATTGCCAAGGGACAACTGAGTCCCTGGTACACAATGGAGCCAAGGAGGACTATGTCTAGAACACAGAGGATTCTCTAAAGTGCCTCCTAGTGTTTCCAGGCCCAATTGTAAAGATTAGTGGGAAACACACACACACACACACACACACACACACATACACACACAGAACTTTTGAGAACTCAGGACCTTCAGGAATGAAGTTTTGGATCTCCTAGTTGGGCAAAGAACTAAGGCCTGTCTTCACCTTTCAGGAAGTTTCCTAATCACTGGGCAAGCCATCCCAGCAGACCAACTCTGGTTGCACCTTCTGGCAAGTTCTTTGCCACTAGCAGGCTGTTGAGTTTCAGTGGCAGCTTGTTCTCTCCAAAGAGGTCTCAATCTCAGCCTTTGGGTGGGGGTGGAGGCAGTCTAAATTCTCAATTCCTTCCTTCTTCCGACCTGACAAATAACTACATCTGCTTTTGCTGTCACTCACTGCTTAAAGTCTTTATTTACGACCATGCTGCCTTTTACTAATCCATCTTCATATTTAACGAGCAACAGGAAATATTACCTACTTAAATTACTGATGAGGTTCCTGCCTCCTGTCTAGACCCTGAGTGCTACATCAATATAATAAACACAAACAGCCACCTGCACTTTCCTAGGCTCTTTGTATTCTACACTGCTGCACGTTTAACAGACCTCAGTGGTTCATCCTTCCAATCTAGAAATGCAACCCTTTAGTGTCCCCAGGGCTAAGCAGCTCCTTTTTAGTAATCAATTTCATTCTTCATGAAGCTTGAACATGTTCTTTCATTCCTTCCTATTTTACACACAAGACATTGTGGGTGGTAGGTTAAGGAATATGGATAATTTTTTGTATTAAATATGTATTTCCAGAATATGACTGAGAAGCAGAATAATATTTTCAGTTATTCTGCTGCCATAATATGATAATAATACACTATAACATTTCAAAATCAAGTCTGATAATTTCATAGATACCTCCTCTAGGTGTCTAAAAATAATATTTGTATCTATTTATTGAGTGCTTAACTTGTCCCAAGTGCTTTGTTAAGATACACATTTTCTCCTCCAGTAATCCTTCTAACAACTAATAAAAGATACAGCAACTTCTTATTTTGAAAATGTGGAAGCTGACGTTCAAAGAGAGAAAATAACTCATTGAAAATCAAGAGACTAGAGACTCATGGGATTCCTCTGAGTCCCTGGGTGAAGAGACCCAGACTCTTAAGGTCTCCCCAATCTTCACTTCCTGTGTGACTGATTCAGAAAGATCTGGCTCATTCAGAATTAAGTGAAATACGCAGGTTCACTGCTTCCCTTCAGCAAATTCCAAATGTCTCTAATTTTAGATGACAACCCCACTGCCTGGAAAGGAAACCACATCACAACAAATCAGCTAAGTGGTTCCTACACAGTCCTTATTTATAGTCTCAACAATTCTATCTTTGAATAATAGGTTGGCTGTTATGCATAAAAACACGGGGTTAGGAAGATAACCATCATGTTTTTAATAAATTAGATACAAAATTAACATAACTTATTATAGAAAATGGATCCATGGGTATTTATTAACAACACTTCCCACTGAATCCTAGAATAGTCCAGTCTCACAAATGCTCATCAGTCAATGAAAATGGCATTAGGTATGCTCAACTTCCACTCTGGTGCACTTGCTCAGTGTTAAATATGGAAAATGTCATTTCCTTTTTTCCTTCTTATATCACCAGACCGATGTGCCCCCCTGAACCCCGGGTTTGTAGATTTCTGTACACATCTTCATTTCCTGGTTGGCCTCACCAAATTCTCACAGTTTACCATGCCAATTCTGTGCTAATTATTCCCAGAAGGATAGCAAGGAGGACCACTCTTCTGAACTTCAGACTCATCACCAACTTTCTACTTAACAGCTCAACTGGATATGTAAATCACTGCCGACAGGTCATGTCCCAAAGTAAGCTTAGGGCATTCCCCTCAAACCGGTTCCTCTCATTATGTTCTACTGCCCAGTTAATGATAGCTCCATTCTTCCAGTTAACCAGGTCAAAAACTTAGAGTGGCTCATCAGTAAATCCTTTTCCTCCTGCCTTCCATATGTGTCTAGAATCAGATGTCTCTCAGCACCTCCAACTATCACTTCCCCTGTGGCCATCCTTCTGGTGGGATATCTTAACAGCCCCCCAACTGGTTCCTCTGTTTCTGTCCTTGTCCTTATTATAGTCTATTATCAAAAGTTGTCAAAGTAATTATTTTGAAAGAAAATCACATAACATCATTCCTCTGTCCCAATGCCCTCTGGGCTTTCCACTTCATTCCAAGAAAAAATTGAAATCCTCCTTACAGTGATGGAAGGCCACACACTATGGGGTGCAGATCCCCCTCTCCATCCTTGGTCTCACTTCCACTACTCCCTATCCCCCTTTCCTGCCACACTGGCCTCCCTGCTTTTCCTAGGATACCCAGGCACTGCCATCCACTTCTGGCTCTCTGCTTGGAACACTTTGTCCCTGATATTTCTGCATGACTCCCCCCACCCCCTGACCCCCTGAGCCTGCAGGTCTTCATCCCAGTGTCATTTCAGAGATGCTTTCCCTGACCACCATATCTAAAATCACAACCCCTCTCTCCACTTGCCACACACGATTTCCTCCATTCTCTCCCCACTTCTGTCTCTTCTTTAGCACTTAATCATGATTGAATTCTTTGCATAGTTTACTTATTTATCTAGTTGATCATTAATTCCTGACTCAAATGTGGACTTCACCAAGGCCAGGCTCTTGTCTGGGGTGAAAGCTGCTATCTCTCCAGTGCCTAACCCTGCTACCCTCAGGACTCAGGCTCCAGGATTTCAGTCAGAACTTGAGCCTCTCCCACTCACACTGGGGTACCAGCCTGCTCCCCCAAGCACTTTGAATGAAGAGAAATTAATCTGGGCATCAGTGGCTCCTTGGCTCAGTCAACAGGAACTTCACTGAGAACCTGGCCAGTCTGTCTGCCCTTTGAGTCTGATGGTGTGTTTTGTAGGGGAGCTACCTCACCATGGAATGCCAAGGAATCCAAGGCAGAAAGTCATTCCTGAGTAAGTCACTGGCACAGGCTGGACCCCAGTGCCTCTGGTGTTAACCCTGAGCTACCTCCAATATATGCTTTTCACAGCCACCACTAAGTCAGGCCGCTGCGTACCCTGATCCATTTTAACAACCATACCCATTTAATACAGATGATCCAGGGAAACTCAGCAGGACTGGCTCATGGGTCAGTCCAGCTCTGGTCCTTTCTTCTTACGTTGGAGATGTCTCAATGTGCTCAATGTGAGGAGCTTGCCTCTAAAACCTTCCACCTGGCCCCTTGCAGCCTCTGCCTTATGGAGTTGTAAGAACTCTTATAGCAGCTAACCTAGTGCCATGGAGGCTTAATGATTTGAAAAGTGTTTTATGGAGAAAAATACATCTTCTCAGACACATCAGTTCTACATTACCCAAATGAACAACAAAACTAGGGTAGAGGAGGCAAAGAAAGATTATGAAAGGGAGGAACTATAAACAAGGATCATGGGATAACAAATAATTATGTTGGCAAATGAATATGGCACTGCTTTGGTCTGAGTGAGTGTTTCCCTGGAAAATTCAGATTGAACTCCTGATTTCATGGTGCTAATATTAGGAGTTGGGGCCTTTGGAGGTGATTAGGTCATGAGGGTGGAGCTTTTATGAATGGGATTTGCCTTTATCAAAGTCAGGTAGGAGGAAGTAAGGGTGGAGAGGGTAGCCAGTTGGGAGACAGCTCCCCTGCCCCTTCCACCTTGGGAGGACACAGCAGGAAGGTGCTCTTATGAGGAAGGAGCCCTTACCAGACACCTAATCTGCCAATGCCTTGATCTAGAAGAGTGAGGAAGACATTTCTGTGGTTCAGAAATTATCTAGCCTATTGTATTTTGTTATAGCACCCTAGAAGAACTAGGAAAATGCATGCCTTTTCTGTATGGCCCTTTTATAAAGGTTTCCAGGATTAGCTCATTTAGCATTCCCTAAGATCTATGGAGTAGGCACTATTCATCAGCATAATCGCTATTTTCCAGCTGAGGTAACTGAGGCACTGAGAAGCTAAGTGACTCGCCTAACCCACAGGCTCTGCAAGAACAGGGTGCGCAGGATTCGAACTCAGGCAGTAGGGCTCCAGGGTCCGTGCATTTGGAAGTGGTACGTAAAGAAAACCAAGCCCAGGAGGATGTGCAGCGCGCCGCGAGTCGCCAAGGCAGGGACGCGGCCCTGGGTCCCCCGGGTCACCTGGGGTTGAACTGAAATTGTTCAATCGCAGACTCCAGGTTGTGGATGATCTTCCAGCATCCCTGCGTCTCGGACCAGTCCTCCCGGGTCTCGGTGGGCGCCTCGGCCATACCCGCTGGCGGTGCGCCTCAGGCTGAGCCCTGAACCACGCGTCCGTTGCCATAGCGACTCCGCGGGAAACAGCAAAGCGCGGGAATCGTGGGCGGGGGCGGGGGCAGGCAGGGAGCGCGGCGCACTGGGAGGGGTCGCAGGACCGGCCGGCTGCCGCTTCCACTGCCCCACCTGACCCGGGGCTCGGCGACAGAGCGGGGGCTGCAGCTGAAACGTCTCCCAGCAAGCTGCAGCCCTGTAAATAACGCCGTTGCATCGCATCACGCCCCCGGGCCTTCTTTGCTTCCTCCCTTCCCAGGGCTCAGCCTCGCTCGCGGACCCGCGCATGTGCGGGGGGCTTGGATTTCTGAGTGCCTCTTCCTACGCCAACACCCCGGGGACCCGCTTGTGAGACCTGCGGCGTGGTGGCCCTGCTTTCCATAGCCTCCCACGTTGTGCTAATGTCACCCTCTGGGCGGATGAAAAATAGTGAATCCGTGTAATAACGACGCGCATGACATAATGAGCCGTGGACTCAGAGCCTTGCCTTGAGAGGCGAGCAGGTGGCCTCATAAATTGCCTACACCTGCCACTCGACCCTCCGTGTAGGCGGTCCTGGATTAAAAATTTTCTTTGCAGAGGTTAAGCGGGCCTACATTCCTATTTAATATTTAATGTAAGGCGTTAAGAATACTGGGTAGTGTGGGATCCAATTTTATTAAGTTTCTACCAATAAGAGAAGTTCATTTTTAATGGTGAAATTGTTGCGCATTCTTTGTTTTAAATTCTCTCTTTACACATTGACAACTGATCGGGGACAACTATTCTAATAACATGTCATTCCCTGGTTTTAGAACTAAGTATTCTACACCTTCATGTCACTAGATTGTTTACAAGAAAATACAAGTTTCTCTTCTCTCCCTTATAATAACTACATAAGAAGGGGTTAGTTTGATATTAGAAGCTCAAAATAGAAAAAGAAAATGAAAAATCACTGTAGCAGTATCACTACTCTTATGTTTAAAGACAAAGATTTTTAAAAGACCCAAAGTGCCAAACAAATCTTAACCAATGCCAAAATCATCTTCTGTGAACATTTATTTTCTTTGGTGGAGGTGAAGAAAGAGGGGGTGAGGGAAGAGTTACTTTTACTCTATGGAGGTTTCTAATTTCTAAATCTAACTTCAAGTTTTACTTAGAATTTTTTTATTCCATAATCAAAAAAGTGTTATGAAAGAAATGTATATATCTACAACAAATGATCTTTAAATATTTTTTTGCCATATTGCATATAAACTTTCAAAAATAAAGATTAAAATTCCAAAACTAAAAATCTGATCTGTTTAGAACACAGCCAAAATGGTGAAAAGAATGTGATAAGCCATTGGCTATTTTGTTCACGCAATTATAAATGAATATTTTGAAACTGAGGAAAGAGATCTCACATTAGAGTTCGTGAGTCATTTGTCAGCTCTGCAGAACGTTTGTTGACTAATACCTACTGCATAGTTACACCATCCCACAAAAACACGTACTGAACAAAAACATCTTTGTTTGCATCCTTGCTCTAGTACATCAAGGAGCTTCAGATTTCAGTGTCTAGGAGGCCTGTTTATAATGATGATTGTGTGGGAAACTATGAACTACATAATTTCTCTTCTTGTCAGTTACTTGTATGTTATCTCTCAGGTGCTCTGGCTTACACAATTGTTGATTTCAGATCATATTATCACCTACACTAACTAGGGTTGGCTCTCTGGATGCATTTGCCATATGAAATTCAGACTTCCTTTATCACATGCTGAATTCATTGACAGCTTTTAGTGGAATCTCGGGTATACAATAATAATAATAATACACATGGGTTATGAAACTTACTTTAAAATGTTGGGCAAGTTATTTAACATTTCTGAGCTTCTGTTTTCTCACAAGGAATGGACCTTCCTCAAAGGACAGGTGGAAGTAATGTATAAAGTGGGAAAAGCCTGCAGCCCATGCAGCACATTACAGAATAAATACCAGCCAGACTTTCAAAGGAGTGTGTTCCTTCTTCCTAAACTACCAAGGAATATGACTTTAAAGTTTTCAATTTTTTAAAAATTGATCATTTCATAAGATAAAACAATTTTTACCTTTTTCAGTTAATAGGACTTAGGGCGCAACTTAAAAATTTAAAATGATTCTCTGAAACACACACATGTATAAATATAATGTGTTCAAATGAAAATATAACCTACCAATTATTAAAAGTGATAACATCTCAGATTAAGTAGCATGAGGATTTGATTAAGAGTCAAGTGCTGACTCTAAACATAGTAATTTATATATTCCAGTTGGATATTATCAGTTCTATAGTCTAGTAAAAGCCAAGAGGTTTCAGTTTAGGTTTGTAATTTAAATTCTTTCTAGAGAGTCATCATATGTAGAGTGCTTATTTTTCTTTTATCGCTAGCTATAATGTATGATTATGTGGTATGGGCTCTGTTATGTAAACTTGTTTTATGTCATGCTCCATCCATAACCAAAGTTCCTAAGTAAAGGGTAGAGAAAGGAAATAGCAAGGCCCTCAGCCAGGACAACACTATGCTAATAAATCCTTTATGGAAAAATCCTTAGACTAGATCATTTTAAGGTCTTCAATTTTCTTGCAGTGAAACAACTTATCCACAGTTAAAGTCCCTTAACAGTAGCTCCCAGAGGGAGAAACAGCCATCAGGCTTCTCACTAATTGGTGGGTCACCTGGTTAAAAGATCACTGATAACCCTTTAAAAGGGAAATCAGTAAAACATGAAGAAAATGGTAGAACTTGGCTCTCTGCAGAAGAGAGTTGTAAGGGAAACCCAATAAATCCCTGAATTTGTTCAAAGAACTAGAGTGGAGCCTCATTTCCAGCACATAACCTCAGGAAACTGTTATGTGCCTATGTTGAGAAAAGAACAAGATAGTTTGGGACAAGCTGCAATCTGAATGGAAAGTAATACAAGAGTGGTTATCATATTATGCCATCTAAAAGGTCATCCTCTATAAGTTGCATCTTTATTTTATGTGACACCAAGAAAGAAAAACCCCTGTCAACTACGATTACACTTGGACACAGGGTCAGTGGAACATAGTAGGTTTAGGAATTTTTCAGGCAGAGACCCTTCTGGGAACTCCGTCTCATCAGACCTCAGAGGGAGCTTACTCCCTGCGGAAACAGTCATCAGGCTTCTCCCTAACTTGGACAAAGTGCTCCATAGATTCTTCTCATTCTCTTTGTTCTTTTCCTGGTTTCACCAGGCAGCCTGCCAGTAACTAATTCATATTCTCAGGGACATAGATTCCAAGGAAGTCTCGATCTTGACAGCAAACGTGATTGGCTACTGTGAGTCCAGCAGTGCCCGCCAGGTGCCCTGGTTTCACTTTCTGCGGTTTCAGTATCTGCTGTTTCAGTATCTGCGGTCTACTGAGGAATAGTATCAAACCCCACACATACAGAACAAAAGGTGTTTTGAAAGAAAGAGAGAGACCATATTCATGTGACTTTTGTTAAAATATATTGTTATAATTGTCCTGTTTTATTATTAGCTATTGATTTCTTACTATGCTCAATTTATGAATTAAACATTATGGAAGTTTTGTATGTATAGGAAAAAACATACTATATACAGTATAGGTTTGGGTACTATCTGTGGTTTCAGGCATCCTCTTGGGGTATTGGAACATATTCCCAAGGATGATGCAGGACTACTGTATTCCCAGGTAGCCTGATCTAAATGAACTGATAAAGTACAGCATTTAGACCTCCTACCTGAGGATTAGACAGAATCAAGGGGTGCCCACAAAGTACCACCAAGACCACCTGGCAGGAGACAGAGCTCTCTCATTAACACTTCTGCAATTGCAGTAAGGGGCACCCTTCATTATCTTTCAGCTTTAAATTCTTATTCCAGAAATATTGGGTCAAGAATTTGAACGCAGCAATTTTAAGGACTAGAGGGGAATGTTACACATAGGAGAATACGGTAGTGTGAAACCCAGGTTTATTATTGTTATGACGTCAGTTTATTTACTTGGACGCCCTTCAGTCTACACTAAGGTATTCTGTGGGTATTACATAAGTGAATGATAGCCAAGGTGCTGATCAGGAATGCACAGTCTGGGGATGGACCAGTTGCTGTTGCTCAAATCGAGTAGCTCACACTATAGAAAGGACTGTTCCAAGCTTGGCTGTTAACTGTATCTTCATCAACAACCCACACTGTGCTAATTAATATACTGTGTTAATTAATGTAGTTAATTGCCATCGGAAATGGATTTTTTGTTGTTGCTGTTGTTGTTGCAGTGCTGGGGTGAACTGCGTGCTAGGTGAAACTACTACTGAGTTACACCCCCGACAGAAATGGATTTCTTTTGGTGAATGTAGTGGTCTATTGACAATCACAATGAATTTTGAAGTGAGCTCCTGCAGGGTGTGGGGGCCTGTAATCCCTGCGACTCAGGAGGCTGAAACAGGAGGACTGCAAATTTGAGGCCAGGCTCAGTAATTGAGCAACGTTCTAAGCAACTTAGTGACACCCTGTCTCAAAATCAAAAATAAAAAGAGCTGAGGATGTGGCTCAATGGTAAAGTGCCCCGGATTCAATCTCCAGTACAAAAAAAAAAAAAAAAAAAAGTAGTGAGCTTGAATTGGTGAATTTAAAGTTGCTTGAGAAGTGCAAATTAGCTGAAATGGTTCAGAGATCCGCTGGCTCTTACGTGAACAGGATGTAATAATCTAATGAGGCCTGTAACTTGAACCCTGAGGGAGGGGGCTTGGAGCTTCATTCCCCCAACAGTCCTCTGATGAGCCTTTGGTTTCTAATTGTCTGATGCCGACTAGAGAGCTGAGGCTCTTGCTTCTGGAATGCTATCACATCTGTTTCAAATGAACCCTTCATGTCAGATGGTAGAGGACAGAAAGA
>JAJEJO010004706.1:313681-408051 GCA_020662805.1 Glaucomys volans | reverse complement strand
GAGATTTCATGGATTCCTGGAACAGGTTGCCTAAATCATTTGGGTTCTGCTTGCTAATTATTTTATTTAAATAAATGTCTGCAACTTGCTTTCATTATAACCCAAGATCAAGATTGTGTGGAAATAGACAATCTTCCTCTTCATCAAACTTCTCCAAGGGATGCAACCTCTATCCAAAGAAACCTGAGCTGTGTAATGAATTAAGGTGGATTTTCTGGGAAGCTACAAGAAATAATAGAAGCTTCCTTAACAGAACCGATTTTGATGTATAGTCTAGAGACTGCATCTGTCTTACTCATCCTTATCTTTCCAGGACTCTGCTCATTGCTTTCCGTTCAGTAGGTGTTCAATAAGTATTTAGCAAATGAATGAGTAATGCTGAGTAAGTTCTTTCAACAAGCTATTCCCAAAGAGACATGTGCCTCAGTAGCTGGCACTAGAGAACCCAGCAAGAAAACCCTGTTGGACCACAACACAACAATTCCAGGTGACTTTAACACATCGCTGTCAGAATGCATGAGAAAATGCTTTCCTCTCCAGAGTCCTGTAGATAGAGCATGTTAGCTAACTTAGGATTTTTGCCAATGGAGAGAGAGAAAACGATCCTTTATCTGCAGTTTTAGCTTACATTTATCTTTTTTAATGAGTGAAGTTAACTATCTTATTGTTTATTAACAGGGAATTTTATTTCTTTTTTTCTGTGTTTCAAAAGGGTTATGATTGTGTCAATTTACATGTTAGGAAGGATAGCTCTTTTTATGGTATGAGCTGTAAATTTTCCCTTAGTTGTCTTTTTAAAAGTTTGTTTATAATGCTTCTTTCCATAAAATTTTTAAGTAACAAAAAGTACCAGTGAAATAATTTATGACTGGGGGATTTTGAGTCATGAAAGTTTAGATAGTTCTTGCTAACTCCAGATTTGTAAAGAAAAAATTTTCAAGTTTTCTTCTTATTAGTTAATGGTTGTGGTATTTTAAAAATATCTTTGTTACATATGGAATTTATCATGGTATATGAGGTAAGGCAGGGATATTACTTTTCTTATCCTATAACATTTATTGACTACTTTTTCTTCCCAGTGACTTGAGATGATAGCCTCTGTACACATTCAATTTCTATATGCATCTGAGTGTACTTACTTCTGGGCATTCTGTTTTGCTAGTAGACCAGTATGATACTCTTAAATTATTTAGGCTTTTAAAAATGCCTTAATGTAGCCGGGCGCAGTGGCACACGCCTGTAATCCCAGCACTTGGGAGGCTGAGTCAGGAGGATCGCGAGTTCAAAGCCAGCCTCAGCAACTTAGCGAGGCCCTAAGCAACTCAGTGAGACCCTGTCTCTAAATAAAATACAAAACAGGGCTGGGGATGTGGCTCAGTGGTGGAGTGCCCCTGGGTTCAATCCCCAGTACCAAAAAAATAAAATTAAATAAAATGCCTTAATGTGTTTTAGTGCTGTTCCCACTTCTACGTTTATTTTTTTTTCCACTAAATTTAGCACCAGGTGATATAGCTTAAAACTGTTTTCATTGAGATTTTGCTAAATTTACAAATTAATTTACACAATAATGTGGTCCTTCTATTTGTGGAAAGCCTATATTTTTGGGCTTCAGTGGTACTTTAATTTTTATTTTTAATAGGTCTCACATTTTTATTGACAAACATATTAATATATTTTTGTTATATTTTGTTACTGTTATATATGAAACCTTTTCTTCCATTATATCTTCCAAAATATTGTTTGAATATATGTAAACTACTGATTTTGTATATTGATTTTGTAATTGGTAATCTAATTGAGCTATCTTACTGTTTGTTGTAACTGTTAATGAAATATCTTGAATCTAAAAATTAAAAAAAAATAAGAAAACCCTGTTGGCTGCTTTAAAACTCATTAATTGAGAAAATAAACTAATACCTGTCAGTGGCATAGGTTCTTCTAAAAGAAAGTGCTGATTTGCATTGTGAAAACTCCAAACCATGTAGGAACTGTGAAGAAAATTACATTTTAAGAAGGGAAAGAGGAGGTCTCTGCAAGGAAAATAGCTAAAGAATGTTTCATGGAAAAGCTGATAGGGAGCCACGATGACGTCTGGATAGGGCCTGGCAGGTGGAAGGGAAGAGGGGGTCACACCACATGAACAAAGGCTGGGGATGTGTTGTGTTGGTGGAGATCTGCCACAGGCCAGGTTGTGTTATTCTGGGTTGTGTACACGCAGATCTAATTTGTGCTGATGTTTTAGTCAGCTTTTTCACTGCTGTGATTAAAAGACCCCACCAGAATAATGGTGGAGGAGAAAAAGTTTATTTGAGGACTCAGGGTTTCAGAGGTCTCAATCCATAGACAGCCCACTCCATTCCTCAGGGCTCAAGGTGAGGCTGCACATCAAAGGGGAAGAGTGTCAGGGAGGGAAGCAGCTACCATGATGATCAGGAAGCAGAGAGAGACTCCACTCACCAGATACAAATATATACCCATGCCCCAGTTCCCACTCCTCCAGCCACACCCTAGTGCACCTCAGTTACCACTCAGTTAATCCTATCAGGAGATCAGTTCACTGATTGGGTTAAGACTCTCAAAACCCAATCATTTCTCCTCTGAACCCTCTTGCATTGTCTCACATATGAGTTTTTGGGGGACACCTCACATCCAAACCATAACAACTGAAAATGGAATTTGCTACAGGCAAGTGGGAAAATGGGCAAGAGACAGAAGTTCTCCTCCCCCTTCATTCGTCCTGAGAACTTCTGTTTAAAACCATAGGGAAACACTGCAGTGGATAATCACACCACTAGATTATGATCATCTTGAAGAAAGGCCTTACTTTCCTTTGTGTACATGAAACCAGCATCCGCAGGGTGTACTCAAAACTGTTTCATGAATAGGCTTTAACATTTTTGCTTAAAATAGTAGGAAGAGGAATTTACATGGATTCCTCAAACTTTTCTGGACCAGGTTTATTATTAATTAAGTTGCAAGTGGATGATTATATTCCCAGTGTTCTTTCTCCTAAATGGCTGTTTACAATTCACACTTGAAGAGAATTGACGCCAAGCTGAATTGTACCACATGAGCACTCAAGGAACAAAGGAACACGCTTCTGTGTTCCTTTTTGTTATACTCTTACCTGGGGAGAAAGTCTAAAGTTCCGAATTGCTGCCAAACCAACAGAGGATTCCCTCATTCAGCTCGTTTCTCCTTGAATAATTCATTGGCCAAGTCCCTCCTGCCGGGAACAAGCCTAGACTGGAGCTTCCTGTTGAACTTTAATGAATTCTAATTGTACCCCTCCCTATCTTTGGCGTCAACATTATCTCATTCAACACTACATTTAAATCCCTTTTAATAATTCTTCAGACTCCAAAGCTGGATATAGTTCATAGTTTTTGTTTTTGTTTTCACTGTCTTCTCCTTAATTGAGTTAATAAGCTATGAGATGAATGTGTTCAAGGTCATAGCTGGTGACACTTGCTCCCTCCCTTGGCCACAGACTGCCCCTCAGACTCACCCCGACTCCCATCTCTGAAATGTGCTCATGTAACCATGAGGCCCAATTGCCAGGTTATTGGAGGCAATGATGTGCAACCTCTGAACATTCTACTCAGACTTGCCTTTCTGTCAAAGGTCCAGTAGCCTTCAGTTTGTTATGGGGACCTCAATCGGCAAGCTCTATGGCTCAATTTCTTGGCTTTATAAAAAGAATATGGTGGTTAATATGAATAATAACCTAAAACTATGGACAACCTCATAAAAGCAAAACCCAAAATGATTTGCCTCCTGTGGATAAAACCATGTAAATATGCCTGCTGTTGCTGGGCAGTGGCACATGCCTGTAATCCCAGGGACTGAGGAGGCTGAGGCAGCTGAGGTAGGAAGATCACAAGTTCAAAGTCAGCCTTAGCAAATTAGTGAGGCCCTAAGCAACTCAGTGAGGCCCTGCCTCTAAATAAAATACAAAAAAGGGCTGGGAATCTGGCTCAGTGGTTGGGGTCCCTGGGTGCAATCCCTGGTACAAAACAAAATAAACAATTAAAAAAACAAAGCTTGCTGATGCAGTAGCCAAAGAATGAAAGGAAAAACCAAACATAAAAACAAAGGAAGGCGAATGATTATATTGTGGAAGTGGAATGATGAATGAATTTGTTCTTTCTCTAAATTTTCTCCTAATGTTGCTCTATTAATAGACCAGGTGCTCTTTAGACTTCAGGCTCTGCATTACCCATCCCGGTATTTTACTATGATTTTTTAAAAAGTTCTCAGTAGGGCTCCAACACAGCCATGGCTGCTTTGGGGAGTCTGCTCTCTGGTGTGCGGAGGCTGCACTGCAGCATGGCGGCTTGGGCTGGTAGCCCATGGGGACTCCAACAGGGCCTGGCTGCCAACCCCGCCGGCTATGGGCCCCTCACAGAGCTCCCAGACTGGTCTTACGCAGATGGCCGCCCTGCTCCCCCAATGAAAGGCCAACTTTGAAGAAAAACCCAAAGGGAAAAGTTTGCAAGACAAGTTGTCCTGCTGTCACAGGAAATGGATGCTGGAATACCAGCATGGCAACTCAGACAGCAGAACTTGCAGGAAGAAGAACGGAAACAGAAAAATGCTCTTAAACCCAAAGGGGCTTCACTGCATAGCCCACTTCCATGTCAATAAAAAACAATTCCTGTCCCTTTCAAAAAGAAAAAAAAGTTCTCAGTAGGGCTGGGGGCACAGCCTAGTGGTAGCATGCTTGCCTAGCATGTGCAAGGCCCTGGGTTTGATTCCCAGAACTGCAAAGTAATTAAACTAGTTACTTAGTTGCATTCTCAGAATGCATGCAGGGGCAGGAGACTTTATTCCACTGTCCTTTGTCCCTTTGCCTGTGGCTGGAGTCCATCCTCCACAGAGCTTCTCCCTAAACAAAGAGCAGGTCTCATTTCCTTCCATGTGAAGTGCCCCTGAGCTGTGTTCCCCACTCATTGGAATATTGCTGACCCTTTAGGGGGAAAGAGGGGGCTTCCGGGACAGCAGAAACACAGAAGAATTTGAAATGAGATGTTAGACGTCATTGTTCTTTCAGCTCACAGTCCTGCCCTCTCTGGGGAATTTCTCATTGGCTATTTATTAATTTATTTATTTTCCTATAGGTCTCAGAGAGCCAAGGCCTCTCGTGAAACTGACAATGTAAATAGGCCAGTTATGTTGGCTGCATCGTGCAACCTCCAACTCAAGCAATGGTGGAGGGTTTGCAAAAGCTGCAGACGTGCCAGGCCTGAGGGAGCCGGGAGGAGTCAACAGCAATCAGTGACTGGAAGCTGGGAGGCAGTGGCTGGAAGGTAATCAACTCCACAGACAAGAGGAGGCCACGTCCCAAACCAGGCATGAGGAAAGCCCAAGAAGTAAAAATATGTGCACTGCAGAGCTTTCCCAAGGCCCAGGAATTGGCCAAAAGAGGTGCCTCTGGAGGTGCGAGTGGGAAGGTTGAAGGGAACAATATGGAAAGTTCATCTCAGAAGCAGTTAGACCTCAGGTTCCCTCCTCTGGTCCATATGCATGGGACATTGGTACTTCATACTTTGTTAGAAACTAGAGATTTAGCTGGGCACAGTGGCCCATGCCTATAATCCCAGTGGCTGGGGAGGCTGCAGCAGGAGGATCGCAAGTTCAAAGCCAGCCTCAGCAATTTAGCGAGACCCTAAGCAACTCAGTGAGACCCTCTCTCTAAATAAAATACAAAAAAAGGGCTGGGGTGTAGCTCAGTGGTTAAACACTCCTGGGTTCAATCCCCAGTATCAAAACCAAAAGAAAGAAGCTAGAGATTTGTTTTTAGTGAGAGCTAAAAAAGAGGGTGTCTGTACTGGAAACGGAAGGCAAAAGTCTCCACCATGGATGGTTGTTGAAATCTCCAGTTCTGCTCCCTGCTGGGCTCTGGGAATTTTGACAGCCAGACTTCCACAATACAGGCAAATTGAAAAGACCCCAAATACCCATGCTGCAGGTTTTCCAGTGAAATGACCCAGCAGGTCAATGCTCAGGGACACTCCCAGGTGGTTCTCCTCATCTCCAGCACAGAGGGCACATCACACCTTTTAAATATGAGACGATTGCCAAGAACCACCAAATGTCTGAGGAAAGCCTAAAATGTGAAAGGCAGAGAAGTTATCTAGAAGAAAAAAGATGGAAAGAGACAGACACTATACACAAAATGAAAACTTGAAAAAAATCATTGATCATCGTAGTGTCTCTCTGGGCTCTCCTTTTTCTGGAAACTGCTAAGCATGAACAACTATTTCCACATGAACCACTCCCTTCTAGGCTCAGCGGATTACTTACTTCTCTGGAATCTTCCCTCCAGTAAGCCTTACTTCAGCATCCTACACATCACTTCTGGATGGCTCTGTCCTTCCTTCCACGTGTTCTTCTGGAGTATATAGTCTTTCATCCTTTACGGGAATGAAGCCCAGTTCCCTTGAGTCAGTGTCTAAAGCCCTCCTAGGACAGCCTCCTGTATACTCCTTGTGTAGAAAAGGTTTGACCCAGCAAGTCTGTGATTGCTGTCCTAGAGAGGCCACTTGAGAGGTTGGCCCTTGGCTGGCATCAGGGAAGTTGGATTCAAAAGACGTCCCCACCATTCCCTAATGGAGGAGTTGTTCAATGCACTTAAAGTGTTTGTTGCAAACGGTGTTTTCTGTTGGACACCTGCTTTCCTTCCTGAAGTCTGGAATTTCTGTACTGCTAGGGAGAGGGTGCCTACGTGACAAGCCCTCAATAAAACCCTGGGGCACTGAGTGGCTAATGGGACTCTGGCACTGCTAAGCAACCTTTTATCTGGTTGTTGTGATTTGGAGGTGGAGGAGTTGAGCGCATCCTGCTAACTTCCAGGAGAACTCCTGGAAGCTCCCTTGTGCCTCCTTCAGACATCTCCCCAGGCTGACTTTGTTCTGTGTCCTTTAGTGCCAATCAATCGCAGTTATTCCTGACCATTTGCTGAGTCTTGTGAGTCCTTCTAATACATCATTGATGTTAGAGATGGCCTTGGGAAACTTGGGTGCATCTCTCCTTTTCTCTTCTATTCGACTCTTGTTAATCTAGTTCACTCTAAACCCTCCTTGGGCCGGTCTGCTCTTATCTCCTCCCTTAACCTCCCTGCCCAAAGGATCAACCTTCAACTCTCTCATGCTTCCAGGCTCCCTTTTCTCAAAACGTTTATGGGACCCTTCTCCTGCACCAAATCCTGAAGAATGGGCCCAATTTTGGGGGGCGCTTCCTCCTCTGAACATCTTTTTATAGTTTGTCCTATTCATTGGGCATTGTGTACATTCTCAATCATTGTTTAAGTTTGAAAATGTACAACCTCCTTCTCGGTTCAACTTTGAGGTCCTCCATGGAGGGGAACAATGTCATGCCTCTTTGACTTTCCCAGGCACAGTCCCCTATTCATTGTAAATGTCCTGGGGATATTGAAAAGCCCTAAGTGGCCTCAGCTGCTGTCTGACCTGTCATGAGTTCACCAAGTCAGGTATGTGGCTCTGTGACCCCACCCTCTCAGCCTCCAGCTGGCAGGTTCATCTCTTCCTACCCACTTCATGACCCCTGCCTCAGTAAGACAACTCTTTTGCCATCTCCCTGACCCTCTGCCATATCCTTTCTTCTCTTCCTCCATCTCCGCCCTACACCCCCTGCGCCACCATTTCAATATTTGTTGCCAGTTTGGAAGCTGATGTGACTTTTCATGGTGTATACAGCTGGCAGAACTCTGACTTATTTTCTTGATAGAGCTAGGGAAGGTCATCCCTGGAGGCCCACTGATTTCACCAGAGTGTGATCACCCACCTCGGAAGGGCGTGTGGCAGTCAGGGGCTGTCACCCTGGACTGACAAGAGAGAACCAGGTCCCAGACACCTGTCCACACTTTTAACCTCAAGAATTAAATGCCTGCTCTTTATTCTCTCATCAAATGACAAGGCAGGTTAAACATTGCTCCAGAATCAATCAATCAGTGGCAAGGTATGGTAAAGCAGAATGAGCCAAAAGCAAACAAAAGAAATTAATGAAAATATAGGCAAAAAATAAGTAAAAGAAAATCATTCAAGTGCAGAATGTTAGTAATGAACAAAACACTTGTGTCTAGGGGAAAAAAAAATGGTCTAAATTGTCCAGGAGACCAATCTCTCTCCAAGGTGACCTGCCAACAGGTCTGAATGCCACAAAGTCATCAGCAGGGAAGCAAAGGACTGAGCACCCAGGCAGAGCCTCTGGGGCCAATGCCACCTCAGAGTGAATGCTCTCAGTGGGAGGAGTCACACTGAGATGGGTCTCAGATGGCACTCTGAAGGCACTGATATTTTAGTCCCAGAAGGTGTATTATCTCAGCTTCCATGTGTCAGCCTTGGAGGGAAAAGTCCCGGGCAGCAGCTATCTTATTTGCATATTTGCATATTGGTATGTGGCTGTCAAGGTGGCTATCAGTCAGTCACTGAGCTTGGCTTCAGCCTGGGTTACTACAAAATGCTCAAACTGGAGTTAGTGATATTAAGGCAGAGTCATATGGATCAGAATGCAAATGCCAGTTTCCTTAGATTCCCAAGAGTCCCAACACTGCACACATACCTCCCAAGGGGGGCCCAGTCAGTGACTCAATAGAAGGAGCAACGAGGAGGGCCCTGCTGAGGGAAGATTGACCAAGGTGTGGTCAGGGTGAAGGAAAGCCCACAAGAGCCCACCTGAGGCTCATAGGGGCAAAGCTATGTGCGTTTCCAGAATGTAGCGTGTGTCAGGGGCTGTGGTCTTCGGTGGAGAAGCAGAGCCACTGACAAGTGGGAACCTCTGCTCAGCTGCACTCTCCAGCTGGGGCTCCAGTTGACCAAACCTAAGAGCCCTCCAGAGAAGGGAGCCTGGGAGGCAATGCACAGAATCAGCTCTCGCAGCCAGAGCAGTGCAGCACGGAGACTTGGTCTGGAGGCCAGAGACCATTCAGCACAGGCCTTACCACCAGCCCCATGTACTGGTTAACCTACATGCACAGCTGTTTCCAATTCTCTTCTCCTTATATCTCTGACCTCCATCTCTAATCTTTCACTCTCATCCTACCACCTCACATCCTGCTTCACAAAAAAAATAAAATAAAACCATCACAGAGAAACTTCCTCAACTTCCCACCACCAAAACCACAACCTCACTATAGGAATTAGAATTAAGTTTGGCCACAACCTCACTATAGGAATTAGAATTAAGTTTGGCTGTGAATAGCAGACATCCAAATAACTGTGGTCTAAACAGAATGGATGTAGAAGTTGGCAGTGCAGGGCTAGCGGGTTGGCCCTGCTCCACCAAGACCTTAAGAGTCAGCTTCCTTCTGCGTTGCCACTCCTTGGGTGTGGTTACCTCGCTGCTGCTTAAATTGTTCCAGCTCCAGCCATCACATCTGCATTCCAGTCAGAGACAAGAGGAAGAAATGAAAAAATGGGCAGAGATAGAAAAGCTGTCTTTCAGGGAGCTACCAGAAGGTGGTACAAACCACCATAACTTCAACTACATTAGAACTTAGTCTAAAAGCCACCCCTACTCCTGGAAAGTAACTATGGTTTATTCTGGTTGGCTATGTGCCAAAGGTCAGGGGGCCCTAACACTAAAGAAAAGGAGGAAATTGGACGGGAGAAGGGGCACCCAGCATTCCTCGACACACTCACCTGTACCTGCACCATACTTTCTCCCTCTCAGTTTTATATTATCTTTAAGAATGCCCAAATCTTTTTCTTGTGAAACTAAGAAAAAAAAATGAGTTCAAAGACACTTTCATTATCATCTCACTTGACCTTTATAGAACTGCTTTTTAAAAAATTTTTGCAGACTGCATTTTGATTCATTGTATACAAATGGGGTACGACTTTTCATTTCTATGGTTGGACTCAATTAGATTCACACCATTCATGTAATCATACATATACATAATACGTAGGGTGATACTGTCTAACTCAATCTACTATCTTTCCTTCCCCCACTCCTCCCGCCCCATTTTCCTCTATACCATCCAAAGTTCCTCCATTCTTCTCTTGCCCCCCCCTCCAGTCCCCCCCATTATGTATCATCTTCCATTTATCAGAGAAAACATTCAGCCTTTGGTTTTTTGGGCTTGGCTTATTTCACTTAGCATGATATTCTCTAACTCCATCCATTTACCTGCAAATGCCATAATTTTATTCTTCTTTAAGGCTGAATAATATTCCATTGTGTATATATACCACAGTTTCTTTATCCATTCATCAACTGAAGGGCATCTAGATTGGTTCCATAATCTATCTATTGTGAATTGGGCAGCTATGAACATTGATGTGGCCACATCGCTGTACTTTGCTGATTTTAAGTCCTTTGGAGTGGAAAGAATTGAGGAGTAGAATAGCTGTGTCAAATGTTGGGTCCATTACAAGTTTTTTGAGGAATCTTCAGGCTGCTTTCCAGAGGGGCTGCACCAAATTGAAACTCCACCAGCAATGTATGAGTGTGCCTTTTTCCCCACATCCACGCCAACACTTATTATTGTTTGTTTTCTTGATAATAGTCATTCTAATTGGAGTTAGATGAAATCTTAGGGTGTTTTAATTTGCATTTCTCTGATTACTAGAGATGAGGAGCACTTTTTCATATATTTGTTGATCACCTGTGTATCTTCTTCTGTGAAGTGTCTGTCCAGTTCTTTAGACTGGCTTTATTTATTGAGGTATAAATAACAAAGAAAAACTATGTACGGTACAGTCTAGGTATGCAAATTCAATTTGGTATACATCTAGACTTGTCCATTGATTTGCCCACCACTGTCCCTGTTGAAATGAAGCAGAAGTGGCCGAGCTCAACATGCGCATATCACAATGGACTCCTCATTGCATGGTCCTCTCCAGGTCGTGAGCGATTCCCCCAGCTTCAGCTCCTCCAGTGGACATCTGGAAGTCATCTCCACCCCTGCTTCTCCCCCACCTGCCCTCTCCAATCCATCACTAAGTTTTGAAGCTGTCCATGCCTTTTAGCTCTACTTAGCTCAATGCCAGCTACTGACCCGGTCATTCCAGCTGCCTCCTAAGTGGTCTCTGTTTCTAGTCTTATCCATCTCCAAGTTAGTGTCTATGTGGCTCCTATGTTAACAGTGAAAACCTCAGCCTACCCAGTCCCAAGAAGTCAGACCTCTACCTTTCCCAGCTTCACCAGAATCACCTCCCCTCCATACTCAGCACTCCAACCAAACTGCTCCCTGCTGGTTTCTCCAACAAACCACTCTCCTTCCTACCACAGGGCCTTTGCATATGCTGTTGTCCCTGTCTAAGCACTCACCATCCCATCTTCACCCTACTGCTTACACCCCATTCATTTGTCCCAGAAGTTCTTCCCTCCCATCTCTGACTGGATCAAATGCCCCCTACAGATGTGCTCTTGCTCTATCTCTTCTTCTTACCATTTAAGGCAATTTTAGTTTTATCTTTGTGTGGTTAGTTGGTGTATTAGTCTGCTTGGGCTGTCAGAACAAAATACCATAGATGGCTGTAAACAACAGAAATTTATTTTCCCATAGTTCTGAAGATTAGCCATCCAAGATCAAAATGCTACAACATTGGTGTCTGGGGAGGCCTCTGGACCTGCCTTCTCAACCTGTCTTCACGTGGCCTTTCCACGTGATGGCCACGTGGAAATGCTGCCTTCTCAACCTGTCTTCACGTGGCCTTTCCTCCATGCATGCAGGTGCGTGCACACACATACAGTTCTCTGGTGTCTCTTCCTCTTCTGAGAGCCCCAGTTCTATCCCCCACCTCAACTCATTAAATCTTGATTACCTGGCTGGGGTTGTGACTCAGTGGTAGAGCACTTGCCTGGCATTGGGTTCAATTCTCAGCAACACATTGTAAATAAATAAAAAAAATAAAGGTCCATTGACAACTCAATGAATATTTAAAAAATAAAAAACAAACCTTGATTACCTTCCCTAAGACCCTTTCTTCAAATGCAGCCACAATGAGAGATGAGGCTTCAGCCTAAGAATTAGCAGGGAGCCAGTTCAGGTCATTTGGACTGAGAACTCTCTCCCTCTGAATCGGAAGTGCTGTTAGAACAGGATCCCTTTCGGGTTTTGGTCACCGTGTGTTCCTTAGCACCTGGTCAAAAGCAAAACAATAAGGGGATTGTTGAATGAATGAGTAATAACTTAACATTTAGTGAGCACATGTGATTCTATAGGCACTGCACCTTTGTGCTATGTATGTTCCAGGTTTTTGTTTCCAGTGCTTTATGTAGAATATTTTATGTAATATTCATAGTAACCTTAAGAGATTTTTAATTTTTTTCCTATTATACTGATGACCAAACCAGAGCACAGAGAAGTTATGTGGCTGCCCAAGATCACACAGCTTGAAGAACTGGGATTCAACCAATCTGTAGTCAGAGCCCATACTCTTCATCTGTAGGCAGACTATTAAATGGGTGTATCAGTGCATAAAAGTGCAGATTTGTTGGATTATTAATTTTATAAAATTTTTATTGCTCATGTACTATTTGCAAGGTTCTTTTCTGGGCATTTGGAATAAGAAATAGATGAACTAGTTTCCTTCACTCTTGCAACATATATTCGTGTGTGTGCCTATGTCCACACATGAGATAAACACGAAACAAATATAAACTGGGCCTGGTGGTGTACGCCTAGCTCCTCGGAAGGAAGGAGGCAGGAGGATCACAAGTTCAAGGCCAACCTCAACAACTCATCAAGACACTGTTTCAAAATAAAAAATTAAAAGGGCTGGGGATATGGCTCAGTGATAGAGCACCTCTGGGTTTATTCCCCAGTACCACAAACAACAAAACAAGGAAAGAATATATAATATGTCAGGTGGTGATAAGTGGCATAAGAAGAATAAAGCAGGAAGGGAATGGAGAGTGTCGCCAGTTGCTGCTGTTTCTGCCAGTGTCGTTGGGGGAGACTTCTTTCTTTCTTTTTTTTTTAAGGGGATTGAACCCAGGGGTGCTTAACCAGCGAGCCGCATCCCCAGCCGTTTTTATATTTTATTTAGAGACAGGATCTTGCTAAGTTCCTTAGAGCTTCACTCAGTTGCTGAGGCTGGCTTTGAACCTACAATCCTCCTGCCTCAGCCTCCTCAGCAGCCAGGTTTACAGGCATGCACCACCACGCCTGACCTGGAGAAGAAATTTCTAACAGCTGAGTGTGAAGTCTAATAGAAGATCTGTACATGACATGACAAATGGTTTCCTATTGATTCATGGTTTAATTAAAAGGATATGAGCAGATGAAATTCCACAGCCAGCTCTTATTAAACTTGTTATAAGCACAGACCTTGAGAAAGGCAGTGCAAAGCCTGGGAGATCACGCCCCACAACAGAGGGATGACCAGGCTGAGCTCAGGGCCCGGAGGTCAGTTGGTGCTGAAGCACCCATCCTCCCCTGCTCTGTCTTTGGCTGATTAGGGGTGACTCGGGACGCTCCTGGTCTAAGATATCAGCAAAATGGTAGGGGGCAGCGCTGGCCAGAGCACCCAACATCGCCATCTGAATGACACCTCGGATTCATTCATAAATCAGTCTATCAGTAAATGAATACTCCCACGTGTCCCCAGATCTGTGCTTGCTAGCCAAGACTTTGCATAGGAAATGGACTTGTGTCTCTGTGTGTCTCTGTGTGTGTGTGTGTGTGTCTGTGTGTGTGTGTCTGACCGCCTGAGTGACATCATCTGTGAAGGATCCACACACTTCCCTGGGATTTTCCACTGACGTCCAGGTGGTAGCTAAGCCCTTAGACAATCTGGTTCAATATCACCTAAGAGGGAAGTCTTGAGAATCTGATATGTAGCCCTTGTTACTAAATCCTTGTGAGAAAATGGATTGGGAGAGACCCACAGACTGAGGGTCGGTGAGAATGCTTAGGTATCTTGATTCCTTAAGCAAAAGAATTCTCTTTTAAGAAAAAAAAAAAATGAAGTAGGTGTTGAGTGGCCTCTACTATCACTACAGTTTCTAAACAAGAATGAAAGTCACCCACGGTGCTTTGGATCTCTTTACTAGAAGCACTTCTGTCCAAGCCTGGCATACTTTTTTTTCCTTTCTCTCTTTCATTCTTTCTTCCTTTCATAATTAATTCAGAAACGTCACACAAACCAGCCAAGCCACATTCAGGACACCTGGGTAACTGATACACCTTAAGGTTTCTAAAAACATAACAGCTGAATACTTCCTTTGTGCCCAAGAAGAGGAAGTGGAGTTTTTCCAGAATGTTGTGCTTGATTAAGAAACCTATTGAGTCAAAATGATTTCCTGACTGGGGAGGTCACTTATCTATTCAGTCCTTGCCCTATTGATCTGCCCAAAGACCATGAACATATAGATTCTATCTCAGAAAAAAAAATGGATGCAGAGATAATAGTTGTTGAAACTCACATTTAATTAGCAATACAGGCATAACTTCTATAAACAACCACCTCGAGCAGGCCATCTTCTGTCTGCCTCCCTGTTGCTGAGTTGATACAGATCATGACTCTTTATGTAGGATCAAGTCCAAGGTATTGGTACCATTGCAGATTAGTTCTTGAACTCTCTGGTTGGGTTTGGAGAGAAGGGAAGGGGTAAGACCTCCTCTTCCTCAGGCTTCATTTGGCACCTTTTTTACTCAGGATACCTCCAACATCAGGAAACTGAACATCACAATTACACAGTAAGTAAATGTGAGCCTGGCCCCTGAACCTGGGAGTCCATGAGATGAAACGTTCTCCCAAAGACTGGCTGAACCCTGTGTACCAATTCCATGTCTCTGCAACCCTCCTGGATCATTCTTAGGCCTCAGTCACATCAACATCCAGAGGAGGAGGGGGAATCATTTCCAAAAGTGCTCTCAAAAGAACATAGGGGAGAAAAGGATTATACCACCCTTTCCTCGCCTAGCTCAAGGGTCAAGGCTGGCTGCCTAGAACAAAAAAAGATAAACAAGAGAGAAGTTTAACACAGTTGTTCAATAAAGTTTTATGTGACATGGGAACTTACAGAAATGAAGACCCAGACTCAAGAAAAACTATATTTTTATGCTAAGTCTAGTGGGTAGTGGTGGAGAAACATGATTGGACAGAAGGGGTATGATGTAATGGTAACAAGCTGAGGAGGGGCAGGGACTCGGCAAGGCCCATTTGTTCAGATTCCTTTCTGTGTCCCTGTAAGACATTCCTTTCCCTAGGGTATGGAGCAGGACACCTGTCACACAGGACTCTGAAGGAGGCAGGGAGGAGGAGGTCAACAGTGACCTTCCTAGGTTTTATGGCTTGCTTTAGGGAAAATTCTAATCTGAATGACCTTCCTCAGGGGTGAAAAGGAGAGGCAGGAGGTCAGAGAGACATTGATTCTGAGGCCCTTCTAAGGTCTTCCAGTTCAAAGGAGTCAGCGTGCCAAGACACCAGACTTTGGAGCTACTACCTGCTGCAGCTGTTAATTCAGAAAACCGGCAAGGGGTGATGGGGGATTGAGAAAAGACAAACACATAGAGAGAAAGCTGGGACCTGGTGGGACACTGTCTTCTGCTGGAGGAACAATGGCCCAGAGCTAGCTCAGCACATTTTTTACATAGGTTTTATCATCAGAAGGTTGTGAGAAAGTTTCAGTAAAGCAGACAGCCTTGAAATTCGCAGTGAAACTTATGAGACATTCAGGTTATCTAGTCATGCCCAGAACTCTCTATGCCTGGGAAGTTGGTGCCCGAGCTCAAGGTCCAGGCTGATATAGCTCTGCGCCTTTGTACAGCGCCTCCTCAGGCCGGGCAGCACCATTGCAACTGGGCCATCTTGACCTGCCCCTTTGCACAGGAAGTTTCAAGTGCAAGGCAGTCAGGGACCATAATTCAAATCACCACTCTCCACATTTTGGAGTATTTTGTTCTGAGTGCAACAAAAGCATGAACAGTCAGTTGCAGACTGTGGGCAAGGGGATATTTGCAAATCATATAGCTGATCAAAGTCCTGCATCCAGAATATATAAGGAACTCTTATAACTCAACAATTGAAAGACAAGTAGCCCAATTTAAAAATGAAAAATTAAAGGAGATTGGAATAGACATTCCTTCAAAGAAGATGTGCACGTGACCTGTAAGCACATAAAGAGATGTTCATCATCATTAACCATTAGGGAAATGTCAATTAACACCACATGAGATGCCACTTCACACATACTGGGGTAGCCATACTCAAAAGACAGGCAGTGACAAGAGCTGATGTGGATACAGGGAAATTATTGAAACTGCACATTGCCAGTGGGAATGTAAAATGATCCAGTCACTTTAGGAAAGAGGGCTGCAGTTCCTCAAATAGTTAAATACAGATTCATTGAATGATCCAGCAATTCCGCTCATAAGTGCCTACCCAAGAGAACTGAAAAGATATGAACACACAAAAGCTTAAACACAAATGTTCATGACAGCGTCATTCATTAGAGCCCCAAAGTGGAAACAACCCAAATATCCATCAACTGATGACTACATAGCCAGCATGTGGTGTATCTATAGAACAGAGTGTTACTCTACCACGATAGAGAATGACAGATTGAAATATCCTGCAACAAGGATGAAACTTTGATGCATTATGCCAATCGGGAGGAGCCAGACAGGAAAACCCATATACTGTATGATTCCATTGGCATGAAATATCCAGTATAGGTGTTGCTGAAAGCTCAGTCTTGGTCCCCAATGCAAATCCAATAAGGAGGATACAGTTTCGAGAAAAAGGAAAAAGAAAGTTTATTGCTTTAATAGAAAAGGAAAAACACAGGAACTCCTGCCCCAAAGGCTGATTCTGCCCATCAGCAGGAACAGGGGACTTTTAAAGAGGTGACTGAAAGGCTCCATTCCACGAGCTCTCTGTTGGAACTGTAATTTGCTTGTTAATTTGGGAGTTAGTCATTTCTGAGATCTTCTGGTACCATCCCCAAAGTCTGGATTACTTTGTTCCTATGGTGGGTGTGTGCTCAGGGACAGATAACTCTGCCTAGGATGGGGAGAAAGGTAATCCTGTTTCCCCTGAGATTATGGAAGGGGAGAGATTAGGGAGGAGCAGGGGGAGAGGAAAAGAAAGAAACATGTCCATTTGAAAAATAAGTCACAGTGGCAGAGAAGCAAGGGCTGTATTCAAAGTATAAAGTGGACCACTGTTACATGGGCAAATGTGTATATGCACACATATATGTGCACACACAAACACATATGTATACGTGTGTGTGTGTGTGTGTGGTATGTTCTTTGAGGTTGGAACCCAGGGCCTTAAAGCCCTGCTGTTGAGCTACTTTTCCAGCTCTGAATTATATTTCATTTTTTTAAAAAATGGGAGCAAGAACATCTCATTTCCCTAAGTTCTCAGAAACCCTCTCCTCACTTGTCAATGACCTGAATGGAAACAACTGAACCAAGACCAGTGGCCTGGGGGCTGCTCCAAGTCCAGCGAGTTGTGTTAGGCTTCCTGGGTGTCCAGCCCACACCTGGATCAGGCCCATCACCTTAGGCCCACTGCACAAGAAGAAGTGGCATAGACTGTGGGTGAACAGCTAGCTACAATTTCCACGCTTGTGCTTCTCCTCTTTGGACATCCCATATTGGAGCGCGAACAAAGGTCAGGCAGTTAGTGTAGACACACGAATCGGGTCGGGCTGGGAAGGTGGCAGCTGGCTCGAAGGGGAATGGAAGGTTAATGCCTACAGGACACATGCCCCTCACTCATGGGCAAAGCCACCTGCTTCTGGGGCGTGGGAATGTTAATACCTTCAGGACACTTCCCCTAACCATAACCATAAAGTCACCTGCCTCTGGGGAGATGGTCCCTCCCAGCAGGGAATTATTAATGAGTATTCCCTGGGCGGCTCCCCTGAATTGCCCCCTTCCACCTTTTCACTGCATGGGCGGGATAAAGGGAGGGACTGTGAGAAGTAAGACACCTGGAAATTATAAGAGCAAGATTCACCTGGGCACCCAGCTCTGGGTCCCCTTCTCTGCAGAGAAGTCTGTGTTACTATTCTTGAAATAAAACTTTTTTCTACTGTTGCCTCTGCGTTTCCAGGTGTGCAATTTTCATATCTGGGGAAGCTGAACTCGGTGTCACCGGTAACTGGCAGTAACAATATCGTGGGGCCTGTTACCTGCTCATACTCTATCAGAATGTATGACGGTTACCTGGCTTTTGGTCACTAAATCACCAGCTCCTTGAAAGCAAGAGCTGGGTGTCCCTAACAGCTAGCACTGTGTCCAGTCATGCAGGACAATCAATAAATGCTTATTAAACAGATGACTGATGTGAAACATGCAAATCTCTCATTCTGGCAGATGGTCAAAATCCCCAGTATCAGCAATTCATTGTTTGTGTGAAGTCATGCCTTCCGAAGCATCCTCCCCACAGGGACAATATTGACTCACTCATGGCTTTGTGAATTTATCAGCAATTTCAGACCCAGGGGACAGGGTAGCCTGGGTTCCCCAGAAGTACAAACACTCAAGAGGAACTTGTCTACCTGATTAGTTTGGGACCAGTGACCCCTGCATAGGACAAGCTCCTTCCTCCCTTCCTTCCTTTCTCCTATTTATTTATTTATTTATTTATTTATTGGCGGGGGTGCAGGGTACCAGAGATTGAACTCGGGAGTCCTCAACCACTGAGCCACATCCCCAGCCCTATTTTGTATTTTATTTAGAGACAGGGTCTCACTGAGTTGCTTATCATCTCGCTTTTGCTGAAGCTGACTTTGAACTCTGAATCCTTCTGCCTCAGCCTCCCAAGCAGATGGGATTACAGGAATGTGCCACTGTGCATGCATCTTTCTCTTATTTTTAAAGTAGGGATTTACATTTATTTGAGCAATATTCATGGTTTGCCCAACTTGTTAGATCGTATATACACACACTACACACATACCCCTCCCATACACAGATACACACCACACACCCACACAGACCACATACACACAAGCACAGTCACATCCTCAGAGATTCCTCTCAGATTTCTGAAAGGGGAAAGAGGCATTTGACATCTTGAAGGGAAGCTAAAGTGGAAATCAGCTCTTACTAATTTAAAGCAATGCTTTGAGATGGTAAAATAAGCGAGAACAAAAGATAGAGATAATTTATCTATTGTTTGGAGCCCTGGGGCCTCTGGAAGGGAGCTTTTTGATAAGATCTGTAAAGATCCCTACAGCTTTAATGACTTATTGTCCTAGGATTTCACTAGTCCAGTTTGTCTGGGAGAACATTTAAGGAGGGTCATAGAAAATAATCTGCAGCTTCAATTCTTTAGCTAGAAAACTTTAATAGCCTGCTAATTGATTTGGAAGAGCAAGTATTTCATGAGCTCTGAAGTTTGTACATATAGAAAGCTCACTAAGTACAGAGTTAACAAATCAATAAAGGGAGCAAATTTCAAGGACAAATCATGGTCAGAAAAGTGACACAGTTTTATTAAGGGCAAATGTCAACTAATGCAATTAGGGAAAAATAATCCAGCCTAAATCTATAAATGGACAAATTTTGAGCTATCAAATATACCCAAGAGAAAGATAGATTAAACCTCATGTATAAACACACACACGTACACACAAAACATTCTGTAAGTATACATACCAAATTGAATACTTATATCAGTATTGTTTATGGTATTTAAAAACTGAAAACTCATATGTTTTCGAAATTAAATTTCTTTAACAAATTATTGTACACATATGCCAGGAAATAAAGGATAGACATTAAAATGATTTTGTAACAATTTAAAAATATTCATAGCATAGTGTTAAATTAAATGAGACTACAAAGATATATGTATATTTAAACCAGTTTTTGAAAAAAGGAAAAGAACATGTACATGCATAGGAAAGAAAAAAATAATGGAAAGATGTATATCAAAAGTTAGGAATGGAGCTGGGGATGTGGCTCAGTGGTAAAGTGCTTGCCTGGCATGCATGGGACCCTGGGTTCAAATCCCCCAGCACCAAAAGAAAATAAAAAAAAAAAGTTAGGAATGATCACCTCTGGAATCAGGGGTGATTTTTTTTCTTAGTTATGTTTTCAACTAAAAATCTTTTACTTAGCATGGGTTTAATTTTTGCTATAAAAAGAATAAAGATCTTTAAACTTGAGGGGAAAGTAAAAATAACAAACATCTACAGGCAGTAATATTATTCCATGAGACTCTAAGCACTCTATATAGTGACTTCTTAAATCCTCACTACAACACTATGTAGGAAGGACTGCTAGTATTCCCATTTTACAGATGAGAAAAATGAGGCTTGTAGATGTGTAAGCAAATAGTGGAAATGGGAGTCAAATCCAGATAGCTGGCTCCAGAGCTCCAGGGCTTAGTTTTTATAATTCTTGTCAGACAGATGCAAAGGGTGCAGACACATTCAAGAGAAAGTAAATAGAATAGCACAGGGAACATCTATTTTTTTTTCTCTGCACTTAAACTAGATGCCCCTGGCCTACTGTAGAGTGTGCTCCTACGTTCCCAGCCCCTGGTGGAGAAGAAGGTGAAGCAAGGGAGCACAAAAAGGCATCAGAAGTTCTTTCCTGCTTTCCACTTGGACACAGACTGAATGTTCAGACTCTTCAATGTGGGAACACAAAGGCCACCGTGAGTGAGCACTGACTTCATTAAGACACTTGAGTGAACACTAGGGAGCCTGCTCATTCTGCCTTGAGCCTCACTATGACAAGAATGTTCCAAGGAACTAATGGGAAGAAACATGTGTGCCAGCCTCCAGGTGAGGCCTTGGCACCAGGGTTCAGAAGCTCTCACATCTTTTTCTCTGCCCCCACCCTGGGCATATTCCTGGACTTGTGTTTTGTGAGTGAAATCTGATGGGCCTGAGGGGAGGTGGGGTGGTGGGGACTCAGTCTCAAAGGAAATGCCCAGGAGCCATTAAAATGCAGAAAGCACCTTGGAACAACTGCAGCTACGCAGCAACATGTCCTTGGCTCCACGCTCTTGAAAGCAATGCGCTAGCACAGGGAAAAATGATCTGGAAACTCCTAAATAACTGTCTCTGCCTTTGACAGGCACATTCTGAAATTATTTTCTGTCATGTATATGCCAAGAACCCTGCTGGGCCTGGGTCAAGTTCCCCCTTCACTCTGGAACCCCTTGGACTCTTCTTCAGAGGCATATCAGCTCCTGTGACAGGATCCTAGGACACGTGTGTGAAGTAGGAGGTATATGCTAATGCATATCCACTAGGGGTTTCTGTCCTCACCCCAGTTCTCACGTTGTGTTCATGGTACTCCAGGAACACAGAATTTTTATAGTCTCCATGGGAGTTGAAAGCACAAATAAGCCCCCAGTCAAGACCCAGTTCTCAGAAGTTTCTCCCTGCTTCTGCCTGCACTATGTGCTTCAGATTGAATGCTGAAGTTATCTAGAAATGCACACAACCGTCCCTTCCCAAATACTTTCTGTTCTTAAGTTTTGGGAGGTCAAAACTTAAGTGCCTGCCAGAAACCCTGACCACACAGCAAGTAACACAAGCCACTCTTAATCAACACAGAAGCATGAGCATTGAGCTCTTGCTTAGATTCACTGACCTGCAGCTCTCTCTGCCCTATGGGAAGGAGATAAAATGTCCATAGACCACTCTCCAGAAGAGACTGCTTTTGAAACACCGAAGAACTGAGGTGCTAGCCTGTCTGGAACCACACACCTTGCCTTGAAAAATCATGTAAGTATTCTCTTAAGGGTGGGAGGGTAAGATGGGTTGAAAGGCCAGAGTCAACCACCTTCTAACACGCAGGCCTGTGGCTAATGAAGCTTGCTCGTTCTTTCTCTCTCAGCCACATGGCTTCTTGATTCATTGACTCCACGGGGTGAACTCAACCTTGTGCTATCACAGTGACCCAAAGTACTTTATGCCTCAGGCTGAGTAGGCAGAGGTGCTGACCACCTTGAGAGGCCACACTTCCCTAGAACCTGGACTTGATTCCAACACAGAGGCATCAGTGTCAACCAGGTCCAGACCCTGTAACCCCCCCAAACACACTGAGTTAAAGGCACTTGAAAGATAGCAGATGCAAGAAAAGATACTGATGGTGCTTTTTCTTCCTGACAGAGATACAACTCCTGTGTGACAGGTGCCCTTAGGCTCCAGGAAGAAGGAAGGCACTGTCACTAGCAGAGGTGGGGACCTTAGACCCAAAGGAATCTGAGCTAACCCTGAACCTCCAAACCCTGGTCCAAACCCTTCTTCTTTTACATCTTTTCAGTTCACTGCTTTGTACAACCCAGGGTCATAAGCTTTTGGCCCTAAATGCCTTTGAGGACTGTCTCATGTACATGTTCAACTTACTAAAGAAATTTGTATACTTTTCTCCTGTTAGTCTGTCTTCTGTCGGTTTAGTTGTTAGGCCCAGCCGGAGGCCAGAAAGGGGAAGAGAAGTTTTACCTCCCCTACAACATCCTGAGAACCACGAATGACTAAAAAACTCCATTACATCTTTTTTAGTCACAGCACTTGACCACATCAGCCAACCACGTGCACAGAAAATGAGAGCTGAAAAGGAAAGTGAAAGATCGGGTCTCTGGGGGCTCCTTTTCCTTTCAGTCCTTCCTCACTGCTCAGAAAGCCAAAGGCAGAGTATTGATAGCATGTGCACATAGCACAAATTTAAATAAAAATGGCTGGTTTAGTTTTATGCAGCATTTACATGGTTCTGGTAAGAACAAAATATATAATCATGTGTGAGCCACGAAATAGGACCTGTGTCACTTCAATGATTCTACATGCAAGATGATGTTTATGTGGTTTCATTTAAAACTGGTATTGTGCTCTGGTATAGGAATTATCTTCATTTTAAACAAGAAAAACAGGCAGTTTAGATAAGCAAGAAGCAAGAGACCTGGGGAAGGGCTTTCTGCTACTGTTTCCTCAGTAAATGAATAAAGAATTGCTTCTATTTTAAATATTAATTTATTTTATTAGTGCATTGTAGTTATACATAATAGTTGTGTTCATTTTGACATAATCATACATGCAGGGAATTTAATTAGCTCCATTTTGGTCCCCAGTGACTCCTCTTTCTCTTCCTTCCTCTCTCCCAGTATTCTCCTTCCTCTACTCTGTTTTCATTTTTTGGGGGGTTACTGGGGATTGAAATCAGGGGCACTCGGCCACTTAGCCACATCCCCAGCCCTATTTTGTATTTTATTTAGAGACAGAATCTCACTGAGTTGCTCAGCAACTCGCGTTTGCTGAGGCTGACCGTGAACTCTCAATCCTCCTGCCTCAGCCTCCCGAGCTGCTGGGATTACAGGCGTGAGCCTTCACACCGGCACTATTTCTCTATTTTTAAAATATCAATAGAGATTTATAACGATCACTTATTGTAAAATATCTAGAAATCACAGAGAAGTATTAAATGAGAACTTTTAAAAGCAGTACCTTAACTGATAATTATTACTTTCTGACTTGTTTTAGAGCTAAAAACAATAACAAAAAATGATAATGGGTTATAAAATGTCAAAGGAAGACATTTTTAATCGCCTATGACTCAATAAAGCAATTCAAGTATTCTTCCCCCAAAAGAAAGAGGTCTGACATTGCAAAAAATAAACTGTAAACTTCATGCTAATAATTTTTAAAAATTTAGAATGACATCAAATACAAATAAAACTTCATAGCACCTCAGTTCCTCATGGGTATTTTTTCCTGTTCTCTCAAACAGGAAGCCCTGTCTTTCTTTTTTCTTTCTTTCCTTCCTTCCTTCCTTCCTTCCTTTTCTTTCTTCCTTCCATCCTTTCTTTCTCTCTTTTTTTTTGTTCCCAGGGGAGTTTAACCACTGAGCAACATCTGCACATCTCCAGCCCCTTTTTTTTTGTACTTCATTTAGAGACAGGTTCTTGCTGAGTTGCTTAGGGCCTCACTAAATTGCTGAGGCTGGCTTTGAACTCGTGATCTTCCTGCCTCAGCCTCCCCAGCTGCTGGGATTACAGGCCTGTGCCACTATGCCCAGCCCTGCCTTTCATTTTTCACTGAGCCTAACAAATTATATGACTGGCCCTCTTCTTTGCTTCTTTCTGAACATCTGTTTCATTCTTATCTGCTGGGCATCTTATTTCACTCCTCAAGTCTATACAAAAGAATGGGCCCCTCACACTTGCAAGTTAGCCAGTAGAGACTAACAGTCTAAAACCCACTTCCAAATTCCCAGAAGAAAAAAATCTGATTGGCCCACTTTGTGTCATGTGATTGGTCTGGGGTCAAAGTCATGTAACAAACCTGGCCTCAGGAACACACCTGTGGATACAAGGGCTGGCCGGTCCCAGACAAAGTGGGGTGCTGAGACCTGGGAAAGCATTCCAAACTCGGGGTGGCCCTTCAGAGTAGTCCAGAATTGGTCTGGGGTGGGATGAAGTGTTAAAAGTGGAATCTTTTTATAGGAATTGAATGGTCCTAGTAATTACGTAAAAGAAACACAGTTATAATACTTATTTGGAGGCTCTTTGGGAACTCCATGTATTGTCTTTATGGCTAAAGTTGGCTTGTGACTCCATGAAGTTAATCCAAGTGGCAGATATTATTTAAAAAATAAAATAAAATAAACCCTGCTGTATAATTAGATCAAAATGGGTTGTACTGTCATGTATAATTAAAAAGAACCAATAAAAAAAGAAACAAAAAATAAATAAATAAAAACTTTAAAACATGTTCTGTTATACTTGAAGGTGTTAATGAATTGTCTAATTATTTGTCAGTCATTGTCCCCATATAATGGTGCTCAGGGATTCTTTGGGGACTCAGAAATGCAAATCCATGGAAATATGGAGGAATAGGTATGAAGAGAAGGAAGAAGCTCTCTGGTACTTTATATCTTCTTTCAAGAAACATCCCTAACTCTGCAGGGAAACAAGGCAGAAGGTCAAGACTGACACTGGGAAAACCCCTCAGGACCAAGGGCTGCAGAGTGGGTGGCAATGTTAGCAGGTTGTTGTTATCTTAGAAATGTAGCCTTGACTTTCCCAAAGCACCATTTAGAAGTTATGATTAAACAGAAAATAACCCATTTAAAAAATATAGATAAAAACTGTACTTTCTACAGGCCTCTGGGCCCCACTTGGATTACAGGAAGCATTTCCTGCAGTCTTGGAAATTCAGTAGCCAACTGCTGCCACAGAGTGCAAAGCTCAAAGGTGAAGGGAGCAAGAGAGGGAAGAGGTCAAGGGCATTGAAGGGTCACTTTCACTTGTACATAAGCAATCAGAGTGAAATTAAAGCTCTTCTAGGTGGCACCAGAATGCATTCCTCTGCTCCTTCTTTCCCTAGCTGTTGAGAAATACTTTTGCTTGGAATTTAATCATTGATGACTCTTTCCCGTCTTTCTCCATCCAATCAGCTAATAATACAATGGATACAATTGGATACAATCAGCTAATAATACAATACATTTCTATCTACAATGTAGTGTACAAAAGCCTCTGATTGAAGACAATATTAAATAAAACACTGACCCTGGTTTCAATAAACATATGATCCTGATGGGAGAGTGACAGGTATATAATTTTATTTATTTATTTATTTATTTATTTATTTATTTATTTATTTATTTAATTGTTGCTGGGGAATGAACCCAGGGGTGCTCAACCACTGAGCCACATCCTCAGCCCTTTTCTTTCTTTCTTTCTTTCTTCTTTCTTTCTTTCTTTCTTTCTTTCTTTCTTTCTTTCTTTTTTTCTTCTTCTTCTTTTTTTTCCTGATTTTAATTTTGAGACAGGGTCTCACGGAGTTGCTCAGGGCCTTGCTAAATTGATGAGGCTGGCTTTGAACTTGTGATCCTCCCGCCTCAACCTCCAGAGCAGTGGGAATTACCGGCATGTCCTACTGTGCACAGTTCACATATATAACTTTTAATAAAACCCACACAGTTCCATAATAACAGAGGGCAAAGAACCCTAGAAGAAGAGACGAGGCGAGTGAAAATTCCATTTGGAAGAGTGTGTTCACTGATTCATTTTGAGTTGTTCTTGATCCATTAAAGTCAAACGATCCATGGGGAAAAGTGATGTTCGGCTAATGAGCTGATACCCTGCCACCTTTCAACAGGACACCAAATGTTCTTATGTGCAACACAGGAGAAATTTCTGAACACAGTTCCACGTAAAATTTTTATGCCCCAATCAGATCTATATCATATTATATAACAAATAATTAGCTTCAAATGTATCCATGGCTCAAGACTTGTTGCTTGTACTGCCAGAAGAAACCCCATCATAATGACCAGATATCTTTTCTGTGATTATTCAGAGTTCTTGCAAATCACAGAGGGCCACTCCTATGAGAGAGTATGGTGTTTTGCTTTTTATTGCAAGGTTCCATTGCATGTTCCCTGAAATATTTTAACAGTCCCAACTCTCCTAAATCATCAAATCCCTATAGGACGAGGCAAAGAAATTTGAATATTGTTTTAATAACGAATGTTTCCAAAGAAATCTTGTAACATGAATATCACAAGGAAAAAAGCCTTAAAACATATACTGAACTCTACTTGAAAAGAACATGCCACACACAGTTGCTGTGGTACCTCAAGCCTGTTCTACTCAAGCAGGTTCTCAAGACCTGACAAGTCATCTGGTGACTCAGGTAACTCCCAGCAGAAACAAAATGCTCCTTCAACTTGTGTCTGAGGCATTTACTGGGTGTAGCCCTTTGAGATTCAGCTGAATTCTTTTTGCATAACATCCAACAAAGAATTTAATCAGCAAAGCAAAACAAGTTTGTAGCATTCCAGAAGGATTCTCTAATCTAAACATAAAATATACAAGTTGCAACCAATCTGGCAAATCACAAATGAGCATGGGAAGGACTGTGATGGACCAATTAAAAAAATTGAATGCTGGCAAAGTAGAATTAAAATTGGTACATTTTCATTAATTATTTTCACTTGATAAAAATCAGATCCTTAAAAATATTTAAAAATCGTGACATTGTATTAATGGGATCCACTATAAAAACAATCTGCTTAAATAAGTTTTATGCATTATTAACATAATTAAGGAAATTATAGCCTATGGCTTATGGTCTGACACCTTAAAGAAGAGGAACCCAAAGCATTTCTATAATGATGCATCTAACTTTTGCTCATTTTTTAAAATTAGATGTGATCATAGAGGCAAGTGTGGTTTCTGAATACTCAGGATTAAAGAGGATTGTGAATTATGACACAATGGTTATAAATTTTAATTTCTATAATGCAGGCTGAGTATTCCTTATCTGAAATGCTGGAGACCAAAAGCTTTCCGGATTTCATCCCTCCCCCCATTCTGAATTTTGGAAGATTTGCATTATACATAATGAGATAACTTAGAGATGGACCCAAGTCCAAACACGAAATTCATTTTTGTTTCATCTACATCTTCTACACACGTAGCCTGAAGGTAAATTTATACAATATTTTCAGTGTGCCTGTGTTTTGACCGAAACCCATCACGTGTGGTTAGATGTGGAATTTTCCACTTGTGGCATCAAGTTAGTGCTCAAAAAGTTTCAGATTTTGGAGCATTTCAGAGTTTAGATTTTTGACTTAGCTTGTGCTTATTTCTTTGCATTTGATTTCTGTAGCACTTAATTTCTTAATTTCTGGAATAATTAAAATAAATAGTTTTTGAATGGTAGTTATTAAATTGAAAATAAGACAGGCTATAAGAGAATATGGTTATAAAATAAATTCATTTTTATTGTTAATTCAAACACTGTATAGATTCTTAATTATGTATTGGAGTTTGTTAACTGGCACTGTTTTGAAGCAATTTTATTTGTCCCCCCCATTTTCATTTTGAAAATTTGAAGAACTGTAGAAAAGTTAAAGAACTGTGTAATCAACACAAATATTCTTTACTCAAATTCACCACTTTTAAATATTTTACATTTGCTTAATCTATCTACCTATGTACACAGTCATAGATACATGCACACACACACATTATATATATATGTAAATATATATATACACATATCTGGAATATTCCTCACTTGTCAAATTCTTTATTCTGTGTTTTGCCCGAAACAATTCATCTGGCCAGTCATACATATATATACATATGGAAAGGAAGACAGGGAGAAAGAACTTTCTAAGACTGAGGCTAAACTTTATATAACCAATTATAATTCTCCTGTATTATATTAGCTGTATAATATCATCTGATATATAATTTATATAGAGTTTCCTCAATTGTTTAAAAAAAAAAGTCTTATGGCGGTTTTTATTTTTCCTAAGCCAAGTTTCAATCAAGATTTGTACCTTGCATTTGGTTATTATTTATCCAAAGTTCTTAATTTTGAACAATTTCCCTGCCTTAAAAAATGTATCTACATCAGTAATTTTTTCCCCAAGAGTTTTGAATAATTGTCCCATATTTTGGATTTCTCTACTTGTCTCTTCATTATTAGGTTTGAGTTTAATCAAGTTTGGCAAATGTTCTTGTGCTACTGTCAAAGCAGTATTTAACGTGAAAGCTTGAATTTTCTTTGCTTGCTTTTATTGCTTCCCTAGAATCCTTAGTGGATAAAAAGTTTGGTTAAAATTTACTCAGTATAATAAACTGTCTAGTCCTACTAGCAAGTAAAATGTTTCTTTGGTATATTTTCTGTTTTTGTGAGGACAGGGATGTTATTTAGAGACTCTCATTTGAAACCTTCCCAATACGAAGTAAAAGCTTGGAATACATAGTTATTTTCTTTTGCTCACACAATGAATGAACACTTGTGGGCATGTTAATACAGCTTATTATCCCTACTCTGGTGATTCTACAAAGTCATTGAGAGCACACATGGTCAAAATAAATATCAAGAAAAGAACTCTAAAGGAACATGTTAGCTATGACACTCTAGTTGTAAATAATTTTTCTTCATTATTAAAATTACCATAACAGTATTTTGAACTTGCTGGTCTTCACAATTGTTTTAGTCCATTTGGGTTATTTTAATAAAATACTGTACAGTGGATGAGTTATGAACAATAGAAGTTTATTTCTCACAGTTTTGGAAGATGCTAAGTCCATGATCAAGGCTACAACAGATTCGATGTCTGGCCAGGACTAACTTCTTGGTTCATAGATGGCACCTTTTCCCTGGATCCTCACAGGTCACAAGGGCACAGGAGGCTACTTTTTTAAAGACAGAGGAAAAAAATCTTGTATGTTTCTCCCTAATCTCATATTCAATATGGCACACTTGTGTGACCAGAAGTGCGGGTCCCCATCCCCTCCACCAAGCAATTCTACAGTGGACACCAACAGATATCCTAAAATTCAATGAAATTCTGACACTATCTAATAATTTCAGATACACGGACGAGAGCTCAGGCTCAAGACTGGGCCTACTTCAGATGTCAACCATAAGTTCAGGCCTCTAGTACTGTCAATGGGCGGGTTGTGAATTGGAATTTCCCATGACTCTGCCTCAGGTTTAATTTGTTTGCTAAGAATTCACTGAAACACTGTTTATGTTTCCTAATTTCTTATGGAGGGTTACAGATGAAAAGTCAAATGAAGAAATGCACAGTGTGTGGTATAGGAGGGATGCTGAGCTTCCACGCATGCCCTCTCTGCGTGCACCACCCTCCCAGCACCTTCACATAATCGGCAACCTGGAAGTTCATGAAATCACATTGAGCATATTTATAAAGCTAAACCTCCAGGGGCCTTCCACTCCCTCACTCTTCCTGGAAGTTGCCTTGAAGTTGAAAATTCTGGCCCTCCTATCCTTTAATTATTTGGTCTTTTTGCGAGCAGTCCCATCCTGAGGCTATTTAGGGTCAAAGCCTAAGGATCGAAAGATACTCCTATTAACTCAGGGAAGTTTTAGGGTTTTAGGAACTCTGTACCAGGAACCAGGGAGAAACACCACAGTCACTAAATCCCATTTGTGACTCTCTGCCCTGATTACCTTACCATTTCCCAAGGGCATCATCTCCTCATACCATCACTTTAGGATTAGAATTCCAACATATAAATTTGGGAAAGAGGGACATAAACCTTGTCTCTAGCAATAATCAAATACTTTAATAAAGGGCCGGGGTTATGGCTCAGTTGGTAGAGTGCTTGCCTTGCATGCACCAAGGCCCTAGGTTCAATCTCCAGCACCACTAAAAAAAAAAAAATTAGTAAGCATAATTTCCTATGATTTTCCCCAAGTCTTTTTTTCTTTTCTTTTTGGTATTGTGAATTGAACCCAGGGGCACTTAACCACTGAGCCACATCCCCAACCCTTTTAAAAAATTTTTGATTTAGAGTCAGGGTCTCTCTGAGTTGTTTAGGGCCTTGCTACATGCTGATTCTGGTCTTAAACTTGTAATCCTCCTGCCTCAGCTGCTGGGATTACAGGCATGCGCCACTGCACCGGGCCCCAAGTCTTATAGAGAAATCAATTAAGCCAAACTGCAATTGGTGAGATTATGTTTTCTAATAATAGATGAATTGACCTAAACATGGATGGAAGCGGACAGACTCTTCCTTACCTTCATCAATATTATCATTATCATTATTGAATCACCTTTAGTAGATCACCATCACATTTATTACTCATCCATATCCCCAGGGCTTGACTGAGATCTTCAACAGTACTTTGAGGTTGGAATTTAAAGCATGGCATTAGCCAGTCACTTATACACAGGGAAAAGATTCTAGGATCATGAGAAAAAGGACATTTCAAGAGGACATTGACTGTATTTTTTTAAGTGTCAGGTAAGTCAAACCTCTCTTTTACCTGGCCATTGAAAATCAACCCCTTTTCTTTCTTACTTGCTTCTTAAACACATATTAATTGCACCTTTTAATGGGGTTCTGTATGCTGTTCCCGTACATGTGTACGACATGCACTGATCAAATGCGACCTCCCTTAATCCACCCTCCTTCCTGCCTCCTCCTTTTCCAATTTCTAGTTGTAACTCTTCTACTTAACAGGTTAGCTTCTCATGAGCTCTCACATATGAGAGGGAACATGTGTGGTTTATTTCATCATGTAACATAATGTCCTCCAATTTCATCCATTTAGCTGGAAATGACAGGATTTCATTGTTCTTTATGGCGAAATAGTATTCCATTGCATATATGTGCCACATTTTATTCATCCATTCATCTGCTGATGGGCATCTAGGCTGATTGCATATTTTCATTATGGTGAATAAACCTGGGCATATAGGTATCTCTTCAGTATGCTGATTTTGATTCAGATATATATCCAGGAGTGAGAGAGTTGGATCATATGGTAGATCTGTTTTTTTAAAAATCTACCCTCTTTCTTTCCTGAGCCACATCCCAGCCCTTTTTTAAACTTTATTTAGAGACAGGGTCTCGGTGAGTTGCTTAGGGTCTTGCTAAGTTGCTGAGGCTGGCTTTGAACTTGTGATCCTCCTGCTTCAGCCTCCTGAGCTGCTGGGATTACAGGTGTGTGCCACCACACCCAGCAAAATCTACCTGATTTTCAATGTAAAGACAAAGGGCTTTTTTTATGGGGCTTTTGGGTAAATCACTGCATTGTCAAAGTATTTCATACTTAACTTCATTTCTCTCCACATTTTAGCAAAGACAGTAGCTGCCCTTCAGTTGGAAACTTTCATCGAATTTGAGCTCTCTACCACAGGCAGAATAAGCAAAACCTCTTTAAGCTCTCTTCATGGGGCTTTTTGCCCAAACCTTTAATCATTTTTACGGCTTTCCTTTAAACTCTCTCCAAGTTTTCCATCTTCTTTGAGATGCAAAGCCCAGAATTAAATATAGTATTTGAAAGGATATGATTAGTACCAAATTTAGGGGACAATTACTGCAGGGCTCTAAGCATTGTTGGTACCTCTTAGAATTTATCAGACTTCCCAAACAACAATGAAGATGCCAAGTCTTGAATATTATAGGGTCATGTTTTAAAACTTTTTTGACCGTGGTCCATGTAGTGGGATAAAAGGCCTCACAACTCACCTACCCACTGAGTGTCATTTTTGGCAGAGACACTGTTCAAAACTGCAGAAACTGATCTTAGAAAGAAGTGTAAGGATGATTCATGTGAGTCACTGTGCATTCACGTCTTAAGGTCTAGTTATTGCAAAATTACAGGCCTAAAATAGCTGATGCAAATATATATTATTGCTGACTCTAGAATTAACTAAACAACCCACAACAGCAACACTATCCTGATGAAGTTAAAGTACTTTGTACTTAAAAGTACTGAAAAACATTGCCTTTGGCTTCATTTTTCAGGAAACAGATATCCTCTTTCTAACAGTTCCCTAAGAAACCTCCAACAGATACACAAGCTATCCCTCGAAATGCTGGTTAAAAACTTTAAAACAAGGCAGATTTCCCTTATTTATTGGAATTAAAATATTCTTAAAAATTTTATCGACAAATCATATGCCTGTTGATCAATCCTTATTTTCTTTCTTTTTTAAAAAAATATTTTTTAGATGTTGATAGGTCTTTATTTTATTCATTCATTTATATGTGGTGCTGAGAATCAAACCCAGTGCCTCACACATGCTAGGCAAGCGCTCTACCACTGAGCCACAACCCCTCAGTCCCTTTATTTTCTTAATATCATTCAAAATCATATTCTAGACTTGTTTCCTGGAAGAAAAAAATAGCTCTGTGAGAGAACAAGCTCACTTATTAAAAGACCCACCTCTAAAAAAAAAAAAAAAAAAGGGGGGAAGCCCCCAAATTTAAAAACCTAAAAAAAAAAAAAAGACCCACCTCTGACAGCACATATCTTAAGAACAATAATGTTATCTTTTAAAATATTAACATTCATGTAAACTATGTGCCAACGCAATCAAAATCTGGTAGTTATTTTTATATTTGGAAAAATGTTCAAAATTCAAAAGAAAAACCACCAAACAGGTTTTTATAAGCTTTTTCTGTTTATTCCACTTGATTGTATTAGCACTAATATTGCCTACAGAAATGAGATTTTATGGTGTGACTTTTTTTTTACAACCAATACTTTAATAAATAAATGTCAGAATGAAATCTCTGTTAAAACCCCCCCCAAAAAAGAAAGAAAAACCACCAATTGCTTGAACTTAAAACACACTACAGTTTCTGTGAATTCTTTCTCCCAATGTTGTATAGCTAGTAATATGTACTTGGATTGCCCACACTGTGCATCCTGCAGTGTTAAAAGTACATCTGCTTTATAAGAATGATGTTTTTTGTTCTCATTTAAAAGAAATAAAACAAATATTCAAAAGCACACAGTGGGTAAGAAATCCAATGGAGCAGTAAAAGCACGAGCATTTACTATAAGTCAACATGTACATTCAAAATGATTTCCCTGAGTTTCAATTCTACAAGTTAAATTTTCAGTGTATCGTTTCCCCAAAGAAAAGAAAATACATTTAATTTACCCTGAACCTACCTGAGTCTTATTTTGGGATTTCTTTTAGGTTTCTGCAAAAAAAAAAAAAAAAAACAAAAAAAGTTTGGTTTTTTTTTTTTCTCTTTTGCAGTGCTGGGGATTGAACCCAGGGCCTTATGTTTATAAGTCGAACACTCTATCAGCTGAGCTATATCCCCAGCCCTGGTCTTTCTTTTCATATCAACTCTCTACCCCCCAACCTCCCACCCAATGTCCTACCCTAGGGAATATGCCCTTTGCCTCCCTCACTCCTCTTCCTGTCTCCCTAGCCTTTAATAGTCCTCTCCTCCTTGGTTAGAAGTATCTGTAATGTGAAGTCTGAAGGTGAGTGGAAGAACCTGAGTTGGAAAACAGGAATTTTTCTCAAGGAAGGCTAAATGGGTTCCCGTGATAAAAAGCTAGGAGAGAAAGGAGAAGTGAGGGGGCGAAAAGAAGAAAGGAGGAGGGGAGTGGAGGGCAGAAAGCCAGAGGAAGGAAGCCAAGGTTTGGGGGAAAATTGTCTTCGATATTGGGGGGAGGGTAGTTAGGGGGACTTTGAAGCAATATGAGGTGAAAGATAATTGTGAAGAGGAAAAAAAGAGGATTAAAGAATTATTGCTAGGATTTAAGCACTGGGTAAATGTTAATGTTTTGGAAACTAGGCAAAGTTAAAAGACTGGAGTTTATTTTAAAAAATAACATTGTTCAATGCCAGCCTCAGCAACTTAGCAAGACTCCTAAACAATTTAGCAAGACCCTGTTTCAAAATAAAAATTAAAAAGGGTTGGGGATAAGCACCACAGGGTTCAATCCCTGGTATTAAAAAAAAAAAAATTAAGAAGTAACCTTGGCTGTTTGGAGAATACTTTGAATTTGGCTTTGAGACCACAATTGGGGGTTCCTTCTGTCCATAGGTCCCAGCAGGAGAGGCCCTATATATAGGTGAGCCTTGCTCTGATTTTCCTGCAGCTGTAGCCTCCGGTGAAGAAATAGGACCAAAAGATGTGCCTACCCAGCATGTATATTTCACCTTTCTATACCATGCTCCAAACTTCCCCTGGACCTTCAAATTTCCTGACCAAATAACCTCACTATGTGTTTACAGAGTTTGCTCCAACTTCTTTGAGTCTCTTCTCAGGAGCAGAGGCCCAGTGGGTGATGCTTAGCACAGAGCTCTGATAGACTGAGATCCTTCATGCCATGGGAAGAGGGGGGCCAGTGTGACCCTGTGCAGTCAGGCTCTGTGGCTTGTAATGCCAAGAAGTTGGAGAATTAGAAATCAAACCTGACCTTCCAGATCATCATAAAGATATTTCACTGAGGTAGGAAGATAGAACATCACCTGTGTAACAAGGTGTTAGCTTGGTTCATATTTAAATATTTAGTCATATGGCAGGCATGCCTTCATTTATATTCATGCCTTGAGCCCACAAGTAATAGGGACTGCTGCACATTTGGCTGAAGAGAATTTTGTGATTGCAAGGTCCCCAAGAATTGTTCTTACAGCATGGACACAAAATCTAGTGCTATGATTTGAATGTTCCCACCAAAAGTCATGGCTTGAATGTTCCCACCAAAACTCTATCCCCAAGGTGATGTGCTAATGGTATTTTGAGGTGGGGCCTTTGGAAGTTAATTAGGATCAGATGAGGTCATGAGGATGGAGCCCTCGTGGTGGCATTAGTGGCTTTATGAGAAAAGAGAGACCCAAGTTAGCACGCCCACTGTCTTGCCACATGATGTCCTGTCCTCTTCTCTCTGCAGAGAGTCCCCATCAGCAAGAAGGACCTGACCAGATGCAGTCCTTCAACCTTGGACCCCACACCCTGCTCTCTACAACCTACACTGATTAAGACCATTCTTTATAAAGTACCAATCCGTGTATGTAGTTATAGCAACAGAAAACATATTAAAACAACTGGAGTGTCACTTTTCTGATGTACTTCATCTGTATAAAAATCCACTTGGGAAAGTCAGACTGGCAGACCCGGATTCGACCTCCACCTCTCTACCTCTTATCTTTGACCTTGGGTACACTTCTGGGAAACCGGTTGCTGCAAGATGCAATGAGAACATCCGTGAGGTACATTTGGCACTACGCCTGAACCTAATAGGTACTACCAACTTTTGACTTTGACCTGCTTTCATTACCACTCTCATTTAGGCCAAAGTTTGTAGGATAATTGAGCTGAAAGAATATGTAGTTATTTTCTAGAACATGCTATTTAAGAGAATAATCTTTGGAGTCAAATAGACTTCGGTTCTGTGTTCCTTTATCTCCCACCAGATGTGTGACTGAGAGTGAGTCACTAACCCAGTGTCCTGAGTTATCAAATCATAGAAGTAACTAATGCACTGCATCATCATAAGCATAAAATGAGAAAAGTATGCAAAAATGCTTGTCACTCAAGAAGTTGATTGTTTTCTTTAAGTATTGTTATGCTTCAGGTTTATGCAGAGCTTCATTCTATCTTAGTCTGTTTCTCTTATTCACTGGCACTTTGAATGTTGACAAAGTCTGACAAAAGAAAGTCAAATTTGTAATTATTTGGTACATTTAGGACTATTGCCTTTTAAAAATGCTTTTTGTTTGAGTTAAGGGAAAAACAAACTGTTTTTTTTTTCCTTTCTGCTCACAAGCTCAATGCAACACAGAAGGCTTCTATGACCAGGTGTGTGGGAGTTTCCCACACACATCAAGCAATTACCCAGCAGGCAATAAGTGGGTGTCCTGGAATTCAGTTCTGACACTCTCTGTTTTTTTGGTTTTTTTTTTTTTTTTTTTTGCAGTACTGAGGATTGAACCCAGGGCCTTGTACTTGTAAAGCAAGGACTCTACCAACTGAGCTGTATCCCCAGCCTGACGCACTCTATCTGGAGACAGCTCACAGGTAGAGGTCTCAGTCCCACAAGACTGTGCCCACTTCGGATGCCAATTTTAAGTCTGGACCACCAGCCTTCCTGACTGACTGGCTATAACCTGGGGTTCCTGCAACCTGCTCCTTGGGTTTGATTGATTTGCTAAGATGACTCCCAGAACTCAGGAAAACACTTCTGTTTGCTGGTTCATTATAAACGATATTATAAAAGGTACACATGAATAGCCAGATGAAGAGATGGGTAGGGTTAGGTTAGCAGGAGGCACGAAACTTCCCTGCTTTCTCTGGGCACACCTCCACGTGTTCAACCTGGAAGTTCATCAAATCTCATTGTTCAAGGGTTTTTGTGGAGTTTAATCTCCAGCATTCCCCTCTTTTCTGGAGGCTGGTGTGTGATGCTGAAACTTCTGATGCACTAATGCTCAAGCCACCTGGACTTTCTGGTGACTGACCCCATCCTGAGTCTATCTAAGGGTCCCATGTTAAGTCAGCTATTAGTATAAACCTGAATATGATCCAAAGGACTTGAAACAAAGACACTGCTATCACTCAGGAAATTCTGAGGGTTTGAATGAACACCAAATATTACAGCAAAAGATGCTTCTATCACCCTGGTCACTCAGGGGACTTAGGAGCTCTATGTTGGGAAATGGAGTGAAGACTGATTATATTTCAAATTATACCACAGTAGATTTGTTATGTGCTTGATTTTTTCGTTTCCTTGGAGAGTTGCGTTAGCGTATGCTTTTGATTCCATTTATACTGCTGACAGATGCTTGTCTTTCAGACTTGGGCCTTCAAATGTGAGATGTTAATTATCACCCAAACAAAATCATGAAAGTGCTGTGTCATTTCTGACACTTTTTTAAAAAAACCTAATAATATAGCAATCACATTTGAAGTCAAAGTAAAATGTGACAAAATATCTGAGAAAAAGGGGTATGTGCTTATCAAAGTCTCTGGAACTTTCCTTGAACTTACATGCATTTCTTCCTTTCTTCCTCAGGGAGCACTTTATGAAGAGCGGTGAAATGAGTTCACTCATAGACCCATATCTAGTGGCAGCTTGAGTCTGCCCAGGAAGCCAACAGTGGAGTCCAAACCCCAGAGCAACGTGAACATGGACTGACGCTAGATTTGGACTGTGACTGGTACAGTTTGGAGAGATAAAGTGCCAGACACTCATATTCACTTTTCCTATTCTCCTTCATCATCCAAGGGGATTATCTAATAGTCTGTTTACACATCTAGCACATTCTCATCCTAATAATAGCCTATGGCCCTGGATCATCTTCGTCACTGACAGTTACACAGAGTCCTCAGCTGTTTCGGTGACTTGTGTGGCTGGCTTTTGGCACTATCTAAAAACCTCAAAGAATGTGCAGAGTAATCGGTGATTTTAATTTCAGCTATCCATGACGTGGGGAAACTTCTATTTATCTCTATTGACCTGTCTCTAAATACATAATGGTGAAGGAAATGTAGGAGGAAAGCTACGGTATGGATCCCTATGCAATAATACATATGGATATATACAAATGTGGCTTAAATATATTCATATAAGATGTACATTATGACTAGGGGCGCAGTTCAGGGCTAGTGGACTACATGCATAGCAAGCAGGGAACCCTGGGTTCAATGCCCAGCACCAAAAAACCCCTAAAAATAAAAAGCATATCAATACTGTTACCAAAGATCAATTTGCTGATACAACTGAAACAAATAACTGCATAAATTAAAATTTAGTCAGTGGGCGTGGGGGTTCTGAGGTACTGATAGTGTATAGTTTCTTGATCTAAGTCTGGTTATGTAAATACATTGAGTCTATGGAAATTCTTGCAGTTTGTGCCCTTTATTACTTTATATTTTATACTTCCAAAACCAGTTTAAAATATTTACTGTTTACTCTTAGAGGTGTGTGTGTGTGCACAGGCTGATGCCGAACTCAAAATCTCACACCACGATAAGTATGCACTCTATCACTGGGCTCTGCTCCTAATCCCAATCTTGTTTTCTTGAGAAAAAAAAAACAGAGTAATTGAAATAGTATACCATATACAAAACCATACATAGTTGAACTATATTGAAGATCAAATAATTTTTTTTTATGTGTGTGGTGCTGGGGACTGAACCCAGGGCCTTGTGCTTGTGAGGCAAGCTCTCTACCAACTGAGCTATATCCCCAGCCCTCAAATAATTTTTGAAAAAGTTACAAAGTGAAGCCCAATAGGCCTGAATATTTCATTTAAAGCAGACTTATGTTACATTTTCAACTTTCCCCCCAAAACAAAAACTTTATTTTTTTATTATTTTTATTTTTTTTGCAGATCTGTGGATTGAACCCAGGGTCTTGCACATGGTAGGCAAATACTCTACCACTGAACTGCGCTCCAGCTCCTAACATTTATTATTTCCTTATAATTATAGAGGTGTATTAAAGTGAGTTTTTAAATAACTGCTTTTTGGTCTTAGGTATTTTTGTTGAAAAAAATCTACACTTTTTTTAAAATTTGGAAAATAGATTCTTTCATGATGTTTTTGATGTTTAGTGATTCATACACTCAACGTTCAGCTGACTAACATATGGAGTACTGCTACATAGTAGGTACAGCACTGGGCTCTGGGGACATATTGGTGAACAAGAATTGGACAGACCTAACTTTGATGGAGGACTCTCACCAATTCCGTATCTCAGTAGGAATCACAGGTATCACTGACAAATTACACAACTCATTACTTTATTGCACACTTAATCTAAAATTACAAATGAAATCAGTGAGCTGGGCGTGGTGGTGTGTACCTCTAATCTCAGCTACTTGGGAGGCTGAGGAAGGAGGATAGCTTGACCCCAGGAGTTCAAGATCAGCCTGGGCATCATAGCAAGACCCTGTTTCAACAAAACAAAACAACACACATGCACACACACACAGAGTCAAGGACAGATTAATCCAATTATTTAATTAAGTATTATTTATTTTCAATGAAGTACAGGCCACTATGAAAGAATGCAATTAAAGAATATGGACTGGTCTGGAGATGTTAAATAGATAAGTGCAAAGCAACATGAAAGTTCATGATCAAGGATAGATTAATATCTTATGGCAAATCTGCAAATAGAGTCACCAATAGCTGTCATAAAGAATTAATTAACTGTATGTCATGAAAATATGTACAAAATAAATTGCAAATTTGAAAAAAATATTTTGTGAAATACTATGCCCCTATTTTTATAATTGAAATTATAATTTATGGTTATGTATATATATATACACATATATATATACATATATTCACATATACTGAATATAGAAGAAAATAAATATCATATGAATGTGTGTGTATATGTGTGTGGTTGACCAGTCACTATAATCTATTCTTGCCTTCTTCCTGGCTTCTTCTCAGCCTTGCTTATAGTTAGGTCAAGAGACTGAATTCTTAAACTAGAATATTGCTTGGAGTCATAAGTAGGTCTAGATCTATGGACTATGGGGTTACCTCTTCCACTTTAACCTCTTCCTTCCCCCCAACCAAAACCAGAACTTGATGGTGACCCTTCTCTAATGATGTGGACAATGATAATACCTGGAGATAGCAGATCAAAAAGGTGGAAGGGACCTGGATCCTTAGATGGCTGTAAAGAACAGAATTTTCCTAACAATCTAAACTTCTCACCTTAGCATATTTTAGAAATACAGACTTATTTTCTTGGGCAGTTTTAGTTTTAAGGAAAAGTTTAGCAGAAAATACAGAATTTCTTTAAACCCTCTATCCCCTTCCTGTTATTAATATCTTGCATTAGTGTGGTACATCTGTTGTAATTGTGAGTCAATATTGATACAGTACATTATTACTAACTGAATTCCACTATTTACATTAGGGTGCATTCTTTGTGTTGTACATTCTATGGGTTTTGACAAATGCGTAATGACATGTATCCATCATTACAATATCATACACAATAGTTTCACTGTCCTAAAAAAGTCAGTGCTTCACCAATCTATCCCTACCTCCCTTCCCTTCCCCAAACCCCAGGCAACCATTGATCTTTTTACTGTCTCTATAGTTTTGTCTTTTCAGATTTTTCTCACCTTAGCATTTACTGTTTATTCAAAGCCACTTAATCTCTTTGTCCTAATGAAATCTGTATATGTATAGAAAAAATTTTAAGGACCTATACTATATTAATAGAGATTTTATCTTCCATTGGGGCTCTGAGGGACTATCACTCAGCACACATTTCTATAATGTTTGAATTTTCAATTGTTACTTATAATTTTATGGCTGAAAAAATAATATGTCCACAGTACATTTTGAAATTGACTTCTTAAACTAAATTCAGAGGAATCAGAAGTAATCATAATATTTTTTTCTCCCCCCCCCCTTTTTGAACTCAGGGGTGCTTTACCATTGAGTTATAACCCAGACCTTTTTTTTGGTGAGGAGTACTGGGGTTGAATTCAGGGGCACTTAAACACTGAGCCACACCCCCAGCCCTATTTTTGTATTTTATTTAAAGACAGGGTCTCATTGAGCTGCTTAGCACCTCCCCATTGCTGAAGCTGGCTTTGAACTTGGGATCCTCCCGTCTCAGCCTCCCGAGCCACTGGGATTACAGGAGTGTACCACCTCGCCTGGCACTAGACAAGTTTTATGTTCATTGTCTCATATAATCAAGGTAACATATGAGGTGGATGCTAATATTAACCTCACGTCAATCCTTCCAACAGTCCTATGAGGTGGTTACTATTATAAGATCCATTTCACAAACACGGAACCTTTCCAAGGACACATAGTAAGTAAGTGGTCAGAACAAAGGTTTGACGCCAGGATTGCTTTCATTCTGAGCTTCAAGTCTTAACCAAGCTGCTCCATCTATAAGAAAATAAGAGGGGAAGCCCTGATTACAGACACATAGCTGGATGGACCTTTGAGAGCTCTAAACCAACTTCTTCATTGTCCAGACAGGGTCGCACTGAGTCCACAGCTCTTTACTGCCTGCTTTGTAACAGAGTCAGGAAATCAGAGCAGGCTTCTAACTCAGGTCGGCTGTTCTCCCGTTACCTGTATGCTCTGGTGGTGACTGTTCACTGTACCTGCCAACTAGAGGAGGTCTGTAAGCCTCCCACTGTTGGTGAAAGAAACAAAGCTTTTCTTCATGAGCATCATCAATTCCTGACCCCACATCCTGCTGTCACTTAAGTTTAACTTTGTGGATCTCAGAGTAAGTATTCCAGGCCTCAAGTTATTGGTGAAACTTATCCATCACTTTAAGCATCATGTAAAGAATTTCTAAATGTATAATCATGAAACGCTTGATGAAGAGCAAGTGGTTGCCATGGCACTCAAGACAGTATCCATGGCACACAAACATCTTCTTAATATAGTTTCTTTCTGACAAAAATAGCAGGCTGAGAGAGCAGTGCATTTAGGTAGGGTGAGGGGATTGAAGAAATGAGACCCATATCATTATGTTGCTGACTGTTTTCAAAACCATTACCTAAACTCCTGCCAATACCAGGACAGGCATCACCTAGACTCACACCACTGGCATTTGCCTCTTTATTTGGAGCATGAGGCCGGTGTTACTGTTTGCTATAAATAGGTGATGGCTAGAACTGCTTTTTGATCAGGTACCTGGGGAGAATGCTTGGTTGCTGAACCTGCCTGTGTTATCTTGCTAGGGTCGTGGGCCTGATGAGTGGGGAGGACCGGTTAAAATCACCTAGTCCATGTCCCTCAGTACCAACACACACACTCACACATCCCTTGATACACAGAATGACCAGATACCCAATTCATCACTGACTAGTATGTCTTTTCAGAGGCCCTACTACAGATTTCTCAGGATAAAATTCGGGGAGAGAACACCACCAATGAATATAAATTTTTCTCCTGTTGTTTGTTGTCAAGGTTCTTTTATTTATTTCCCTTGAGAAAGAGGGTGGGGAGTAGGAGCTACTGACTTTCAAAAGTTGGCCTGGCATTTACAGCTGGGCCACATTTTTCTATTCTTTGACATAAATAATCTCACCAAATATCAAACTCAGACAAGGTTACTCTGAGACCATGACAAAATGAAGCAAAGCAAATTCACTTAATTTGGTTCAAGCACAGACAAAAACAAGGATACCATGTGACCCACTCAGTACCAAACTCTCCCCTCTCTGGCTGACAGAGTGTGGTGCTTCTTCATCCACTGGTAGGATCGCCTCCACTTTCTGACAGCACCCAGTTTAGAACAGACTCCTCCCACTGTCCCCCAAATCACCCAACCAGCTTCTTCCAACACCCTCTTCCTAAGACACCCCTCAATTACACGTGGCACGTCTTCTGGATGCAACCAGCAATGACCTCTTATTCAGCTCTAGATGTTGTCCTGGTGGTCTCTGGAAGGCACTGGCCCCTTCTTAGTATATACTCAATGTTTCAATTTTTGTTTTTCTATTTACTTTTCTTCCCATTTTTTCTATTAGAACTAGATAAACTTCCAGAGGACAGAGACCATGCCCATACTGTTCTCTATTATATTCAAAGTACCTTGCCTTTATTTGGAGTATGGTAGATGTTCAATATTTGCTGAGTGGAAGAATATATATGGGAATTCATATGTGCCCTGATTTCCTCACACCTCTTGTATATCCAGGAAGCAGGCATTTAGGAAGTAATTTATCTACACACCTCTCATAGCTACTAAAGCACTTTGTGAACTGTACTTAATCTATCATAATGCTAATCTTAGTGGTAAAGACAATCTTGACCTTCTAAATTTGTGTTTCAGCTGTTCCCCAAAACTGCTGTGAAAATGTTTGCTTATTTCTCCCTCCCGTGTTGTTATTTTTAAAAGCAATATTTACATATTTCAATACTTGGAAATTTGGTAAAATACAAATATAAAAAAGAAAATTAACCTACATTTATGCCACCTCCTGGTTTGGAAGTAAGGCTCAATATTTTAGTATTTAAGGACTTAGAAGTGCAAAGTATACTCTCTGGTTAAGAAAGGAATTTGTGGGGGCTGGGGTTGTAGCTCAGTGGTAGAGCACTTGCCTCAAACGCATGAGGCACTGGGTTCCATCCTCAACACCACATAAATAAATAAAATAAAGATATTGTATCCATCCACAACTAAAAATTTAAAAAAAAGGAAAGGAATTTTGAAGGTATTTAGTGAAAGCAAGTTGGAATACTGGAGTCCTGCCTTGCTGCTCAGCCAGTCACCTTTTTCTGAGTCTTAGGGCCCTTCACCCTACCTTAATAATCACCAGGAAATAAAGTTTCTCTTGATTAGTTGTGCCTGAGTCTAGACCTGGACAAAGCTGGATTCAAGTTTGCAGCTTGAGGAATGTGATAATGTGATGGGGGTGGGGGAAGGGTGTGCTGTATTATGTACTGTTTAAATATATGTACTGCTTTATATATGTCTGTACTACACCAAGATTTTTTTTTTATCTTGAATCCTTCTTATCCTTTTTATCTTGAATCCTTTCTTCTCGAATCCTTCTTTTCCACATCTGGTGGAAATTCCTCTTACTGTTTCTCTTAGCAGATTGCAGTCTGGCCAAAATGGGTAGAGAGAGATCCCATTTGTTACCATTGTGTTATCTTTTTTTTTTTTTCCTTGCAAATCAAGCCATATGTTTCTCAGGTAAAAATAATTTCCAAAATTTTAACAATATAAAAATCACACATATAAGTGATGTGGTTGTAATGCTAATAAGCAAAAATGTTAGTAGCTACCAACAAGCAAGAATGCAAGTAATATACAGACATTTAAGACTATTCCCTGCCATTAATGCTCACTGAAATTTAAGTCACTCTGTACTTAGGAATAATGCTAATTATGTGTTAGGTTGCTAACACTTGGGTTGTTAAAACTCTGGCATGTCATAACACTCTGGTAACCATCTGGTCCATCTAATAAATCCCAGGAATCTCTATGATGTCATCGGCAGCCAATCAGAATTTGTTCTTTTTTTTTTTTTTTTGACATGTAGTCACTGCAGTGAATAACCGTTTGCTTCCTACCATGTGCCAGGCATGTCCTGAGGACTCTTCCCAAAAAGATGGTTGAAATAGTCCCTTTCCAGAATTACCAGTGTGATAACCACACTCTTGATGGAGTTCAATAAAAGCAAAAAAAAAAAAAAAATGGTATTTAACTAGTTTGGGTAACCTTGTGAAATGATGATTTTAATCATCTTTTTAAAATATTAAAAAGAGCTCTAAATCTCCATTGGAGTCCTGGTAAGAACCAGTATTAAAATGTCACAAATTCCAGCACTACAGAAAGTGACACCAATGTCTCAGTAAGTCAGAATCTCTCGCCTCAGAGAGATCTATTGTGGATTGCCCATAGCTTTAAAATGTCTTAAATATATATAAAGCTCTTAGTTAGAAATGAGGAGAAACACAGTAAACAATTTTAAAGTTGTGAAACACATCTGAATTATGTGGTATTGCTTCTATACCTGGAGTGAAATGATCCCAAGTTTATAGATGCTTAAGCTCTTATGAGAGCTTTCTTAGGGTTGTTCTGGATGCAAAACTCCAGACATGAACATAAACTCATTCTTTAATACACTCAGAACTTTATGTATTAAGAACCCATTTTCTATTCCTCACAAATGTCATTACTCCAGCCACTTAGATACCCAAGCAATTAGTGGTTGATCTGTTTCAACTAGATAAATAAAACCTTTATGGATAATAAACTCTCCTTTCAGTACTACAAGGTTTTCAGATGGGTCCTAGAAATTTCACTCAGAAAAAAAGCACCAAAAGAACTTTGGAGTCAACACAAATTAGACCCACCTTCTTGCGAAGATCTATTAATGAGACTGGATGGAATTTACTTTCTTCCTAGAAAAGACCTTGGACCTAGAAAAGGCAAGAGGGCAGAGCCAAAAAGAGAATGTCTCCTTGAATAGGACTTCCTTAGGTACAAGTTCCTGCCCCACCATTTACTATGTTCTCTGTGCCTCAGTTTCCTCATCTGTAAAATGGTGATAGTATTAGTCATAAATAAAATGTTTTTATTTTACCACATAAAATGATTTTGAGGTTGACCTGAGCAAATACATGTAAAGTTCCTAGAACAGGGCATCATTATTATATTTATTATATATATTATATATAATCATATGTTATATATAATATAGTATATATCATATGTATATGTAATATACATTATATAAGGTGTATTATATGTAATATACATTATATAATATATAGTATATGAATTATATATTTTATATATGTACATAATATATATAATTAGTCATTATTATACAGTTTTATCCAAAAGTGTTCTGTTAAAAATAATGTATCTGGGCTGGGGATATAGCTCAGTTGGTAGAGTACTTGCCTCACAAGCACAAAGCCCTGGGTTCAATTCCCAGCATTGCAAAAAAACGAAAAAAAACAAAGATGTGTCCTGAGCTGAAGGTAATTAGGTAATTTCCCAAGTAGTAGCATGAGAAAAGATAGGCTTCCCGTCTCAATATTTATTTACTTATTTATTTTGCAGTACTGGGGATCAAACTCAGGGGCACTCTATCATTGAGCTACCTCTCTAGCCATTTTTATTTTTTATGTTGAGACAGGGTCTCAAATAAATTGCTGAGGCTGACCTTGAACTTGTGATTCTCCTGCGTCAGCCTCCCAAGTTACTGGGATTATTGGCAGCCAGCACCAGTTTTTTAAATAAGTCATTTGGTCTTTGTTTATTAGTGTGTGAATAGATCCAAGGGAGAGTCCCTTTCTCCTTAAAGGCTCTTCAGTAAAGGTTTTAACCATTGTTTCCTTAGTCTAATATTTTTTTCAAGTATGAAATAATGCCTGATAGAATCTGACATACTAAGAATATTCTGCCTTTGTCATCGTTATCATTCTCAGCAGGAATCCATTAACTAATCAATATATGCTCATGGTTGCCAAGATGCAAAGCAGTCCAATATCCCAAAGGTCGATATGAACTTAAACAGTTTTAGCAACACATATTGACTCATCGTTTATCTCTGAGTCATTTGTAACCGCCCCAACTCTTCCCCAAGTCAATCCCCTTCTGAGAAGATGTCCAAGTAAATGACACAGTGTGGTATTTTTGAGTCTCTGACCTCACTTAGCCAGAGATGGAGAAAAATCTCTTTTTGCAAAAAAGAAAAAGGAAAAGGAAGAGAAAAAGCTCAGTTAAAAACAAAGCCCCACAGAAAAAGAGAAGTTGCTATTTGCCACTCTCTATTTTAAGATGGTTGGTTTCCCTATCCTCATGTTCTTTTGTTTTCTAAGCTAAGCTCTGGAGGCACATTGAGTGCCTGACTTGAGAAGGAGAGACCACATTCAGATTTTTTAAAGTAATAAAGAGCACCAAAAAAAAAAAAAAAAAAAAAAGTCTAAGCAGAAGCTATTTTAATGAGTGACAAATCCTTTCCCATAGGGAGATGTATAGGGTTACAACAGAAGTTTAGCACTGTGAGCAGATTTAGTACAGGGTAGGTTTAAGAAGTCTTATGAAATGATATTAAGAATAACTTGAGGGGCTGGGGTTGTGACTCAGTGGTAGAGCACTTACCTTGCACATGTGAGGCACTGGGTTCGATCCTCTGCACCACATAAAAGTAAAAAAAAAATAATAAAAAAGAAGAATAACTTGACTCTTCCAGGAGGATTTCTGCAAATCTCTCTAGAGATTGTTTCAGTTAGACTCCAAATTTTGGACCAGTAATTCCTGACACTTGGAAAGAGGGAGAAGCAACATGCAAATTTAATTATTTGCTTTTTAGGAGAAAAACAGAAAGGTTCAACTTAATTCACTCATCTACAAGTAACATCTATTTGATTTAAGAAATATGACCAGTTAAAGAAATTAGCCACATTTTGAGAGAGAAATAAAGAAATGAAAAATTAGGGGAGAAAAGAGAGGAAAATATTTCATCTCAGGGAGGTGGAAGCTGACAGAGAAAATGCCCAGAAAAAAAAGAAAAAAGAGGTTGATGGAGGTCAGAGAACAGAGACTTGTCCCAATAATCACCTCAATTAAGTGTTAAAAATATGCCTACTAATTCATTCTCTCCAGATTCTTTTTTTTTTTTTTTTTTTAACCGGGGATTTACCCCAGGACACTTGGCCACTGAGCCACATCTCCAGCCCTATTTTGTATTTTGTTTAGAGACAGGGTCTCACTGAGTTGCTAAGGGCCTCGCTAAGTTACTGAGGCTGGCTTTGAACTCGCGATCCTCCTGACTCAGCCTCCCAAGTCACTTGGATTACAGGCATGCGCCACCACGCCTGGCTCTCTCCAGATTCTTTTGACATATAACTCACATACCATTAATCTCACCAGTTTGAGGCACACATTCAGTGTGGTTTAATGTATTGATAGAGTTGTGCAACTACCACTCTAAGCTAATTTTAGAGCATTTCCATCATCCTCAAAACAAAACTTCTGTCCATTGCAGTCACTTTTCTTACCTCCTCGTTCTCCCAGCAGACTTGGCCATCACTTACCTACTTTACGTCTCTGTAGATTCACCTGCTCCAAACATTTTATACAAACAGGTTCCTACAAATGTAGTGATTTGTTCTGACTTCTTTCACTTACATGAAGGTTAATGGTTTCGAGCCACATGTTACAAGCTATTATTCTACCAGGCCTAGATCTCAGGTTGTATTTATCCACTTTTCAGTTGATGGTTATTGACTTATTATTCATTTCTGGACATGAATAATGCTGCTAAGAATATTGGTATCTAAGTTTTTGTGTAGAGGTATGTTTTCAATTCTCCTGTGTATGTATGCCTAGCAGTGAATTTCTGGGTCATATAATAACTGTATTAGTCCCTTTTAGGAATGACTACATCATTTTCCATACTGGCTATATCACTTGATATTCTCACCTGCAATGGACAGGGTTTCTAATTTCTTCATATACCGGCCAGTTCTTGTTACTTTCTTTAAAAAAAAAAAACTTTATTGAGGCAAAATTCACATATAACACAACCCACCCATTTAAAGTGTACACTTCAATGATTTTTAGTTTATTTAACAGAATCACCAACCATCACCAATGCCAGTTTTAGAACATTTTCCTGACTGCCCCAAAAGAAATCTATACTCATTAGCAGTCACTTTCCATTTCCCCCAACTTCTTCCTTTCCCAGACATAGGCAGCCACTAACCTACTTTTTATCTCTTTATTTGTGGAGTTTCGATTATAGACAGTTCAGTGGATAAGAATTTGAATTTAGTTGTGGGATTTTGGGGTTTTTTTTGGTACCAGGGATTGACCCCGGGGGTGCTGAGGCTGGCTTTAAACTTGCAATTCCTCTGCCTCAGCCTCCTCAGCAGCTGGATTACAGGCATAATTGTGATTTTTTGTTTGTTTGTTTGTTTGTTTTGGGGTGCTGGGGATTGAACCCAGGGCCTTGTGTTTGTGAGGCAAGCACCCTACCAACTGAGCTATATCCCCAGCCCCGATAATTGTGGTTTTGATTTACATTTTTTTGAAGACTAATGGAACAATTTTTCATGTGTTGTATTTCCTTCAGAGAAATATTTATCAAAGTTCTTTGCCCATTTTTAAAACTTGAGTTGTTTTTTGTTGAATTTTAAGAGTTCTTTATATATTCTCAATGAGTATCTTATCAAATATATCACTTATTAGAATTTTCTCCTATTTTGTGGGATTTTTTTTTTCCACTTAGTAATTCATTGTTTTGACTAATCCTTATTTCTGGCAACTTCACCTTTTCAATCCAACTTGAAGCCACATCCCTAGATCTGACGCCCTTCTCCTTCCTCAGACTTGAACAAAGACTTGTAACCCTTACTTTTTTAAAATTCATTTTTTGTGTTCTAAGGGCAGGAGTCTAACAGTCCATTTCCACTTCCTTACGCATCTTTTTTCTCTAAACTTACGTCATGTTGGTAAATTCATCTGCTATAAAGCCTTGGGTTTCATCAGAAAATATGAATTCAGAGAGCAGTGAAGAGGCCTGGAGTCTAAAGTCTCCCTTATTTGTAACATATAATTTATCCAAATTTCTGCTTGGGAAAGTTTCAGACATTTGGTCCAAAAATACTTTCAGAAGGCCAAAGGCCCCTCTCTCCTTCACAGGCTTTACTTTTAATCTAAATTATTATTTGAAGCTTGTAACATTTTCTCTTCATCAAGAAGACTGAATTTTGTACAAAACAAGAAGTGGAATTCCTGGATCATATATTAACTCTAACCATTCCTTTAGGGAACTGCCAAATTATTTTTATTTTAGTTTTTACCACCAAAGATTAGAAATATAGGCATATAGGATGTATATAAGTTAATTCAAAGAATTTCTAAATTAAATATAATATGGTTGATCATTCCAGTCATTAGTATTTATTTGAAGGTTTGAGCATCACCTGTACCTCTTAGTCCTCAGGATACATAAAAATATTTTTCTTCTATGACAATACAGATTGGATTAAAGGTTATCTGCATTTTTAAAAATGTACACAAAAACTACTTAGGGATACTTAAAGTACAATGTTTAGGGAACAGGTAAATTAACTCTAAGTTGTCATTTTTAAAAGTAATAGCTAGACATGGTGGCACATGCTTGTAATCCCAGTGGCTTGGGAGGCTGAGGCAGGAGGATCTCAAGTTCAAAGCCAGCCTCAGCAAAAGCGAGGCACTGAGCAACTCAGTGAGACCCTGTCCTTAAATAAAATACGAAATAGGGCTGGGGATGTGGCTCAGTGGCCAAGTGCCCCTGAGTTCAATCCCCAGTACCCACCCCCTCAAAAAAAAAAAGCAATATAATACATACTCTGCACATTTTTACATCTCAAGTACATTGTTGGAAGTATGCTTACTCAAGAAAGGATATGCACTTCCGTACTTCCGCTTTCCAGCCCAACCAGCGCCCGCTGCTGTGACTGCCTCTCTCAGCCCCTACCTGCGTGCCCTGCGGGCCACAGTGCAGGCTGCCCTCTGCCTGGAGAACTTCTCTTCCCAGGTTGTGGAGCGACTCAAGCCTGAGGTGGAAATCAGGAATAGCAAAAAACTCCTATTCCAGCCTGTTACCATCAGCAGAAATGAGAAAGAAAAGGTGCTGACTGAGGGCTCCATCAGTTCTGCCCGGGTCAACGTCGCTGTGGAACAGGCTGATGAGATTGAGAAGATTTCATGCCACGAGTTCATGCACTTTATGATCACGAGAGCAGGGAATTTCACTACCCTTCAAGGAAGCCAGGGGAGGGCCATGACGTCAGTTTTCTCATCACTAACTTCCACACAGAGCAGATGTACAAACAAGTTGGTGGACTTGGTGATCCTCTTCATGGAGGAGATAGACGAGATCAGTGAGATGAAGCTGTCAGTCAACGCTCATGCATCTATAGTGGCTAAGGAGTTTCTCAAAGGTTCTCAAAAATGTTCAAACCCTCTGGCTGGATCTCGCGGCCTTCCCCTCAGACCCTCCCAGTGTCTCTGCGAAAGCGTCCTGGAGTCACTCCCAGCAGCAGAAGCGATGAGCTGGGTCGGGTGGGCACAAGATGCGGGATGGGGGTGGTGTGCTTGCTAGCTGGGCCACAAGTGGTCAGGCTGGCTTCTGATGTTCAGTCCCCCGGGGCCGGGATTTTTTTTTTTAACTTCTTGAAGCTTAAACTCTGTGCTTGTAGGAGACTGTAAGCTTTGTGTCTTTTAAAAACAAACAAACAAATAAACAAACCACCTCCACCTCCAGTGTCTGTGACTAGTCCCAGTGATTATACTTTATTGGTTCAAAGCCAGCCTCAGCAAAAGTGAGGCAAAACTTTATTGGTTGCTGTGGGTCTGGGCGGGCCTGGAGCCAGAAGGCCACTATTTTTGACTCCCCTGTGCCACCCCAGGTTGGGAGAGAGGGAGATTTAAGACTCCAGTTTCTCTCCATTTCTCTCTTAATCCCAAGCCTCCTTGGACCCAGTAGAAGTGGTGGGAACCCTCTATGAGCTTCCTGAGCTCTGCCTGAAGATGGCCTCCCAGCACTTGTTGGGGATGAGGATTGAATCCACAAGTAACAGCCATGCCTAGGAGCTGGAGCCCAAAAGCCAGGCAACTTATGGCTGCATGGGGCTGCTTGGTGCCCTTCCAGCTGAGAGGGTCACTGTCATGGTTTGTCAGTGCAATGCGGGTGCTAGATAGAGGTGGAGAGGTAAGTCCTCCTCCTCCAGAGCTCCTGCTGGGCCCTCTCCACCTGCTCTGGCCCCGCCTGTTCCCAGGCTCTTGGTTTCTCTTCTGATTCTAAGGGATCCTCCCTCCCCTGATTGAAGTCTCTCCTTGCCCTTTTGGGGCTGCATGAGAAAGAAAAAGGAAAGAAAGAAAGAAAAGAAAGAGAAAGAAAGAAAGAAAGAAAGAAAGAAAGAAAGAAAGAAAGAAAGAAAGAAAGAAAGAAAGAAAGAAGAAAGAAAGAGGAGGAAAGGAAGGAAGGAAATCAAGTGTATATAGCTAGATGTCTATGAACTTACTACTAAAATTAATTATAATAATACAAAATATTTATAATCACTTCTTTGTCCCACAGTACTCAAAGTTTAATGCAGTTTCATAAACATCTTTATCCACATTTTATAGGTCATGAAATGAAAACATGTACTTTAGTCTAAGATGCATTCATATATCTGTGTATATACTTAAATAGAAATGCAGATTTCTGTTTTGGCTTTAATCTTACTAGATATCTGTGAATTTCTCAAACTGAATTTACAGTTCTCATAAGAAAGCAGAAGTTTCTTTTCAAAAATTGATTTATTTACTAATCATAGTATTCATAAAAAACCTAGATGGAGATTCAAAAGGGAAAAAGAGCCTGATCATTTCCCAAGCTTCACAAAGCTTGTCGTCTGGGAAATGGGCCAGTACTGCAGGGTGCATTGGTGTGATGAAGCACAGGCTGCTATTGATGCATGGACAAGAAGCAGCTAACTCAGACATGCATGGAAGAAGTGTCATGTCAACTGAGACCTTATGGATGAAAAAGGGTGACATGGATGGAGAGTTCAAGCATAGGAAGCACCATGTGCAATGGCCCAAAGGTTAGTGAGATAAGTCTGTGTAGGTGGCATAATGTTACTAATGACTGAAAGATGAAGGGAAGACGTGGTGAGTTCTGAGAAGAGGCCTGGAAAGGAGGCTGGATCTGACCTCCAAGGACACTAGAAATTGTTAGGAAAAGTAATGGTGAGCCACACAGGATTTTTTTTTTTTTTTTTTTTTTTTGCCGTGCTGGGGATTCCTTGTGCTTGTAAGGCAGGCACTCTACCAACTGAGCTACATCCCCAGCCCCACCACACAGGATCTTGAGCAGGAAGAGAACAGGATGAGATTTATGCTTTATAGATATAATAATAGCAATCACAATAGCAACAATAGTGATTGCTAACCTTTACTGTGTGGATATGGGCCAGGCAGTATGCACAATGCTCATAAATGTTCATACTTTCTCATGTATTTCCAAGATCACTGCAGCTGATAATAAATGCCACATAAATTATATTGTATCTATCAGAAAGTGGAAAAGAAAGACATTTTAGTTTGCTTAAATAGGGCTTTGTTTCATAATCACCAGCGCAACTGTGGTTTTATGTGAGGTACAGACCTCAACTCTAGAGATCATGATTTCACAATGTAAACAAATAAGATGTTTTCATTTTGAGAACATAAAATTATTTTGAAAAAGTAGTTAAAAACTATAGAGGGTAGGTTTGAATTATGTCTAATTTAATTTATTTCTCCACAGAGTGGTTCTATGTTAGCTCAATGAGAGAGAGAGAGAGAGAGAGAGAGAGAGAGAGAGAGAGAGAGTTAGTTAATGTTAAGTGGAAATTTGGTGAGAAGACCTTAAAAGGTTATTACAAATGTGGGTCTTGAATCATAAAGATGCATGTCAAGTTTCCATGAAGTTATAGAACTATCAGGAGGATAACATCTTTATTCTGATAGATTTTTCAAAAGAATAATTAGCTATAAAAATTGAATAGCTATAGAAAAAAAATTTTTTTTTGGTACTAGGGATTGAACCCAGGGGCACTTGAGCCACACCCTCCAGCCCCTTTTAGTTTTTATTTGAGACAGTGTCTCTTTAAGATGCTTAGTGCCTTACTAAATTGCTGAGGCTGGTCTTGAACTTGCGATCCTCCTGCCTCAGCCTCCCAAGTTGCTGGCATACAGGTGTGGGCCTCTGCACTGGCAAGAAATTTTCTTAAAGATTCTTTATTAGCCATCAGCAGTATATACTCCCAGAAATGACATTAAAAGTGTTTAGTAACTGTTGGATGCAATGGTGCATGCTTGTAATCCCAGTTACTCAGGAGACTGAGGCAGGAGGATTGCAAATTCAAGGCCAGGCTTGGCAACTTACTGATATCCTAACAAAAAGAACTGCGAATGAAATGCAAGGTAGAGCACCCCTGAGTTTAGTTCCCAATACAGGAAAAAAAGAGTAACCCAAAGGGTAAGAGCACCAATTAATCAGAAAAGATCCAGGTCACAGAGCTGGAGGCTCTGAACTGGTTTCTGGGGACCACAGATACTCAGGGGGTGCTAAGAGAGGAATCTTAGGGACTAGAGAAGTTAGAAGGCCTTGGAAGCCATAAGATATTGGCTGTTTACCAAGGAATATGGAACTATTTCAATATTTTATTCCCAACCAGTGTGACTATACTGGTAAGTATTAGTTGAATATCAGCTGTGCATGTTTCTGTTTTTAGGATGAATAGGAAGAGCTATATAAAGATGATAAAATGGTAGGCATGCGTATAAAGTTACAGGAAAAATATGCTTGGAGAACAACGCATTTGAAAACAATCAGTAAATTTAACATTTCTCAAATAGACTTCTGTTCCATTAAAAAAATGAGTCAGTACCCCAAAACAGCACATAAGTTTAACATTTAGCATAATAGAGATAGATTGCACTCAATTTTAGAGGGACCATCATTTTATTAAATAAGGACATACAATTTTTAGGATGAATTCCCATTTTAAGATATTTATTGAGCTCTTAGAATACATAAGCACATTGAGAGCAAAAATCACATTCTCTTTTGACAAGGACATCTTCCTTGTTGAAGTGTGAGGCAGGAGGTGATGAAGAGGAAGTTAGAAAGTGAGGATGTCATTCTGCCTCATGTTGCTATATGGTCTTTGACAAGTGGTAGAATATTGGTTTATCTACTGTAATCAAGATCAAAATAGCAGTGCCTTAAATAAAACGCATTACTTTATTTCCTTTTCACTTAAAAATCCAAGCTAGCAGTTTCATGTGGTTGTCTGTGGATTTGGGTTTTTCCGTGCCGTAAAGTGTGGTCCTGCCTACATTATTGAAGCTGCTTCAACATCACACATCAATGTTCCTGTCTGGTTGGAATGGGAGAAACACAGAGAGGTGGAAGATCCTCTTTTAAAATGTACAATGTGTTTTTTAGTCAGCTTCTTTCACTGCTGCAACTAAAAGACAAAACCAGAACAATCGTAGAGGAGGAAAAGTTTATTTGGGTGCTCACAGTTTTCAGAGGTCTCAATCCATAGACAGCAGGCTCCATTCCTCAGGGGTTGAGATGGGGCAGAACATCATGGTGCAGAGTGTAGCAGAGGGAAGCAGCTCAAGTAATGATCAGGAAGCAAAGAGAGACTCTGCTTGCCAAATACAAATACATACCCAAAGCCACACCCTCAGTGCCCACCTCCACCAGCCACACCCTACCTGCCTTCAATTACCACTCAGTCAATCCTCATAAAGGGATTAATTCACTGATTGGATTAAGACTGTCATAACCCAATCATTTCTCCTTTTAACCTTCTTGCATTGTCTTGGGGTACACCTCTCATCCAAACCATAGCAATGCAAAAGTTACAATCACTTCTTTTCTTTAAAATATTCTGTTTTAGTTGTAGGCAGACACAATACCTTTATTCTATTTTTTATGTGGTGCTGAGGATCAAACCCAGGGCCTCACACATGCTAGGCGAGCATGCTACCACTGAGCCACAACCCAACCCAAAAAATTACAATCACTTCTGATAACATTCTGTAGACTATTATTCAATCACATGCCACACCTAACGGCTAAGGAGGCTGGGAATTATAGTCTCTTTGTGCTTAGCCACGTACCCAGCTAAAATTACGGAGATTCTAGTATTAAAAGGGAGAGGTAAAAGTAGATATTGGGGAACAATTATCAGACCCTACCATTTTTCATTCCTCTTAGCCTCAGTTTTCACCTTTTTGAAATGTGAAGAATTGTATTAAGTGATCAGCTTGTAGGAAACACCAAGCCCTGAATAGCACCTATTAAGAGCTCCATAGCAGTTAGTTCCTCCCTTCCCTGTCTCTGTGAAATGGTAGTCCTAGTATTTTCCACAGGGTTCATATTTATAGAGGTAAAAATGCCAACTTGGTGTAAGACCGTCCAGTGATGACATTCCAGTTGCTGTTCTTAATTCTGTGCCATTTCCAGGGAGGTGTGTCTACAAGTTTACTAATTCACAAATTTTACTTGCTTCCTACTTTTCTAGTTGACATTTTTCTGTTAAAAAGTGTCTTCCATGATCCTCTAGAATCCTATTTTGGTGAAATAAATTCAATGACCTCATAAAGCATACACAAGCACTTGAAGGATACTTTTAGGATTTAAGCTCTGAGAAAGAGCCTGGTACAAATCCTACAAGGCCTTTTCTTCAGCTATTTCTCGTCCATGTTCTCACCTTCCCAAAATATATCCCAAAGAACTAGCCTCCAATGGGGACCTTTTCTCTTCTTTCCCATCTAGGTCCTAGGTTCCTGAGACTCTTTGTTTAGTACTTTCCTCCTTCATCCCAACAGTCTCAATATATGATATCTTCCATCTCTTACCATCTAAAGGAAAAGTACTGTTCTCTTTCTAATCACACTTTCCTTATGTTTCCTTGCCCTCTAGTTTCCAAGATGGCCCCATTAATCTCTGCCTCATGGTATACATTTACTTGACTGTCTCCTCTTTCATTGAATCAGAGCTGACCTGTATGCCGTTGGGTGGTGAGGTGATGTTGTGTGACATCCAAGGCTAGGTCATAAAAGGCATGGAATCTTTTGCATTGCTGCTTTGTAGATCCTGCTCCCTGGAGGGAAGTGAATTTCCATTCCGTGAAAACATTCATGTAGACTTTTAGAGAAAGCTCATGTGTCAACAACCAGAAACCATTTGCCACTCATGAGAGTAAGACATCACAGAAGCTGACCCTCCAGCCTGATCAAGCCTTCTTATGATTGTGACCCCCAATGACATCTGAGGCTGATCCCATGAACCACTAAACTAAGTTTTTCTGAAAATCAAATCTCCAAAAAATGTTAGAGATAATAAATATATATTGTTGTTGTAAACCATTAAGTTTTGGGGTAATTTGTTACACAGCATTAGAGCATTAACATACTATTGATCTTAACTTTGTATTTTGGTGGACCTCTCACGCATGTCTTTTCTCAAATTTTCCCCCTCTTGTATTTTTCAAGCATTTTTCAGCCAGGGAAGAAGGGCTCTTAATGTAGGAAAAACGTGTTTTAAAAGATATGAGGCAGTGATAAATATGAAAAATGCTTCCTGTAATCTGTAACTCTTAAAACTGTGCTGTGCTTCATTTAATTTGAGTATAATTATGAGTATTAATTTATTTATCAGCTTTGATTTTATTTAGGGTCCACCCTTAACACAAATTGGGAAGCAGACAGGGTTGTCTTTAAATATCTCACTTAGCCTCTTAGCACATTTTTCTTCAAACTCAAATTCACTATTTCTCTCCTGATGTTTTTCTGTGTTTCATTTGAGAAACTTAAGCATCTTAGGGGGCATCTTACCTTTTTCTGGAATTGTAGCTGGGTAGACAAAGGAAGGAAGGACTCTTGAGGCCACCATTGCTGTTATCTACTTGGCTGCACATGCTCTGGACCCAGCCCAGGTGTTCTTGGTCAGGCATCTGTACTGAAAAGTTCTAAGAAACTGTATTTTGGCAAAGTTTACAATATTTTATGTAACCCCATTTACACTGTAAGCTTTTTTTTTTTTTAACTGGAAATTGAACCCAGGGGCACTCAGCCACCGAGCCACATCCCCAGCCCTATTTTGTATTTTATTTAGAGACAGGGTCTCCCTGAGTTGCTTAGGGCCTCGCTAAATTGCTGAGGCTGGCTTTGAACTCACGATCCTCCTGCCTCAGCCTCCCGAGTCGCTGGGATTACAGGCGTGCGCCACCGCACCCGGCTTACACTGTAAGCTTTTAAAGACTGTTTCCATATAATTTTTATGGCATAAAGTCATAATTTTAAGGTTGAAAGAAATCACAGGGATCATTAAATTCTCATTTTATAGATGGAATACTTAAGGGCCAAGCAGATGTAATGATTTGTTCAAACAATTAGCTTTGAAGTTAGGAGGGAGAATACAGAGGTCCTGAATCTAGCTTAAATTAGCAAATCATTAGACTCATGCTGTAAATATCAGGTGTTTGTGGATGTGATAGAGGAATGAGTGCTGTAGAAGAAATGGGGGGAAATAAGAAATCCATTATTTTCTCTTTGATGTCACTTATTGATGGATTGACCATACATTCTATTTTATTTGGGCACTCTCAGTTTATACTTGTACCTGGATTAACATTAAGGGAAACTCCTACTCTGAAGAATGTACTGGCTTAGAACATACATTAATGTCATTTGATTTATTGAAAAATTGAATTGTTCTTCCGAGTCTGCTGATACTGTAAATACAATGATGAATCAGAGAGAAACTTGAACTGTAATGCAGTGGTTTCAAATTCCAAGTCATAACTCTTGTGGGCCATGAAATGAATTGAACTTATAATCAACATTTAAAAAAGAAGAAGGAAAGACAGTGGAATGAATCTGACATAACTTTCCTGTGTACATATGTGAATACACCACAGTGACAATAAATAAATGTCCCTTGTTCTGAGTTTAAAAAAAAAAAAGAAAAAGAAAGAAATCTTGAATGTAAAGAGGTCTCAAAAGAAGATTCAAGCTGTGGAAGTAGCTCATACCACTTTGTGGGAAGCTTCAAGATGAGGTGGCTATCTCCCTAAGGTAACTAAAGTGGATGAACTTTGAGGTACGCTAAAGAATGAATATTAACATTTCCATTATAGTGTTGGAAGAAGCACTAGAACTTTAAAGCGCATATTTTGAGGCATTATTAAGCAGATAACTGAATGCAGTTCCAGATGCTGCAAATACCATTTGGCACTTCCACTTTGTCTTTATGTAACGATGTTCCAAAGGAACTCAAGAATAACTGATTTATTTAAATGCTACCAAAGATGTTGCACTAGTATATTTTAATATGAAAAGATACTTTGACATAGAAAGTAAAAAGGTAGATGACAGAATAGTATATCTAGTGTGATCTCATTTTTACAAAGAAGAAATGTGTGTAGGGGGGTTTCCAATTTTTGTACTATGGACATTTTGGGCCAGATAATTATTTGTTACCGGGTAGCTGCATCTTTGGTCTCTACTTGTTATGTCTGGGATCTGGAATGTCTCCCCAAAGCTTGTATTTTGAAAGCATTGTTCCCAATGCAGCAAGGTTCAGAAGTGGGACTTGTAGGCAGATTCGATTGTGGGGTGGTAACTTCATCGGTGGATTAACCCATAATGGGTAAATAATTTGAATGGACTGTTGGATGGTAACTGTAGGCAGGTGGGCATGGTGGAGGAAATAAGTCCCTGGGGGCATGCCTTTGGGGACTCTATCTTATTTCTGGTCCCCCCTCTGATCCCTGGCTACCATGAGCTTTCCTCTGCCACACCCCTCTCCCATGATGTTTTGTCCTTGGAGCCTGATGACTGTGGACTGAACCTTTGAAATCATGAGCCAACATAAACCTTCTCTAAGCTGTCCTTGTCAGGTATTTTAATCACAGCAATGAAAAGCTGACTAACACACTACCTACCAGTGCCAGCTCCCCTTCCAACAGCAACAACCAAAAAAGTGTCCAGATGTTGCCTATCCTGAGTGAGAACCTCTGATATAATTGACCAATGAGTTATCACTTTAGTGGATGGTCTTTTAAAATTTTTATTATTGGTTGTTTCTCTCTTTTTCTTGTTTTTAGGTTCTGATTTTTCCATTATAAGTGTGTATTATTTTCATAATAAGATATTCCATAAAACTGTGTTAACATCTTAAAAAATGTATCGAAGTCACAGTAGTTACTTTTATAATTTCAGTGGTCAGGATTCTTTACCAGAAAGATATTCCTGTGAAGGGAAAACAAGTTGCTTTTTCTCTGTATGCTACCAGAACACTTCTGTAAGCAGATGAATGGGAGTGTTCCTCTACATACCAAGTGATTCTCCAGTAAACACCAGCTGGGTGTCCTATATTTCAATTTAATTCTGATAATATCTTCATGGAGATAATGAACCCACAGATTGAGGGTTCAGTTCTGCAAGATCATCACTACTTCAGGTGCCAATCACAAATAAGTTGTCACCTGTGCTTATGACTGACATGCTACAATCTGGGGTTCCCATGACTCCCTAATTTCCATGACACCCTAATTTGTTAAGGTGGCTCACAAAACTCAGGGGAACACTTTACTTATGTTCACCAGTTATTATAAATGATGTTTAAAGGATACAGCGGAGGTGTCAGATAATGAGATGCAGAGAGTGAAGCGTGGTGGAGAAGGAGCTTCCATGCCCTGTTGGCACCTCTACGTGTTTAGCTGCAGCAGCTCAGATCAGATCAGACTCCAGGGCCTCGCCAACCCCTTTCCTGGAGGTTGGTGTGTGGGGCTGAAAGTCTCTTTCCGGTGAGCCCCGTCCTGACACTATCTAGGGAACCTGTCCTAAATCATCGCATTGTTCTAAACTCAGGTGTGCTTGAAAAGGCTTATCAAGAATAATGAAAGCAGCTGGGCGTGGTGGCGCACGCCTGTAATCCAAGCGACTTGAGAGGCTGAGTCAGGAGGATCGCGAGTTCAAAGCCAGCCTCAGCAACTCAGCGAGGCACTAAGCAACACAGTGAGACCCTGTCTCTAAACAAAATACAAAATAGGACTGGGGATGTGGTTCAGTGGCCGAGTGTCCCTGAGTTCAATCCCTGGTTCAAAAAAAAAAGAATAATGAAAGGGCTGGGGTTGTGGCTCGGTGGTAGAGCACTTGCCTGGCATGTGTGAGGCCCTGATCCGCAGCACCACACATAAATAAATTAATTAAATAACGGTCCATTGACAACTAAAGAAAAATTTTAAAAAAATGAAGAATGAAAATCTCTCCTATCACTTAGGAAACTTTAAAAACTTTAGAAACTTGGTACTTGAACCAACTGTGATAACAAAAGATGATCCTATCACTCTTGTCACTTGGGAAATTATAAAATATTTAGGAGCTCTGTGTCAGGAACTAGGGATGAAGACCGAAAATACATACACATCCCCCCAAAATCAAGATTTATAATTGTAATGACTAACTATGATTCCTTTCATTTCCTTATTAATTCACTCAACAAATATCTACTAATTAGCACTGTGTAAATTTACACACAATCTTATAGTTTACATGCAGAGGAGGGGAGGGAAAGGGGAAATACTGGAGAATGATATTGCCCACATTATATTGTTATATTGTGTGTATGTACAAATGTGCACAATAAATCCCACCATTATATTCAGCTAAGATACAACAGTAAAAATATGGAAAAATAAATATATTTTGTAAGCACAATAATTTCTAAAACAAGTCAAATACACTGTCATTCAATACCTTGAATTAGTAAGGCTTCTCATGAATTATCTTCTAAAATGTTTACAAGCAACTAAAGGAATCCCTATAGAAAGGTTCAAGCTCACGTGCAAAGACACTTTCTGCAACATTACTTGACTAGTGAAGAAGTTAAAACAAGCTAAATGTCATTAAAACATATTATTACACATTTATACTCTGGAAGTTTTTTTGTAGACATTAAAAGAATAAGGTAGAGCTATATGTGGTGACATGAAAAATGTCCGGTAGATAATAGAGAAGGAAAAATAAGCATATTGCAGAGCAAATATGTAGAGCATAGTCCTAAGATGAAAAATTCCTACAGGCATATAAGTATATGATCTATATAATCTACATATGTATGTAAAAAGAAACCGGGCAGGGTCATTCCTCCCTGTAATCCCATCTGCTTGGGAGGCTGAAGCAAGAAGATGGAAATTTGAAGCCAGCCTGGCCATCTTAGCCAGATGCTGTCTCAAAAAGAAGAAAAGGATGGGGATGTAGCACAATGCTAGAGTGCCCCTGGGGTCCAATCCCCAGCATTGCAAAAGCAAAACAAAACCCAGTTTAGAAATATATAACAAATGTTAAAAGTAGTTACTGCTGAGTGGGAGCTAAGGGAGATGGGAAGCAGGGGAGATGAGGCATAAGGGAAGTTCACTGGGTGGTGGGGACTGAATTCAGGGCCTGTGTATACTAAATTAGCATGACCTCCACCCTCAGCTTCTGCACTTTTGTTTTTATATCTGCCTTGTTTTGATTTTTTTCAACCTACATTTTTTAAAGTTAAAAAGCAATTTTAAAGTAACAATGTCAGGTGTCTCTCTTTTAGTTTTTCCTTTACTGAGGTCTTTGCAGAAGAGTGACACACTGTGTAGGCATTTTTACAATTGGCCTTTTAGTCGTTAAGGGTGCATTTCTCTGCCTGGCCTTCTGCCCATTCAGAGGGTGGGGCGAGGCTGTGCCCCTTGTTCCCCAGGGAGGGTCCCTTAAGGTCCCAGGAAGGATAAGCCATGTTGTTATTATGTTCACTTATTTACCGGTATTTAACTACCAGGTAAACATTAAAAAGATTGTCATTTCTTTTTTTTAAATGTTGGCATTCAGAGAACTGAGTTGTTAGGATCACCCTTGGCAACAGATTATTGCATTTTATACATTGTTATTCAGTATGTGTGTGTATTGTTTCTTGAATTTGATGTTAAGCCCTTTATAAACACAAGCCATGGGCTGTATTTGTATTTCTCCTTTTGCAACGAGCAGACCTAGTCTTTGTTACTAGATCAGTCATCTGATTGGTGAAGTCAACAAGATGCAGGCAACAGGGCACAGAACAAAATGTTTTTAGTCTAACTACTCTAACACAAATGAATAGATTCAGGGAACACTTGAGGTTTTTGGGTTCCTCCTGTTCATGCTATAATGATTCAAGGCTGTGCATGGGAAACGAATATTCTTTCAGGGTGTGTCATTTAAATCTCCCTGTGAATAACAGTCCTGACTTCTCTCAATAGTCAACTGAGTTCACAAAATGAAAAATGCCATTGCATGAGTGGGTATTTGAACCTTGGTAATCAGTAGACAAGTCTGGTCTGTTTACCGGCAGGATCTGCACATATTCCAAGTGTAAACTCAAGTCAATGATTACACATACTTCTCAGCCTTTCTCCATATTTTGTTCTATTTTTTTTTCTACAAAAACAAAAATCAAGTGCACTTGGATTGGAGGAATAATTTCTGATATCCTTTAGCATAGTGGGATAACTGCAGTTATCAACAGTTCATTGTGTATTTCAAATAGCTGGTAGAGACAATTTTGAAGGTTCCCAGTACAAAGACATGATAAATATTTGAGGTGGCAGATGCATCAGTTGTGCTGATCTGACCTTTACACATTATATACATGCATTGAACTATCATATTATATCCCATCAATATTATGTCAGTCAAAAAATTTAAAATTAAGAAAAAAACTACTGAAGATATGAGGACTTCAATAGGATTTTCAATTATGCTCTCTTTAACATAATGTTTAAGTTATGCAAATAATAAGAACAATTTCAGAAGAACCATAGGGTTTAAATAATTAAGAATAGCTTGCACTTCTGCCTGAAAATTTCATTTATAGCCAATGACATGCCATGGAATGGTAGATGAGCTGGAGAAAAAAATACTGAGGTGTTTGGATGAGATGATGCTCTTTATTTATTTATTTGTTCACTTTAAACTGTCAATTCGGCTGAATTCTAAGAATGAATATATATAAGATCCACACATCATTTCCCAAGATGCTTACCTGTATTGTTTATGTCCATTTTTATTTGATAACATTCAGGCGATGTTTATCGAGAGCCTGATATTTTCTGGACACTTTTAAGAATCTTTTTTTCCAGCCAAGCCTTCCAAAAGATCTGGAGGGAATCTATGAATTCTGTTCCAAGGCAGCTGTGGGCACAGAGAGTAGACACTATGAACAAAGCTTATTTCCGGAGCTGAAAAAATGTATAGAGAGGAAGTTATCACTAAAATCACATGGTATGAATTACATCCAAAGGGAGTTGATCATTTTATGGATAAATATGTGGAGACCACAACCAGAGGGCAACAGAACAATACTGGAAAGGTGACAACATGAGGAAATAGTTTATCATGTTAGAAGTTTTAGAACAAGCATAATGACTGTTTAGCAGAGAAGTCCGTGTCCCCTCTCCAAAAAAAAAAAAGGGCCTATTTTACTATGATGCAAAAATTGGATCATGTATGTTTCTATATTAAACGTTTTGCTAAATAGATGTTGTGATAGTAAAAAAAAAAAAAAAAGCAGAAAATAAAAAAATTATTTTCCCACAACATATTTTATATATCCTATTGTCAGTTTGGTCGGTGCTGTGAATGATTACCCCGGGGCATGTTTCCATATATGTTTTAAAGTTCTCAATAAATGTTCGTTGAACAGAAATTTTTGTATCATGAGGATTTCACAAAATGTTTAAGAAAAAACAGAATTATCAATTTAAATAGCAGTTCACTAATCCAGCTCCTTCAACTCTTTTATATTATTTTAATGATTACATTAAAACTGCCTATGGACCGCCATGACTTTGTCAGAAAATCATTAAAATACATGGAATATTATCTAAGATTTATGCAATGTCACAAAATAAGTGTTAAGTGCTTATAATATATAATATATAATCCTCTTTTTATCTCAGGTACTTAACGTGATACCTGGTTTATGACAGGCTTTTTTAAAACAGCTTTTATTTAGATATAATTAACATACCATAAAACCCCTTAAAATGTATATTTCATTGGTTTTTAATATGTCCATAGAGTTATACAATCATCATCATAACCTAATTTCAAAATATTTTCATTACCCCAAAAAGAATTCCTCACACATTGGTTGTCACTCTGTATTACCTCTTCACTCATTTGTCTGGGGTCCCTGACCCTGGACAACCTCGATTTTCTTTTTTTTTTTGGCACTTCTATGGATCCAACCCAGGGCCTCAAATATGCTAGGCAAGGACTCTACCAGTGAGCTATACCCTTAGCCCAGCCACTGTTTTCTAGCTCTATGGATTTTCGTATTCTGGGAATTTCATATAAACGGTATCATATAATATATGACCATTTCCATATGGTTTCTTCACTTAGCATATTTCCAATGTTCATTCATATTGTAGCATGTATCAGTTCTTCCTTTTTGTTTATGGCTGAATAATATTTCATCATATGAATATACATTTTGTTTACCTGTTCATCAGTTAATGAATATTTGGGTTGCTTCCACTTTACAGGTAGTCCGAATCATGCTATCATGAACATCAATATGCAAGTTTTTATGTGGACATACTTTTTTTTTATTTTTAATTGCAGATGGACACAGTACCTTTATTTTGTTTATTTAGTTTTATGTGGTGCTGGGAGTTGAACCCAATGCCTCACATGTGCTAGGCAAATGCTCTACCACGAAGCCCCAGCCCCAGCCCCAAGGACATATGTCTTTATCTCTCCTGATTTTATGGCTAAGAGTGGAACTGCAGGATCATGCAGTAACTCTAGATGAAACTGCTATGGTTTGAGTGTGTCTCCCAAGACTTCATGTGTAGGGAGCCTGGACCTCAGTGTGATGATGTGGAGAGGTGGTGGGGCCTTTAAGAGATGGGGCCTAGTGAAAGGTCATTACTGGCTTCTCCCCTTCTCACTGTAGCTTCCTGTCTTGCCATGTGATGACTTCCTCCCACAAGCTCTCCTGCCATTGTGATGCCATCCATCATGAGTGAAGCCTTCATCAGAGCTGCACAGATGCTGGTGTCATGCCCTTGAACCTCTAGAACTGTGAGCTAAATAAACCTCTTTTCTTATAAAGTAACCTGCTTGTCTTAGTCAGTTTGTTCACCACTGCTATGACCAAAAACACCTGACAAGAACAATTAGTGAGGAAAAGTTTATTTGGGGCTCACGATTTCAGAGGTCTCAGTTCATAGATGGCCAACTCCATTGCTCTGGACCTGAGTGAGGCAGATGATGATGGAAAAGTGTGGAGGAGGAAAGCAGGTCAGGACATGGCAACCAGGAGAGAGAGAGAAAGAGAGAGGGGGAGAGAAAGACAGAGAGAGAGAAAGAGAGAGAGACAGAGGCAGACAGTGAGCGCTCTGCTTACCAAGGACAAAATATATACCTCAAAAGCAAAAAGCATACCCCCAACAATCTACCTCCTTCAGCACACCCTATCTGCCTACCGTTACCCCCTCCCCCTTAATCTATTTAAGTAGATTAATCCATTGATTAGGTTCTCAAAACCTATTATTTCACCTCTGAATTTTCTTGCATTGTCTCACACATGAGCTTTTGGGGGACACCTCATAGCTAAACCATAACACGACCTTAGGTATTTTATTATAGCAATAGTAAATAGACTAATTCAGTAACCTCTGGTGAACTGCCAAAGTGTTTTCCAAAGTGTATGCAGCATTTCACAATCCCTCCTAGTGGGTATGAAGCATATCTTATTGTGGTTTTGATTTGCATTTCCATAATTACTAATGATGTTCAGCATTTGTGTTTTGCTTGCTTATTAGCTATGTATATTCTCTGAAATGTTCAAATTACTTTTTTAAAAAAAACTGGTTTACTTCTTTTTTTTGCAGTTGGAAGTTGAACTCCAGGCATTCATACTGAGCTACACACTAGTCCTTTTTACTTTTTGTTTTTTGAAATAAGGTCTTGCTTTATTGCCCAGCTCTCCTCAAACTTATGATCCTATTGCCTCAGGCTCCCTAGTAGCTGGGATTACATGTGTGTACCACTGCACCCACTTATTTTTCTATGTATTGTTGAGTTATAAATCTTTACTGAGTATATTCTGGATAGAAGTCCCTTATCAGATATATGATTTGCAAACATATTCTCCTCTTCCTCAGGTCGTATTTCTGCTTCCTTTAAGGTATCTATGTGTCGCGGGAGATTGATAAATCATTGCTTCAAACTATGTGAGACCCTGGATGGTGAAATGCAGCTTTTGGGAACCCTGCAGTGCAAGGGTGCCCAGGGAATGCCCATTTGCATGGTGATTCCCGTTGATAGAGGAAGTTCAATTGTCATAGAACTCACTAGTTTAAAAAGCCTTGACTTCAAATCCCAGCTGCCCTGAGGTAGAGGAGGTGTGCATAACCTGCTAAGCCCCAATCAAGTTGTTTTTGCCCCCTTCTTGTTTTCCGCATGAAGTTCTTCACACTGAATCCCATTGGTTTTCCCACCCATTTAAATAAAATACATGGGCTTCATTTTGCCATTAGATCCAGTCTCCATCACAGCTGGTCCCCATCGAATCCCACCGTTCCACTTATTTCCCAGTCTTGTCTTTTCTTAAATTTCTCATACCTTTAATATTTCTAATCTGACTCAGTGCCCTAGTTTGGGGAAACTGAGTCAATGTCATGCAGGTCATGATACTTAAGAAAACAAAAAAGTTTTTAATTTTTTTGTTCAGTACTGGGGATTGAACCCAAAGTCTAACACCTGCTTCTCCGATGGTCTACCATAGAGCTACATCCCTGGGATTGAAAGTTTAAGGTCAGCTTGGGTAGCATAGTGAAGACCATAAGCCCAATCTCAAAATAAAATAATAAAAGGACCAGGGAATATAGCTCAGTGGTAGAGTCTTGCTTAGCACAAGTTGGACCCTGGGTTCAGTCCCCAATACTGAAAAAAGGAATTCAAAACTTTCGCTCCTCCTGAGCCACCACACCTGGCTTGAGTTAAATTTTGTCCATCTTATGAGTCAGAAGGTTCTACTTCTCTCTCTCTTTTTTTTTTCTTTGCATGTAGATATTCAGTGATCCTAGCACAATTTGTTAAAAAGACTATTCTTTCCCCCACTGAATTCTCTTGGCACACTGTCAAAAGTCAATTAACCATAAGTGTATGAATTTATTTTTGGACTGTCAATCTATTCCACTGATCTATATGTTTATCTTCAAGTCAATAGCACATAGACATGACTCTAAGTTTGTAGTTAGGTTTTGAAATTGGAAGCATGTGTCCTCCAACTTTGTCCTTTTTCAAGATTGTTTTTCATAGTAGGCTTATAAAGAAATGATTAGCCAGGTGTGATGAAGCACGCCTGCAATCCCAGCAGCTTGGGAGGCTGAGGCAGGAGGATCTTGAGTTCAAAGCCAGCCTCAGCAAGGGCAAGGCGCTAAGCAACTCAGTGAGACCCTGTCTCTAAATAAAATACAAAATAGGGCTGGGGATGTGGCTCAGTGGCTGAGTGCCCCTGAGTTCAATCCCTGCCCTCCCCCCCAAAAAAAAGAAATGATTAATGGATGAACATTTAAGATTTTTAGAAGTTTTGTTTCAGGAAGGTAAGACAATGGGAATTGGTGGTATTTAGGTGCATGTATTTTATAAAACAATACCAGGATTGGCTCTGTTTTATAAAATGCCTTTGTGGATAAGTTTCTGCTACCTGGACTGCATGAAAAATGTGTTTTTGAATTCTCTGTAAATTGGCCCCATGCTGGCAGCATAGCTGGGACTCCAGAAACACTCAGTGATTAATACCTTATCCTTTCTGTTTTGTTTTAACCTACTGGTTCTTTTATTGCCATCCTTTAATTAATAATTGCAAACATTTCCTTTTTGTTCCCCCTAGCCTATTCAATAATTAATTAAATTCAGTTTAGAATCCTATTTTCCTAAACTTCTGCCAATTTTCTGCTCAGAACCAAAATATGCCAGACAGATGATTTTACAGAATGGAATCGCTGGGAATTTTTTAGCTTAATTAGATATATTTAATGTTTATCTCAAGATGGAGGATTCAGCTTTCTTGCACAGTGCTCTACCACTGAGCTACAGCCTCAATCCCTATTTTTTATTTAGTTATTTATTTGTTTTTTGCAGTGCTGGGGATTGAACCCAGGGCCTTGTGCTTGTGAGGGAAGTACTCTACCAACTGAGCTATATCCCCAGCCACAACCCCTATTTTTAATGCATAGTTTATCATTAAGAACTTTAGTAGCTATTCTATGCTGTTTTGAGACTTTTTTCCTAAACAGCTTAACATTAAGAAGCCATCTCTAAGCTCCACAAACCATCCATAATCAACCCTCCTCCCCAACACTCATAGCTCTCCACTTTTTCCAATTTTGTAGCAATTTTCATATATATTCATTTTAATTGCATAATTACAGATGATTGATTGTGTGAATTCACTCATCCCTACAAAGTTACTCTTGGTCTTGATGTGAGAGAGATGCTAGAGTCTAGGAACTTTAGTTTGGTTCTCTATCATTGCTTTGCTACTTACATGACATTTTCATCACGATTACCTAGGTAGAACTTCGATCTTACAAGATTCCTAAGGCCCTTGTACAATTCAGTGAAGAAGTGTACAATATTCAGATGCAAATAAGATGTAAGAGAATATATTTGCTCTGAGAACCTGTTTCAATGATATTTATTTCCAGAAGCCTAATCCTAATCCTTATCTGGAATCGTAGCTAAACCTTTCACATTGGAAAAGGGAGTCTTCTCAAGTGAGTATGAAGGAGATTGTTCAAGGAATCAGATTTGCTTCCCTCTTTGCCATCACTTGGAAGGACTGGCCTTGCCTTATCCTCCAGGCACAGAAAACAAACCTGTTTCCAAAGCCCATCAACTTTCCTATTTTAAAGGTTTTCTGAAGAATTTCCTCCAGGAACACCTTCCAGACTGAAATATGGAGTGGACACTGTTTGCATAGTAGTTTATCATTCTTATGCAAAACCAAAAGCAAAAAAAAAAAAAAAAAGGGCCCTGGTTTATGGTAAATTTGAAATTTTTACATCTTTGTTTATATTTATCTGTACCTGACTTGGTACATCAAATGCATGACCTGTCTTTTGTGTACCTAGGTTTTTCTTCTGTTTGTCTGTGCTTAACTTTTACCTGTTAAAACACATTTTTGCTTTAGCATTTAAACTTTAATATTTTCTTTATTTCTCTCCAGTCTCTTGTTATGCTAGCCCAGATAGGCACACAGTGTATACTCAGTAAACACTGAGGATGGTTTTATTATTAATAGTATTTTGTTGTTCAGAACCTGAGCTATTGAAAGGCTCAGGACAGTGTTTGTATGAAGTGCTTAATGTGCAGAGCAATGGATACTGAACAAATTTGGAGCAATATGTAAGTAATTTCTCTTTTCTAGTTAGTCATGGGACCCAAATGAGGTAATCACCAGAATTTGAAAAGATGGTTAGACATTGTTTACCTTCTCCTGGGTTCATTCAACCACCAGGTTGAGTGACCTGAGCAAACAACTGCTGCTGGGACCTTGCCAGTCTTCTTGCCCATGGCAAACTGAAAGCCTGGTGAGGGTCAAGAGACCTGGATAGGAATTCTGGCTTCACTGTCTGAGAAACCTTGGGAACTCATTCTCTGTTTATTCATTCATTCAGTAAATATTAATTAGCTCCATTGTGTACCAGGCCCTGTGCCAGGGGATAAAATTCAGTTGAGAACAAGACAGTCTTTCCATCCATGAAATTCACGGTCAGGCTGAAAGTGGTGTTCTCCATAACCTACAGACTGCTTCCCCATCTCTAAAACCATGGAAATAGCCTCTTAAATTCAATTCGAGTGTTGAGAGCCTGTAAATTTAGCATTTGATCAAAGCTCAGAATATAGCAAGAGTCAGTTGCTACCATAGGCTGCAAATGGCTGATGAAATAAATTGTCAATGGGAAAAAACCACTTCTGCTTTGAGGAAACAAGAAAACGATTAATTCCTACCCAACACAAATGATTATACCCCAGGAGCACAAATTAACAACGTGAGCTCCTGAAAGACATGGTTCCCTGGATGCGCCCTTCTCCCAGTCCAGATTACATACACCTTTTATAGTTCTGCCAAGAGCAGGTGGCATAATCAGGCAGGCAAACTACAAAAATGTGGGGAAACATTTTCCACAAGTTTTAGATGTTCTTTTCAATAAAGCAGGGAAAATTGCTACAGGATTCAGGTACCTTCTCGTTTCCAGCCTTACATTTTATAGAAGCCTGAGATCTGTCCAGCTGAACACTTTTAAGATTTTTCCATTGATGCCTGTTTGCCTGTCTCTCACACACACAAGCTAAGTCGGAAACAGGCTGATAATAGATAAATGGCTGTAAAGGGGCCTAAAATAGCCCAGTACAATTTATGCTTCTTAATTTCTAACACTTATGTCTCTACAAGATTACAAGGCTCCAATCAGTGAAATTTTAATGATGTACAAGCTCTTAAATAAAAGCATGTCCTTTCAGGGAGAAACTTCAGTTCACAGAATATTCTGGTTTTCCTTTACAAAGGAGGTTACTGATAACACGGTTGGGCATTCATGTTTACTTTATTCTCCTCTGCCCACCAATGCAGGCCACTACCCTCTCAAAAGCCTCTGACCCATGCTCCAGCCGCACCGGTTCTCAGAAGACACTAAGTGGCATGACATTTAGTATTCTGAGAAAGGCTGTCTGGGCTTCCTTCCTTTCCCCCCATGTATTTCCCAGCTGACATGAGTTAGGTGTACAGAAAAGCTCGTCTCCACTGAGCAGGACAGCAGAATTTCTCACGGAGAACACAACCTAGATAAGTGACTCCCAGGCACTAAACTGAAAAGAGGGCAGTGGTGAATGCGGGCAGGTATATAGTGGCCCATAAAAAGGCCATACAGATTTTAAGGCAGTGTCCTGTTCCCCATCCCTAGCTCGGACGCTTGCTTCGAAATGCAAATTTTCCAAACATTCGAGCTTGCCCAAGCAGCTCCCATCCCGCCACAGCGACCTGCAGCAGTACAAAGTGACCCAGCCCTGAAATCAATGGCTCAGGTAACCGAGGTAGTCTTTAGCTGTCACGTGGGCAGCGGTCAGGACTACCACTACTGCGCATGCCCCAGAGCCTCGGGGCTCCCCCCCGCCCAGCCCAGCCCGCGCGGCCGCCGCGGGCCACGCCCGTGACGTCCGTCGAGTGGGGCGGGGCGGGACCGCGGCCAAAGAGGGCGGGGCGCGGCCAAAGTGGGCGGGGCGGGCTCGCGCAGTTGAATGGGGCGCCTTGACGAGCCGCACATTCCAGCGGGCCCACGTGACGCGGCCGCGCGGCCTGAGGTAAACAACCGCGGCCCCGCCTCCCGGCCCTCCGCGCGCCCTGCACTCCTGCTCGCCGGCGGGACGCGCTCCAGCAGCGCGGGCGGCTTTCTCCGACAGTCCCCAGTGGCCGCCTCGGGCCGGAGCAGCGGCAGCGGGCGCGGCGCCCTGGGCCTGCGGGCCGAGCGCGCCGGCAGGGGTCGAGCGCGCGTCCCCACCCCGCCCCCACCGCGCGCTGTGGCGCAGCAGGAATTTGGCTGGGACCCGGTCGCTATTTGCGGCTCTTGACGCGCGGCCGCCGACAGTCCTTGGGTCATTTCTATTCTAGGGGCACTGGGTCATCGCGCTCCGTCGGCCCCCTCCTCCGGGCCCTGAGGGTGTGTCCCCTGCACCCGGGCTCGCCGCGCCTATAAGGGGCCGAGCGGCGGGCAGGGACATGCAGCTCTACAGCAGCGTCTGCACTCACTACCCAGCTGGGGGACCGGGTCCCACGGCCGCAGCTCCCGCGCCGCCTGCCGCCGCCGCCGCCCCCTTCAAAGTCTCCCTTCAGCCCCCGGGACCCGCCAGCGGCGCGCCGGAGCCCGAGACCGGTGAGTGCCAGACCGCCGCGGCCGCCGAGCCCCGTGAAGCCGTCGCCGCGCCCGCCGCCAAGATGCCCGCCTTCTCCTCCTGCTTCGAGATGGTGTCCGGGGCCGCCGCCCCCGCCTCAGCCGCCACCGCCGGCCCGGCGGGCGCGTCCTGCAAGCCGCCGCTCCCGCCGCACTACACGTCCACGGCTCAGATCACCGTGCGGGCCCTGGGCGCCGACAGGCTCCTGCTGCACGGGCCCGAGCCGGGTTCCGGCGCCGCGGCCAGCGCCAACCCGCGCGGTCGCTGCCTCCTGCTGGCCCCGGCTCCGGGGGCCCCGGTGCCGCCGCGGCGGGGCTCTTCGGCCTGGCTCCTGGAGGAGCTGCTGAGACCCGACTGTCCCGAGCCCGCGGGGCTGGACGCGGCCCGGGAGGGACCCGACAGAAACTTCCGACTGAGCGAGCACCGGCAGGCCCTGGCCGCCTCCAAGCACCGAGGCCCTGCGCCGCCCCCGGGGAGCCCGGAGCCCAGCCCCGGCCCGTGGGGCGAGGAACACCGGGCGGAGAGGATTCCTCGGGGGTGGGAGAGGGGCGGCGACCGCAGCGACCCTCCCGGTGTCGATGCGGCGCGACGACTCGACCCGGAGGCCGAAGCTCCCCCTGCACGGAGCAGCGAGGTGACCCAGAGCAGCGCAGCCGAGACGGTGGTGGTCTCCAGGTCGGATCCCAGAGATGAGAAGCTTGCCCTGTACCTGGCCGAGGTGGAGAAGCAGGACAAGTACCTTCGGCAGAGGAATAAGTACCGATTCCACATCATTCCCGACGGGAACTGCCTCTACCGAGCTGTCAGCAAGACCGTGTACGGGGACCAGAGCCTACACCGGGAGCTGAGGGAGCAGACGGTGCACTACATTGCCGATCATCTGGAGCACTTTAGCCCTCTGATTGAGGGCGACGTCGGGGAGTTTATCATCGCTGCTGCTCAGGACGGGGCATGGGCCGGGTACCCCGAATTGCTGGCTATGGGACAAATGCTGAATGTGAATATACACTTAACTACTGGCGGGAGGTTGGAGAGCCCCACAGTGTCTACCATGATTCACTATTTGGGCCCTGAGGATTCCCTAAGGCCTAGCATTTGGCTCAGTTGGCTCAGCAATGGACATTATGATGCAGTTTTTGATCACTCCTATCCTAACCCAGAGTATGACAATTGGTGCAAACAAACTCAAGTGCAAAGAAAACGCGATGAAGAACTTGCGAAATCCATGGCCATATCCCTATCCAAGATGTATATTGAACAAAATGCATGCTCTTGAAATGTCTGAAAACCTGACACCCTGGGGAAATTGCGTACATAACTTGTATTTGGAAAAATCACATGAACTTTAATCAGGGTAACAGCACTTTTAAACTTCCTAGTAGATTTACTGTAGGTGTAATGCCTTAATCATTTTTTGAATGTTTTCTCAGAGCTGAAGGTTGCTGGGCACCTAAATGATGTTTCATGATAGCTTTGGGTGATCTGCTATTTATAATTTGCTGTATAAAATGAGCGCTACTTAATTTGCAAGCTAAGTTCTCACAGTGTAAATTTGTTCATTCCTGGTAGTCTATTTTCTATAAAAACGTATTTTTGCACAACATTTTTAAAAATTGGTGTTACCTTCATCTATGATGTGTTCCATTTTGACAAACAGCTTTCAAGCATAAATTCAGAGAAATGCTTTATATAAAATGTATTACTTTGAACTGAGTTTGTGATTTAGTAGTTATTTTGTCATTGAAATTTGAATTTCACAATTCTTAGATAATTATTTCAAATTGATATTGATGCATTCATGTTATCAGATGATTGGCCCATTCCATTTTGATTAAATAGATTTGTTGTTTTGGAAATTGTTATTTTTCTAGAAATGGTCAGTCTTTATAAAGAAAAATGCTTAAGGGATGGCTGTGGGAAGATTTTTTTTCTTTAAGGGATAGTACCAGGTGTTACTTGAATGAAAGTCTGATATTTGCTGATGGCAGAAGGATGATTCTGTACTTTTGATGTTTAGAGTAGATTGTCTGGTGCTCTCAATTGTTTTTATTTACATATGTTGTTTTGTTACAAAAGAATTTCAACATGGTATAAAATTCTGGAACAAGATAGGTCTCCTGCTTTATATACCTTCTTTTATACCTTCTTGGTTTCAACTTAGCAAAATGCCTGGATCCAACCTTGGCAGTTATTTTATAGCAGGAGAATACTGTCTTAATATTCTGTTCCTTTTAAGTTCTTCCAAAAGGCTAACTAGGTAGAATTGCCATGTATTATGTAAAAATGTCTGTAAACAGAACTTTTATGGTTTGCTGGGTCAAACAGTGTTTCCAACCTGAAATCTATCTCATTGCAACTTTAACTACTTTTAGTCATATTTATTAAGTAATGCAGTTTGTACTTTTTTATTTTGTAACATTTTGTGATTTTTTGTACAATACTGTATTTGTACATTAGAGCAATTCTCAGCTGATGGAATGAATGAATAAAATGCATAGTTTTACAATGTCTTTGGGTAGAGTGGTTTTTCAGCTGTGAAATCTGTGGAAAGCTTTCTTCAATGTGCACAATTTTTTCATGTATAAAATGCCACAGAAGTATGAGGTTTCCTCAATTCTCACATGAACAGGATAGGCTGATCATTAGTAATTTCAAAGGATAGGTCTCAGTGAAATGTAATTTAAAGGTGGAGTAACTCAAGAAATTGCTCTCATTATTTCTAATTATAATTTTTATCTTAAATTATAGCCAGGCCTATTGGCTAATGAACAGGGAAGTGCAAGTTCTGTGTTCACCAGCACAATGTCTAAGTTGGATGTTTATTCAAAATTTTGTGTTCCACTCTTCAGCATAGATTTTAATGTTTTAAAGACTAACCAAAGCATTGCCCTAATTTTTATCTTGTCACGCCTCTTGAAACCATGGGGATCTATGTTAAGATGTGTTCCCAGATTTAGTTGAAAAGTGCATGTTATCGTTTGAGTGTGTTCCCTCCAAAAATTCATGTGTTGAAACTTCCCACTGTGGTATTTTTAGAAGGTGGGGTTTTTGGGGAAGTGATTAAGTTATGAGGGCTGTTCCTTTGTGAATAAATTTAGTGTCTTTAAAAGGGCTTAGGTGCTTTGGGCTTTTTTGCTTTTCTGGCATATCAGGATCCATAGATGGCGCCATCTGTAAAAACCTGCCTTCACCTGGTGGGGATACCTGCCTGTTCCTTGATCTTGGACTTCCTAGCTTCCAAAACTGAGATTTTTTTTGTTTAGAAATTGTACAGTCTCATATTTTTTTAGGATGTGTCTTGAAGAATAAAAGCAGTTTGAATTTTTTTGCTTTCAGTTGAACATGTCAACAACATGGGCATAGGCATAACTGAGTTTGAATTCATTGTTTAACCACATGTTTGGAAGGATGTATATGGTTATCAAGAACAAAATTTGTCAAAAGCTTAAATGTTAATTGATTATGGATCTCTAAATTTTCAGATAAAGTGTTGCTCCATGGTTTTAATTGAAGAATTTTGGGAAGAAAGAAATTCTTTTATTTGAATTACCTGGCTAGCCCTACATGAAATCTCATGACATTAGAAATTTCCATGAGAATGAATAGATTAGGAATGTTACTAAAAAACAGTCTTTTTTTTTTAAGTAGCTTCTTCATTTTCAAATTACTGACCCAATTTATTGATTCAGATTCTGAAGTGATTTTTTTTTTAAATGAAATGGGCTTTAAGATCATACTACATGGTGGCATATTTTTTAAGTTTTTTAAGTTGTTTGACCTAAACCTTTGTTTATATGTTTTTCTCATTCTCTTTGTATGGCTTAGTTTGACATTGTTTTGAGTTTTTTTTTTTTTTTTTTTTTTTTTAAAGGAAATTTTTTTTTTACTTTTTTTTCCTTTATATATATTCTCTACTGCATGCTAAGCATATACTCTGCAAGTCACATTCTTGACCCTGAAGTATTGAGTTCTAGAAATAGTTTTTTACACCAAAAATTATAATGTATTGATTTTATTTTTTGTGTCATCTTTCAAACATTTGAGAAATTGAACCAAGACAAATTTTTAAAATATAAAATTTTGATTAATCCAAAGTGATTTTGAAGGTGCGGCCTTATCCCAAGAGATTTGCTCTGGCTTGGTTTAAGGGGATACATTCATCCCAAGTCCAGTGTATAACAATTCTGATTTTGCTCTACTTTCTCTCTATAGGCCTGGTTGAGAGGGAAATGTTGGACAGATTTCAAGCATGCTTTTGGGCTGTTGTGTTCAGTAATAATGATTGCATGCTTGTGCCCTTGGTCAATGGAGCTATGGCAAATAATATGAATCAGATCAAAACAGATGTGGTAGGGAAGAGGTCATATTTCCTCCTGGTATAAATTGGGTCAGTGACAATTGTGTCTGAATAAAGGTTCCAGAGATAACTCACTGTTATCAGATTATTCCTAGCCTACCTTGTTTGTCTCAGTTGATTTTCTAAATAATTGAGCAGACAATTTGTATGTAAAATATTTTTTTAAAAAACCAAAGTAACTACTTTGGATGAAATTATCTAAGACTTCATCTATTTGCCTTTGCAAAGTAGCTGAATATAGTTCCATCTGCCCTTCATGTCTTCGGCTCTCATTCAGGCATGGGCCTATTGCTGTGAAACTTGGCAGATTGCTGAGGTGTGATGGCCTGTGCTTCACAGGATCTCAGCTTGCTGGGGCTTTCATCTTCATGTTTTATGCTTTCCTGTATCCTCTCTCATATTCTGATTTCTCTTCTCACAATTGTTACTTTTTGGCCCTAATTCCCCATTACGAAGTCCTGTGTTCAATTAGACATACTACAAGCATTGTTAGAATTAATGAGAACTTGGCTCCTGTTTCAGAACTGGGGTGGTTTGCTCTATAGTAATATACTTAAGTTTTAGATTTGGTTGACCAGAGAGCTTTTTTGCCAACTTCTTTCTGGTGTTCTTTGGTGGTACCCAGATTTGTCAGCTTAAGAGGCCTCTGATTGTGTGCAGTGGCCTATGGTAAAAAATGAACATACTTGGGTTGGCTGTACTAATCTTCAAAATGGAGTTGATCTGTCACTGAATGGTTAAATTTTGCTTCTCTTCCATATGAAATCCTTCCTCCAGTACTTGTTAGTAGCCAGTAGTAGTAGTCAGCCATGAATAGGTGAGCATGGAAAGGGCAAAGAAGGGTGACTGAACACCACAAGGAGCCCAGTGGGACTGGCAGTCAGTCAGTCACCTGCTGGGGGCTTGGTATGTTAAAACCTCACCCAGCCACAATCACCTCACCTTAAGAAAAACTATTGTTACAAGATCAGGTCACACCCTACCAGGTGACCTGGACTCTCCTATGTCACAACCCCCAATCACACTGGCAACCAAAACGTCAAGACCCTCACAAAGAAAGTTTGCTGAGGGCTATTCAAAGGGTAATAAACCAATTAAGGAGGCAGGAAATTGTGACAAAAACTGGGGCACTCAATTTCCTTAATTCCAAACCCGCCTCTTTTCTAGTGGGTCCCCTAGTTCCTGTGCTGTCAGTAGTCTAGAGGTGGACCTTGTTGGTACTCTGGAAACCTGGGGACCCCAATAAAACTGGAGGGCTGGAGGAGCACATTGTCCTTTCTGAGAGGACCCACTCTTCCTTTAGAGTACCCCACTTTCATGTCCTAATAAACGCATGCCTGCTACTCCTAGCAACGTCTGAAATCTTCCTGGTGTGACTGCAAGAACTGGTGGGAAAGGATTGCTGTGGCTACCTCAGCCTTTTAGTAGGCCTTTGCCCTGTAGTATTGCATACCTGCTGTTGCCTTGTTTATACATTTCTATATTTAGTTTTCTGGTACTAAGCTGTGATAATTATGAGGTAATTTCAATATCAGATGCTCATTGAATACTCCAAGTCAGTGTGCAAAGACATGTCCAGTACAAATATGATACCTGTCTTTTGAATTTCTTCTCAATATTTCCTTAATGTGTGTGTTTTATATCTATATGGGTAAATAAGTTAATTTTTCACATCTGTCCTCCCCTTTTCATGAGAGTGAACTATTTTTTCCCCACATTGATCAGAATGGCTGAATAGATTCAACAGGCACCCTGCATTAAAATGCTGACAGTAATGATTTGAAAAAGAAAAGGTTGAGTTAATTCCATGGGGTTTGTATTTAAAAAATATAATTATATAACATATAATTATAATTAAAAAATATAAAACAGTAGAGAAAATACATATTGCATGTGCGTGTGTGTACAGACAGCATTTTGTTCCTTGAACTGGAATGATTTTTGAACAGCAAGTGAGGATGCTAAGTAGATGAGCACTGTATGTAGCCCCAATCTTGTGTACTTGAGGTAATGAGTAAGTCTAAGCAAAATGTTTCACTTGGATTAGAAATTCTGTGAATCATCTTAGGGACGGATAATGTGGTTGTATTTCTCAGCTTATCAAGGTACAGAAAGGCAGTGTGCAAAATAGGTAATTGTGAAGGGAATTTATACCAATGTGTCATGTAACACCTGTGCAGCCAATTTGTAAAATAAACTCAAATAAGGCTTTCAGTCCTGAGGAAAAACAGGAAACATTCACACTTTTTGTCTCTTGCAGTGAAATGTGAGCTGTAGTGGTGATGTAATAGGAATGAGAGAAGAAGGAAATGCCATGGTTGAGTGGAAGAATACAGTCAGGAAATTCTGACTTGCTGTCACTTCACTGTCTTTACCATCTCCCTGCAAAGCACTAGAGCTAGGGGGGTGGAATTGTTTCATTACACTCTTAACTGTATAGTTAAACAATGCTCATGTCTCAATGAAACAGTAGATACCTGAAACAGTAACTGCAGTAATTACTTACAGCGAATCCCAGGCCACAGAAGAGAGCGATTTAAGATGAATGTTGAACTATTCAATACAAAGTTGTTCTCTGACCGATTTCTTTTTTTATTACCTGTTCATTTTATTGATAGTGGCTGTTGGTAGAAGCCAGTACTACTCAGAATTGCAGCAATTTGTCAAGAGAGGGCTCTGTAGAATTAGAAGGCAACTTGACCCTACAAGAATAGTTGTATTAGTTAGGCCAAGTTGTTGTAAGAAAAAGGAGTTTCTTTCTCACTTAACTGTTTCCAAAGGCAGCAGTCTGGGTTGGCTCCCCTGGGGCTGTCACTATCTGATATAAGGTGGGCCACCACCCTGTCTAGATTCTGGCTGCTGAGAGGTAAAAGAGCTCACACCCCAGGGGTTACCCTTCAAATCTGCTCTTCCCCACCGTCCAGAAAATATCATGTGTCCACATTAAATCAGGAAATATTATTCAGGCCATTTCCCAGGAAGAAGGGTAAATGGATTTTGGCAGAAAAACTGCATTCTTTTTCAAATCTTTTCCAGAAATGGTTCAGAGTTAAAATATCTATCTGAAGAAAAATATAATATTGAAGTATCTTGGATTAGGGCAAATAAATATACATTATTTCATAGGACAAAGATATAGAAGTAGAATTAGTGTTGCCATAATTTAGGGTTTCTTATCAGCTCCTCAACAATGGATTTGTCACAGATTAATGTATACATGTGCAAAGCCTTCCATGTTTTGAAAAGGCTGCTATTTTTCTATTTCCTTTCCATTCTTTATTGTTCTTTAGTATATCAGCAATATCTTGAAAAATCTGGTGTTCAGCACAAGTCCTGTTTTTCTTTAGAAAGAACAATATAAAACGCTTTTTCCTTTTTAGGTTTTTTACAGACTTTGCTTCTTTAGAATATTGCTGTTTCTCCCTCTTACTATTTTGTGATTTTCTTTTGCCTTACCATGCTTGGTTTCCTTTTGAAATGCTTGTATGTGGTCTGCTCTGCTTAAAATCAGCAGGTGGTCTTTATTATTTATGAATTCACTAACTTTACTAATTTTCTAATTTAGTAAATTTTTTAAAAAGAAAATTACTAAACCTCACCCTCCACAAAAGAAAACAAAAAGGCATCTCCCCACCTCACCTCCCCCCAAAAAGGAAAGGAAAACAAAAAGCCATTAATGGATCCTTAGAAGGCAAAAAACTCCATATAAGGACTATACTTAGAATTTAGCAATGAAACTAATCCTCTGAAATTAGTTAATAAGAATTATCATAAAGGGGTAGAGCAGACAAAGGTAAAGATGATGCACCTTAAGAAATGGTCACTAAAGTTCTGGTGAAGAAGGGGACCTCCCTGTATGGCCAGTGCAGGGGTACTGCAAGCTCATTCTTAGTAAGAATCAATCAAAAGTACTTGATAAAAGGGCTGGGGGTGTAGCACAGTGGTAGAGAACTTGCCTAGTGTGTGTGACCCCTGCATTCTATCCCTGGCACCACCACTACCACGACAAAAAGGAAAATAATTAAAGTTGTAACTGGCCTAAACACAATGTACTAGAGCAATGTGTTGTCCTGAGAAGGGTGGTGGTCTGTATGAAGCCTAGAGAAAAGGCAGCCCAGGAACAGTGCACTAGCCAGTGTGTCTCCTTTTATATAAACTAATGTTATGGTTTGGCTCTTCAGGGTCCCCTAAAGGCCCATGTGCAGAAGGCTTGGTCCTCAACTTGGAGCTCCTGGAGGATGGGGGTACCTTTAGGAGGTGGATCTAATGGAAGGAAGCCCGGGAATCAGGGGTACCCTTGAAGTCCCCTTTCTCTCTCTTTGCTTCCCAGCTGCCCTGGGGTGAGCAGCTTAGTGAGCACCACACGCTCCATGCCATAACATGCTGCCTTGCCACAGGCCCCCAGACAACATGGCCAACCAACGCATCGTGGCCTGAAACTTCAGACCAAATAATGAGCCCAAATAATCTTTGCCTCTTCAAGTTGATTTTCTGCAGTGTTTTGTCACACTGGCTAAACGCTAACTAACACACTGGTTAGAGAGTACCGAGTGCTAGCCACACTAATGTGCTGAATAATTTGGGAAAATAACTTTTGGAAATACGAAGAAAATATTCATTCGGTAAAGATTGCCTGGAGGACAGCAGGTACTGTGCTAAATACTATGGAAACTAAAGGCTATCTGATAATAGGTGTTTAATAATGAGGAGCTGTAGTGATCACATCTTGCTCACCTATTATTTTGCTCATGAGAGAGTTCTTCCGAGTCAGGTTGGCGGGGGTTCAAACTGTGACTGAACCAATTAGGACAAGCATGACCTTGGGACAGTTAGTTCACCTCTTTAACCCTGATTCACCATTTGTGTAATGGAAAGAGTTGTATTCATTTCAGAAGGTGTTGTAAGAATTGAATCCTAAATAACATAATTTATATATCTTAAGCATAGAGCAGTAAATGTTATAACTACTTCTATAATTATTACATTTAGAATCACAAGACTAACTAGTTTATCTGAATTTATAGGGGTGCAAAAATGGAGCTTCCCTCTACCCTCCTATATTCCTTGGCTGGGCTATGAATTTGTTGTACCCAAGGAAATAAAGTCATCCAAGCCAATCACGTAAAGCCAAAAGAAGCCTTTTATTATTATTATTTTAACTGGCCAGCGACGACCTCCTTTACCCCTAAAAGCGGGATGTGGGGAAATCGTCTGCCAGGTCTTTCTTTGCCAACTTTTATAGGGCGCGGGAAGGGACCAGGGTGGGGCTATAGGGAGGGGAAGGGGTTGGGATGGGCTATTGGGAGGGGATTTGGGATTTGGGGTGGGGCTGACTCTCCCAATCATGATGGAGAATCTCCCTGGGGAACATGAACATTCCAATCTGTTTTCTGTGGCTATAACAAATTGACCTGACCTAAGTCAGATTAACAGTAAAAAACCCCACATTTAATTATGTATGTATGAATGGGAATCTCCCAAAACATGACTGGAAGAAGGGTCAGCTGAAATTTCCATAGCATCCTGAGTTACCGGAAGGAATAGGGATTTGGGGCTGCTGGGCGGTGCCAGAAGCAGCTATGGGAAGGGGAGGGAAAGAAATGCCAGTGAAAAGCTTTCAATTTTATGTTTAATTTAAGATGATTCTTTAGCACTGATTGTGAGATCTGTACTTTGTATCATTACTTAGTAATAGATCTTGCCTTTATTCATGCAAATATTTTAAAATTTGATGATATCAAAATTTTATTTTAAAACTTGAAAATTACAATTCTTTTTGGAAAAGGTGACATTAACTATTTCCATTTTGATGTTTATGTAGTCAGTATCAATTTATAGCTTCATTCTGCCTAAAAATATCAAAACTATGTTTAGAATGAGCACTTTTTTTTTATATGGGGCTGGGGATATAGCTCAGTAGTAAAATATGTTTTCACACGCATGAGGCTGTGAGTTCAATCCTCAGCACTTCAGAACAACAAACAAAAACCTCAACCGAAAACAAAGAAAGCAAGGACACTTTAAAAAAATTTTTTTTTGATCTGGGGAATTTTAAGTGGAATTTTGATCATCATTGGTAAGAACTATGGGAATCTTTGATACAATATTCTGCTTTAGTTGCTTCAATCTTAGTATAATGTTTTATCTGTCAAGTTTGATCTTATATTTGGGAGGCACCATTTAAGAATTTTCTGGACTTTATGAATCTCATTTTTCCCCTCACAACCATTTGTGAAGGAAGAAAAAAAATACAGGAGCTGTCTCTGTTTTAACCACGATGAAACTGAAACAGGACAAGTTTTTATACCTGGTTTTGGTATAGGGACCAGTACCTTTGAACCAGGAAGTTGTATGTGCAGGAGATGTATTTTGCCCGATGGATAGGTGGTGGCTTCCAAGAACCCTATGTTAAGAAGGAGTCAGGTGCGAGGTCTTTTTTTGGGGGGGGTACTAGGGATTGATCCCAGGGTCACTGCACCACTGAGCCACATCCCCAGCCCTATTTTGTATTTAGAGACAGGTTCTCACTGAGTTGCTTAGAGCCTCGCTAAAGCGCTGAAGCTGGCTTTGAACTCACGATCCTCCTGTCTCAGCCTCCCAAGTACTGGGATTACAGGCCTGCGCCACGGTGCCAGGCAGGTGCAAGGTCTTTTATAGGGTCCATAATCCATGGGAACAGAAGAATGAAGTGGCAATTAATGAAAACCAAAGTGTTGTTCCCCAAAATATATAAAGGATTGTTCAATTGAAGTCTATCAAAATGTAAGGAAATTCTCTGCCTTTCCTCTGTTTGCCTACATTCAAGACAGAAATTCACAAAGACAAAGGATTTCTACCTTCAAATACCCCTTTTCTTCCTAAGGACAGGGATGTAAATTCTTGATTGTGTCGAGATAAAATAACAACTCGAAAGAAAATAATTCATTCTGAGCCAAATGCAAGTGAAAATGGTCTGGGAACAGGTCTGTTCCACTGTGGAAGAGGTTACATGAACTTTTATAATTTCTTTTATGACCAAAGAAAGTCATAAATCAATGCATTTACCAATTGTGGGAACATCAGGTAGGCAGGCGACGGCAAGGTGGGGAAATCTCTTCTGTAGGCTTCAAGATGTTACAGCATTCTTTGCTTTAGGGTTGGTAGAGGCTAGTGGTCCACTAATCTTAGTGATACTGTCTGAGAAGTTTACATAATAGAAAAATGTCAGGTCAGATACAAGAGTTAAGATAAATGGCTATTAAACAGTCTAAGATTGCCCAAGATGATTTTGGTTCTGAACCTAAAACATTCCCCCGCTCCACAATCAGGATGTTCTTCTACTCAGCCTCCGTCAAGCAATCTGCTGGATCTTTAACACCAATGCAGCTGCTTCTGAGAGCTTCAGTTCAGTTACCAGCTCAGAGACTTAGGCACCTGACCAATCTGTGAACAGACTTTCTCCCCAGAAATTTACCTTCCCACAGTTTTCCTGCCTCTGAAGCCTGAGACTACTTTCCTTTCTCATCACTTCTCTAAAATGTATTGTTCTTGGTTGAATTCCTGGTTAAGGTGGCATGCTAGGTTGCTTTCTCCTGCATGATGTGCACTGCATGCATTAATTAGCTTACTTGTTTTTCTCTTCTTAATGTCTTTTGTTAGAGACCTGTCCCAATGAGGACTGAAGAAAAATTACATTTTGTTCATCACTTCATAATTCACATGTCAAATAGTTACCTTTCTAAGTCTGTGGATGTTTCGCAGAGTTGAGTTGGGTTTCCATGTATAATTATTTTCTATGAACTCAACTTTAATTTTATTACTACTAAAGGAGAGGAAAAAAATTCTTTTCTTTTTACCCTTCTAGATTTTTTTTTTTGGCTGAATCTCTTTAACAAAAAACACATTAACAAGAGAAAAACATACTAAAGTTTATCCACATGTGAATCACACATGTTAACACATAGGAGTACCCAGAGGCGTACTTGACACAAGTAACACAAAGGCGTATTTGACAACAATGGAGAAAGGGTTTGGGGCTTCTGGACAGGGAGACAAGTTATGGGGAGGTGACCAGGAAAGAGTATAGTACACAAGGGTAAGATTTGTGCAAGATTTGTCTGTGTCTTCTTCATTGGTGAGAATTTCTTAGTAAATTACTGAGTCATTCTTTTCCTGGTTCAGAAAGGGAAATACCAATACAAATGGAGATTCCCATTTTAAAGTTAATTTTCTTTATAAAAGGGAAACTAATATTCTGTGCTCAGAGCTTCTCCTGCACCTATTTCCTGAAATATTAACTCAAAATAATTCAAAGATGATTTGTATATGTCAAAGATGATTTGAAGTGACTTATTCTGGCTTCCTCCATTACTCTTAATAAAAATATGTTTCAGATTTCACTGTTAGCAGCACATGATGAAAATTCAGTTGTTAAGAAAACATATGAGCTGGGCGCGGTGGCGCACGCTTATAATCCCAGTACTTGGGAGGCTGAGGCAGGAGAATCACAAGTTCAAAGCCAGCCTCAGCAACTTAGCAAGGCCCTAAGCAACTCAGTGAGACCCTGTCTCTAAATAAAATACAAAATAGGGCTGGGGATGTGGCTCAGTGGTGAAATGCCCCTGGGTTCAATCCCCAGTACCAAAAAAAAAAAAAAGAAAACATGTCTCAGGACAATGAAAAGCCACATAGATTGGGATCATCACTTTCACCTGTATGTGTGTGTATGCCTTAAGGGATCTGGAGTGGGGCATGGACATTGTTATAGTATGTGATAAGGTGTCCCCAAAAGCTCATGAATGAGACAAGGCAAGAATGTTCAGGGGTGAAATTATTAGATGCTAAGAACTATAAACTAATCCATGGATTGATCCATTTGAATGGATTAGGTGGTTACTGTAGGCAGGTAGCGGGTGACTGGAGGAAGTAGGTCACTGGGGGTGTGCCCTTAGGGTTTATAGTTTGCCTATAAGCACTCTGTGCTTCCAAACTGTGATGAACTGAGCAGCTCTCCTCCACTGTGCTCTTCCCCCATGGTATTCTGCCTCAGCTCGGGCCTGGAGCTATGGAATTGGTGGACCATGGACTGAACCTATTAAACCTTGAGCCAAAACAGACTTTTCCTCCTCTGAGTTATTCTCATCTGAACTTTTGGTCACAGTGACACAAAACTGACTAAAACAGACACTATATTTTCAAAAGTCTCCCCAGGTAAGTTTGATGATCAGCTAGATCATCTTGAATTATCGAAAGTACTTGTGAATCTCAGTGGGTGACAAATACCCTGTGAAATTTAGATATGGAAAGATAAGGCAAAGAATGAGAAAGAATATGATGAAAATTCATAAAAGTACTGTCTCTTCACTTGGGTTTTCAAATATTAAATGGGTAACTAAAATAGGGTCAAAACCTGGCATCTCTGCTTCGGTTTTCCATCTGTCTCCGCGGCTCTGCAGCATTCTCTCTTGTACTTACCTTGGATTCCAGGAACAACAGGTTTGATTGATAAACATCTTGTAATGAGTCAAAATTACCCCCAGGTAACAGCAACTTTTTAATCTAGGTCTCTAACAAGCCTTTCCTGCCCAGCCTGGGATAGGCTTGAGATATGATCAAGTACACCACAGTTCGACCAAGACTGTTTGACTCTGAATACTTCTGGTCCCCCTTCCCTATAGGACCTGGGAGCTCATGTCAGTATCCCCAAAGAGAAAGTTGAGGAAGTTGGTCCCTTTATCTTCCTGGTTTACTCATCAAAGTTCCTTTCCTGCCTTCACCACTCCTGGTCTCTCTGGCATCTTGGGATGCCAACCTAGTCTATTGGAATTCCTGGACCTGGGGCCTTGGCCCTAAAACTCTGGAAACAAAATCATTAGGAAAAGGATGAACATGGATATACTTACCAAATCTGAAATATCAAGATGAGGCAAATTAATTCAATTTGACTTCTCGTATAAATATGTTCATATGTGTGCACATTTTGTAAGGAGAAAAGGCACTGAATTCTGGGAAACTTTCAGGGGAAGAGCCATCTTCTAGTTTGTTCTCTGTTGCTGTAATAGAATACCTGAGACTGGTCATTTATGAAGAAGTTTAGATTATGGTTCTGGAGGCTGGCCAGTCCAGGATCAGTGGCTGCATCTGGTGATTGCCTTATTCTGCTCTGTAACAAGTTGGAAGGGCAAATGAGCATGTGCTGAAGAGGCATAAAAGAGAGGTGGTCTCACTTTTTAACAACTTGCTCTGGGGCGTGGTGGCGCATGCCTGTAATCCCAGCGACTCGGGAGGCTGAGGCAGGAGGATCACGAGTTCAAAGCCAGCCTCAGCAATTTAGCAAGGCTCTAAGCAACTCAGTGAGACCCTGTCTCTAAATAAAATACAAAATAGGGCTGGGGATGTGGTTCAGTGGCCGAGTGCCCCTAAGTTCAATCCTCAGTTCCCAAAAAAAAAAAAAAAAAACTTGCTCTCACAGTAACTAATCTAATGAGAATTAATCCCGTCCTTTGAGAAAGGCATTAATCCCTCTTATGACCTAATCACCTCTTAAAGGCCCCACCTCCCACCACTGCCATATGGCAATTGAATCTCAATATGAGTTTTGGAGGGGATCAAACTGTAACTGCTACAGAGTGGGATCCACCTGTGGAGCCAAAGCAGTCATGGGGAACTGAGACCACCGGTTCTGGCAATCTTGCCTGAGGAATTTTAAGTGCATTGCACCTAATAGCAGGCAGGAATTTATTAGAAGAGAAAGGAACAAGGAAAAAGGGATATTCTCAAGGGAGATTTAGAGTGTGGGTCATGTAAGAGAGAAGCAGGACAGTGTCCCCCTCTGCCCTCCTGTTTTATTGGGGGTTCCTTCCAGGGAAGTCTTCAGAGTCCTGCCTAAATTCACCTTTCTACTTTTGCCTGACAGCAGGATTGCATCAGACGCTGTGGAGGGGAGATTTTACTATTGTAATGACATGCTAAAGATTTAAAGGCAACTTTGGGTCACCTTTGTTACCAAAAGCCTGGTCCTTGTCCCTGATGCCAATCCAATAACAAGGACAGTTTTTTTTTTTTTTTTTTTTTTGCAGTGCTGGGGATTGAACCAGGTCCTTGTGTTTGTGAGGCAAGCACTCTACCAACTGAGCTATATCCCCAGCCCCCAAGGACACAGTTTTGAGAAAAAGGAAAAAGACAATTTATTGCTTTGCTGGCAAAGAAGAAACACAGGGGACTCTTGTCCCAAAAGCTATGATTCTGCCCATCATGGGGAATGGGGTTTTAAAGAGATGATTCAGAGAAAATGAGATTAGGGAGGATAAGATCAGGGAAAAGAAGAGCAGGGAGGAGAAGATTAGTGAAAAGAAGATCAGGGAGAAGATCAGGGAAAAGGTTGGGAAAAAGAAAAAAATCATGAAAGTTTCAAAGCAACAGGGATAAAGTCAAAGCATCGCTGCTGCACCTTGGGCTCCAATGACCAGTTCTAATTGGGACTTGTTCTTAACAGATTTTATGGTCTGGGGGGCTTTGCTTTGGGTGATCCTTTCTCCCTGAGTCCTGGAATCTGTCTGTACAAAGGTCATAAAAGTCCCATCAGAGTAACTTCTCAGCAGCAAGGAGTCCTTGGGTCTGCATAGTAGCCAGGCCCTACTAGCTGTGCTTTGTCACCACTCCAGTGGCAATGTAGATGGTCAAAAGGGGAAGGTCAGTTTCATTCTGCTTCTTAAGGAGAAAGAGGGCAATTACTCAGGATTCTTTGGATTGCATAAATGCCAGAAACTTGATTCAACCCTGGCTTCAGAAAAACAAATAGAAATAAGGAATGGGGATCTTTTGAGTGATGGGGTTGACTGGGATCCTAGCATAGCTCAAAGAGAAAGGCAAAGAGAAAACTACAGGAACCAAGTCCTCAGGGTGTGGAATCAGCTCTTCCATGTACCAAATCTGTCTCTTTTCTGACTTTCATCTCCTTAGGTCCTGCTTTTATTTAAATTTTGGACTCGGTCTTCCTAGCACAGGACTGAGTGTGGTCCCTTGAATTGAAGAGAGTTCATTTTCTATCTCTGTATCAGTGGTTCCTTAACATTTGTGGACATTACAATCACCTGAGTTGCTTGTTAAAGAGCAGATTTCTGGGGTCCACCTGTAGAATTTCTGATGTAGGAGTGGGGTGAAGCTCTAGAACTTGCAATTTCTCATAAGTTTCCAGGTGGTGTGGATGCTGCTGGTCCTAGGACCACACTTTGAAAGCTATTGCTATATATTAATCCCAGAAAAAAACATTTCCTTCCTTTGGGCTTTGCACATGATCGCTATGTATTGTTTAGTCCTCTGTGTGTGTATTGGGGTGGGTGATGCTTCCTTCTACCTTTATGGGTTTTTGACTGATCTATGAATTAAATTGATATAAAACAGATTAATAGTGTTAGGTCGGATTCAGACACTAGATGAGGGGCGGAACATCAGGCAGCCCGCCGGCGCCAGAGCACAACCAATCAGACGCTGGCAGATGAACCCCTAGGATGCCTCGCACCCGCCTGCCTGTCACTCAGCGGGACCACCAGCACCAACTCCAGCCAGCAGGGATCCTGCGCGACTTCCCAGGCCCTCCACCCTGTCCCTCACCCTGGAGGGATGGTGAACCTCGCCAATCCCAATAAAGCTTTGATCAGCCGCTTTTGGTCTGACTCCTATTCGGTCACCTGCGTCCAATCTTACAAACAGGAGAAAAACATTTTTAATTTTGTATATCCCATAAAAACTATAAGATGCATGGAAGCAGCCAGGTAATTGTGATTCCAAATCACCCAGAGTTACAGAAAGGAATAGAGATTTGGTGAGGGGTGGGGTGGCAGAGACAATTTATGGGGAGGGGAGGGGAGGAATGCATGGTGAATAAAGGTTGCCTTGTTATGCAGATGAAGTCTCCAGGTGATTGGAGACGCCTCGGTGCCTCGGTAGGTAGCGTTCCTCCTGTTCTAGATACCTTTAAATATAGATTTCCTTTGTGAAAGGGGAAATTTATACTTTATTGTAGGCAGTTGAGAGGTAGGTAAAGAGCTTTTCCTCTATTATCTGGTTCTGCTTCTTTTTGCGCAAAATAATCAATATGCAAAAGTTTCGTATTTTGGAGGGATGTGTTCTGAACCCCTTCATTTCACAAAAATAACCGAAAAGGAGACAGACCTCAATGGATCAACGATGCTTTTATTAAGTAATGGAGGGGCACATTTTTGGGGGACAAAATGGTGACTGGCTACAAAAAGGATCTGAGTTTTATAGGGTTCAGTGGAGACAGGTCATGGGATGAGTTGGTTTGGTGGGCTCATTTAGGGTGGGTCAGGATGACAGGTAGGGAAGTTCCTGGGACCTAGTGCACTGGAGTCAGCCAGCCTGTTCAGTCAGGTGGGGGTCAGGTGTTCCTTTTACTCTCCGGGTTCTGCCTTCCCTCTGGCTGAGGCCTGGGCTTCTAAATGACAAAAACTGTGATTTACCACAGACCTCTGGGTGGGGGAACCGCTGCAGATAGGGGACATGCCCTGGGCCTTATTCAACTGTCCTTCACCAATAATAAGCTCAGTGCTTTCCCAACTCTTCTATTTCTTATTCCTCAGGAGTGTCATCCCACAAGGTAGCAAGGAGGGAAAGAGTTGGCCTTCCAAAAGTCAAAGTGTAGAAAAAATAATCAGTATTTTTGGGGGGTGGGGGGACAGGGAAATGGGGGATTGAATCACATCCCCAACCCTATTTTGAGCCCTGTTTTAGAGACAGGGTCTCACTGAGTTGCTTAGGGCCTTGCTAAATTGCTAAGGCTGGCTTTGAACTCTTGATCCTCCTGCCTCAGCCTCCTGAGCCGCTGGGATTAAAGGCATGCACCACTGTGCCTGGGAAACAATCTTTTTTTCAAAATATTTTTTCAGTTATCAGTGGACTTTTGCATTATTTATAGGCAATGCCGAGGATCGAACCCAGTGCCTCACACATGCTAGGCAAGCACTCTACCACTGAGCTACAACCCCAGCCCAACAATCAGTTTTTAAAAATGGTATTTCCAATGTTTTTCACCTCTCCTTCCCAAAATATTTCCCCAAAAATGACAGAAAAAATTATAATCTTGTAAGGCAAAGAGAACAGGAAAAGGGACTATAATAATTAAGCGTGGAAACTGGAAAGAGGAGTGGCCAATGACTTAGCAGATGGGGGAATGGCATTCTTTACCAGACTGCGGGAGTGTCCAGAGCAGCCTCATTCTGCAAAATCCCCAAAAGAGCAAAGATTCGGAGGCACTTGGGTGACCTCTGATGGTGACAGCACAGGTGGAGTTAAAGACAGGATTTGGGTCCCTTTCCTGGGTGACAATGGCTTTCCGATTGTGGCAGAACCTGAGGGACCCTGACCTCCAGGACTCTGGGTGCAAAACCAAGCGCACGGACTACTGAGACAGTGGCAAAGGACAGGGAGTCAGCAGAGACAATGGATGATGGTGGATGATGAGGTCGGAAAGACCTTCCAAGGAAATGGAAGGTTAATTACCTCAGAGCACTTCCCCCTCTCAAGGTCACCACACCTCCCAACAAGGAGTTGCTTATGAGTACCCCCCGGGTGGCTCTTCTCCTACCTTTTGGTCACATGGGCAAGACAGGAAGAAGAGGGGGTCTGGGAGGAAAGGAAACCCAGATCTATGAAGGGGCAAGACGCACCCCCCATACAGGGATATCAGCTCTGGGTCCCCTTTTCTCTGGAGAAGTCTATTTCTGTTCTGTCCCTTAAATAAAACTTGCTTTCTCCGCTTGCCTCAACACTGGAGGAACAAGGACCCATTCTGATTTCTAAGACCAGTATCACCACCATACTGAAGCTGGGCATCTAGTGAAGTTCACATCTGGGCAGGTGAGGGCCTGCACCAGCCCCCCTCCACACCAAGGTCTGAGACTTCCGGTTACACCCTGACAGGTCGCAGCTTTCCTCTTGGGTCAAACAGATCAGTAGAAAAGACCCATATTTTGATTGAGACTCTCATTTGGGATTCTCAATAAAATGGTCACAGTAAGTCATTTAGAGTGAAGCTGTCACCAGAGTGGTTCCTAGAGAGAGGGACCTCGACTTGGGATAAGTGGGCCCTTGGTGTGTAGGACAGAAAAAGAATTTCAGCATGTGCCCGCCAGAGGCAGACAGACTTATTTAGGAAACCGGATATACAGTGGAAGGAGAATGGGGGCTATCTTGGTGATACCACCCATTACTGGTAACACAGTTCCATTTGTTTCCCAGATGTGAAGATTAACCACCAGAGAAAGGTGGAGGAGAAACCTGGGTCCAGCTCAGCAAGTTTTATTTAAATAATAGTAACAGACTTCTCCCATGAGGAAGAGAGCTGCCCAGGAGGCATTCATTAATAGCCCCTGGTTGGGAGGAACAATTCCATGGAAGCAGGTCACCTTGACAGCAGGTTGTAGCAGGGGAAAGGGCTCTGGAGGTATTAGCATTTCAATACCCCAGAGGCAGATGACTTTGGACCCCAGAGGGACTTGTGTCCTGAAGATATTAACCTTCCATTCCCTTTAAATCAGCTTCCATTTTCTCCACCCAACTCAGCAGCCATTTTCTTGACTGGACCCTGACCATTCTCTACACCAACTGCCTGACCTTTGTTCTTGCTTCCTCAAGGGCGAGGTGTCTTTGGGGATAAAGCAAAGAATACACATTCAAAGGAGAATGCCAGCCATCTGCAGAGGGAGAGACTGCCACCACTTGGTCCGGGGTGTTAATATTCATGGCGGGACAGTAGCTAAGGTCTGAATGAGCGGAGTTGGGGCGGAGGTCCACATTATCACACCAGTTTTGTCTGTTTGTGAATTTCCCATCATGTTACTTTTTTGGCATTGAGGACTTGGGCTGGGCAGCCCAGGAATTACTTGTTTTGCATTTTAAGGTTCCTGGGCATTGCCTGCATTCCAGTCGTTGGTTCATGGATGCTTCTCTTCTGCCACTTGAGATAACTTTCTTTTTCTGTACCTCCAAGTTCCTATCTCAAAAGCCACAAGGAGAGAAACATCACCACTGCCCACAGATCCCAGTTAGCCTCTCAGTGCCTCCCTCTGACAGATTCGAGCCATGGATCCTGAGGCATTTACATCATCTCTGAATTAAAAGAGAGACCAAAGCAACTAAAAAAAGAAATAGCAACTGGAAGGGAAAGAAAAAGGAAACAGAAAAGAATGTTGCGAATGGAAGAAAACCTAAAAAAAGAAAAAAGGTAAATAAACTTATAACTGACATCTGCAGAGAGATAAGAGAGAAGATCTTGGATCCTGGAGAACAGAATGCTATTTTTAAAACAATTCTGTAAGTTAAAAATAGCATAGCTGAAGTTAAATATTCAGTAGAAATGTGGAAGATAAAGTAGAGAAAATCTTTCACAGAGTCGACCAGGGAAGCATGGAATGGAAAAAATAAGACAAAAATAAGAAAATGAGTCAATTAATCATGGAAGTCCAATATTTGCCTAGTGTGTTCTTGAGACAGAACAAAGATACTGGTTGAGAGAAAAGATTATGAAAAAGATTTCCTGGTATTTTGCAGATTGCAAGGTCTTGCAGGATCCATCCACAAGGCCATCTTGGACAGCCGCATTGGCTGCACCATTGGATTCAGGTGGGAATGGTGCCCCCGAGAGTGATGCAGTGCACAAACTACTCACTGGCACACAGTGGCCCAGTGAGTGCAAAAGACCCATGCCATGGCCTTCTGACGAGAAATTTCAGAGTACTAAAAAGAATGTTTTTGAAGCCTTCATATAATCATAGCCAGACCTTAGGAACAAGAATGGAATATCCCCCAAAGGCCCATCTGGTAAAGCCTTAGTCTCCAACCTGACACTGTTGGGGGCTGGCAGAAACTTTAAAATAGAGCCTAGTGGAGGTTTTCTGGTTGTTGCCAAAAGTTCAGTCTTTGTCCCCAACACTAATCCAATAATGGGTACGCTTGTTTTGAGAAAAAGGAAAAAGAAGGCTTATTGCTTTACTAGCAAAGGAGAACACAGGGACTCCTGTCCCAGAGGCTGTGATCTGCCCATCAGCAGGAACAGGGGGCTCCATTCCACGAGCTCTCGGTTGGAGCTGTAATTCGCTTGTTAATTTGGGAGCTAGTCATTTCTGAGATCTTCTGGTACCATCCCCAAAGTCTGGATCGCTTCATTCCTATGGTGGGTGTGTGCTCAGGGACAGATAACTCTGCCTAGGATGGAGAGAAAGGTAATCCTGTTCCCCCCCTCCCCAGATTACGGAGGGGGAAAGATTAGAGAGGAGCAGGGAGAGAGGAAAAGAAAGAAACATGTCCATTTTAAAAATAAGTTGCAGTGGCAGAGCAGCAAGGGCTCTATGCACAGCATGAAGTGGACCACTGTTATCTGGTCATTGGGGACTTAGCCTGGAAGGGGATTGTGAAACCCTGGTCTTCTCTTTTGTTCTTGGCCATGAGGTACTGCCTTACCACAGGTCTGAAAGTACTGGGACCAATTGACCATGGACTGAAACCTTCCAAAACTCTGAGCCAGAATAAACATTTCCTTTGTTTAAAGTTTCTTATCTCTGATATTTTGTTACAGCAATCAGAAACTAATACAACAAGACTTCTCAGCATCATAACATCATAACCAGAAGACCATAGAACAATGCTTTTTGCAAATTCACAGGAAACATATTTCCAACTTATTCTATCTTTGGCTTGGCCATCTTGTTTAGTATTCTTTTTTTTTTTTGGAACCGGGGATTGAACTCAGGGACACTTGGCCACTCAGCCACATCCCCAGCCCTATTTTGTATTTTATTTAGAGACAGGG